>WKFP01014841.1:285613-317678 GCA_011057875.1 Pterocles orientalis | reverse complement strand
GGCCTGTAATAGACACCCACGACAGTATCACCCATGCCAGCCTGTCCCTTAATTCTCACCCACAAACTCTCAACTCGCTCGTCGCCCACCCCTGGACAGAACTCAATACATTGAAGTTGTTCTCTCACATAAAGAGCAACTCCCCCCCCCTCGCCTTGCTGGCCTGTCTTTCCTGAAAAGGGTTTAGCCACCCATGGCTACATTCCAGTCATGTGAGCTGTCCCACCATGTCTCTGTAATTGCCACCAGGTCATAATCTCCTGACCGAACACGATTTCTAACTCCTCTTGCTTATTCCCCATGCTGCACGCATTTGTGTACAGGCATTTCAGGGAGCGAGCTGAGCGCGCCGGTTTCATCCTAGGATAGTGGGAGGACCCCCGGTCCTTATCAACACTAGAGTGATGCCCCACTGGTGCATGCCCCGTTACAGCCCCGTCCCCCTTCGAATCTAGTTTAAAGCTCTCTCAATGAGCCCAGCTAGATCCTGCGCTAGGATGCGTTTCCCTCTATGAGACAGATGAGTTCCATCCCTCGACAACAGGCCAGGGGCTGAGTAAACCGCCCCATGGTCAAAGAACCCAAAGTTCCTGTCTCGACACCAGCCCCTCAGCCACTTATTCATGACTTGTGTTTTCCTAGTCCACCCCATATCCTGCACCTCCCCAGAAGGTATAGAGCAGAACACCACTTGCGCACCCGCTCCTTGAACTATCCGCCCTAAACCCCTGAAATCTCTTTTCATAGTTCTCAGGCTCCTCTGAGCAATTTCATCACTGCCCACCTGAACTATGAGTAGTGGGTAGTAATCAGTGGGGTGAACCAGCTCCGGGAGTTTTCTAGTTATATCCCTGACCCGGGCCCCAGGGTGGCAGCACACTTCCCTACGGCTCGGGTCCGGTCTGCAAAGGGGCCCCTCCGTTCCTCTGAGAAGGGAGTCACCTACCACAAGCACCCTTCTTTCTGTCCTGGCAGAGGCAGTCTGAATGCGCAGAGTCGACTGCCTCGCCCTTGGAAACCTCTCGGGAACCTTCCCGCGCCTCCCCACTTACCTCCCCTTCAATGTCCAAGGCTGCAAACCTATTGCCCAGGGGGACCTGGGGACACGTGACAGGCAGAGGGGGGGGTTTGCCCACGACGCCGAGCAGGGACCCTCTCCCAACCCTCCCCATCCCTCAGTTCCCCCTCCTCTGCCCGACAGGGCAGGTCGTCTGCCCCCAATTGTGGGGTATCTCCCTGATGCCTTTCCCTCTGGCACGCCAGGGAGATACTCCACCAGTCGATCTCCCGCTCACAGTCCCTGATGGCCCTCAGTCTCTCCACCTCATCTTTCAGCTCGGCCACCATGGTGAGCAGATCTTCCACCGTCTTGCACCTCATGCAAGTGGAATGTCCGCCGCCCTCCCCCGGCAGCAGCAGGCTCTGGCACTCCCTGCAGCCAGAGACCTGTGTAGCCACAGTTTGGAACAGGCCCTCCGTTTGGGTCACCACAGTCTTTCTGGGGCAAGCTCTCTGCCTGGTGGAGACCATGACAGAAACAGCAGTCACAGACTACAAACAGATACGTTGGACTCACGAGCGAGGAGGGCAGAATTCCTGTGCCCTGCCGCACAACCTCCCACACCCGCCGCAGCAGCACCTGGTCTCTAGTTCTTCCCTCCTCCTCAGAGGAACCCTGTCTGCTTGCTGGGCTCCTAGGGCCGCCTTGTGAGGCTTCTGCACCCGGCAAAACTTCAGCGTCCCACTACCCGAGCCACAGGTGATGCGCCTGACTTGCGTACGCGCTAAGTCAGCCTCGGGAAAGAAAAGGTTGATCTGATTATTTGTTGTTTTTAAATGAAAGATATAGGCGTGGAACTGGGATTTTTTTGGAAAATAGAAAAAGGAATTTTCTGTACCTGTTTTAAAGAAACACAATGGTCTCTCTGTGTGAGGGCTGCCTGCCTTGCAGCTTGGCAAAGTACATGCAGTACCAAGCATGGAGGTCGGGTGGATTTGGGGGTTACAGGCTGAATGCCCTTGAGGAAGAACAGACAGGGAAAGAAAAAGAATAAAAAAGACTTCTGAATGTGGTTGTCTTCCTCAGAAACACAACATTATAGCAAACAGAATCATAGAATCATAGAATGATTTGGGTCGGAAAGGACCTTAAAGATCACCTAGTTCCAACCCCCCTGCCATGGGCAGGGACACCCTCCACTAGACCAGGTTGCTCAAAGCCTCATCCAGCCTGGCCTTGAACATCTTCAGGGATGGAGCATCCGCAGCTTCTCTGGGCAACCTGTTCCAGTGTCTCACCACCCTCACAGTGAAAAATTTCTTCCTAATATTTAATCTAAATCAACCCTCTTTCAGATTATAACCATAACCCCTTGTCCTGTCACTACACTCCCTGATAAAGAGTGTTTCCCCATCCGTCCTGTAGGCCCCCTTCAGGTACTGGAAGGCTGCTATTAGGTCTCCTCGGAGCCTTCTCTTCTCCAGGCTGAACAACCCCAGCTCTCTCAGCCTGTCCTCATATGGGAGGTGCTCCAGCCCTCTGACCATCTTTGTGGCTCTCCTCTGGACTCGCTCCAACAGGTCCAGGTCTTTCTTATGTTGGGGACCCCAGAGCTGAACACAGTACTCCCGGTGGGGTCCCATGAGAGTAGAGTAGAGGGGGAGAATCACCTCCTGCGACCTGCTGCTAATGCTTCTTTTGACACAGTCAAAAGATACGGTTGGATACGGCTGGCTTTCTGTGCTGCAAGGGCACATTTCTGTCTCATGTTGAGCTTCTCATCAACCAGCACCCCCAAGTCCTTTTGCTCAGGGCTGCTCTCAATCCATTCTCTGCCCAGACTTTATTTGTGCTTGGGATTGCCTCAGCCCATGTGTAGGACATCGCACTTGGCGTTGTTAAATTTCCTGAGGTTTGTGTGTGCCCACATCTCTAGCCTGTCCAAGTCCCTCTGGATGGCAACCCTAATTCCAGCATGCCAACCACACCACACCGCTTGGTGGTGTCAGCAAACTTGCTGAAGGTGCACTTGATCCCACTGTCCATGTCGACAGCAAAGACATTAAAAAACACTGGTCCCAATACTGACCCCTGAGGAACACCACTTGTCACCAGTCTCCACTTGGACATTGAGCCATTGACCATACCTTTTGGAGTGAGACTATCCAGCCAGTTCGTTATCCAGTGAGTTGAATCCACATCTCTCCAATTCAGAGACAAGGATATCATGCAGGATAGTGTTAAAGGCTTTGCACAATTCCAGGTAGATGATGGAAGACTTATTTCTCCCTCCAGGTTCATAACACTTTTGTAACTGAACTAAATCACTGTACTTAAAGATGAAAAACTATTAACAAAGTGGTCCTGTCACACAGTATTTTATATACTGCCTTATGTCTCCTGGGAATGCTGCCATCATTTATATTGAGGTCTCATTTGTTTGCACAGAGGTTTGATAAAACAAAACCAAGCCCGCAAAACTTACCACATTAAAACTTATAGTTCCTAAAAACCTGCAACTGGCAACAACAATGTTGAAAAATCAAGGAGATTTCTAACAAAGCTGTATCTATCTCCTTGATTTCTGCTGGAGTCTAGGTGGTAGAGCATTTTGCAAGAACTGGTCAGCTCTTACCAGCACAAATTAATCCTAACAACAATAACTTTGGTGTCTCCTTGCTTTTACTGAAGCAAGATAGGCTGTTAGTACCCAGAAAGCTCTGAAACATGAAGTTGTAAATACCAATGGTTTAAGAAGGGGACACTTTAGACCTTGAAGAGAAGGCAGACTGGAAAGTTATTAATAAGAACTTGTTGTGGTCTTATTATTAATTCCTTCTGCCCTTTTCAGAAAACATGCATTTCATTTCCTGTCTAAATAGATAACTTGAAGATGATCTTTTCCTCTTGTTTCTGGGTCAGAGACACCCTTGATAGCAAGAAAGATGCTTATCTGAAGACTTTTAATCTGCCTCCCTGAAATGCTAACAATTATTGTGGATGCAGGGAGACACCTCCCCCAGCCAAGATTTGCAGCTGTGAACCTCAGCTTATCTTAGACGCAGGGGTCAGTGCTTCTCAAACAATATCCTGTTATTTAGAATACCATGAAACACAAGACAAAGGTTGCAATTTGCTCTCAAGTTAGAGGACTTGTGTCTCGTACCTCCTTTTCTTCCCTCAAATTTGGACTGTTGAGAAAATGTTAACAGTTGGCAGGTAGAATCTGTCTCTCTCTCTGAATCTCAGTTTCCGAGTAAATATTTATTCCATAAATAGTCAAACACATAGGGAATTATTCCACCACTATCAATATTCAGCTATCTGAGAATAAGTTGTCTTGGTTGGCGAGAAAAAAAGGTCTCCCAAAAGTGTCACTTAGAAGCTTGCAACTACAGGTAACTAAATAGTTGGATGACAGCTGACTGTGGAATCTGAGATCGTGAAGTTCAAATTTTGATGTTCAAAGCAGCATCTAGATATACCATTACCGGGGGTGAGGGAGGAGGAAGAAGATAGCTTACACAAACAGTTGTTTTCTTTGAACTTCTTTCCTTAATATAGGTGTTATGTTACCCAGAAGGAAACTCAAAATTAGAACCGTTCCACAACACTTTTGTCCTCAGTGAGAGAAATTAAAATAGTGAGATGTGTAACGGGCCAAACTGTTTCTCACTACAGTACAGGAAGGCACTTGCATGCTACTGTCATGAGCAGGGCATTGGGCTCACCATGGCATAAAGAATGGCTAGAGATGAAGAAGGGATTCCGTTTCCCCACTCAACAATAATTAATTCCTTACACAATGCTTCTTTAATTACTTCAGGCCTATGTTCTCTCAAAACCTGTTTACTAAATCAACTTAACTCTCTGAGATGTTCACCATGTTGAGATTGCTGCAGCACATTTTATGTAAACCTGAAGTAGGTTCACCTAGAGCGTTACAGCAGCTGTTTGAGGCTGGTTATCACTGAGATAAGGGCATGGGATGAAGGATTCCCCATTCTTAGCAGAATTGACTGGAAGTGAGGCAGAATCCATCCTCATCACATGTCCAGAGAGTTGCAGCTTCATCAAGCCATGCTTGGATCGACCTCTTGCATAACCATAGGCTCTGAGAAGGATTAGAGGGGAAGAATTACCACTGGACTCATGATGTGAATGTCATAGGCCTTCTGCATGGCAATATATCTAAAGATTGGACTACAGCTTTAGGAGCTGTTGAAAAATGAGCTGTTCAGCAGTTTGGGAAATTTTGCTGTGACTCTCTGTTGACTAATAAATGCTGTACTCGTAGGAATACTGTGGCTCATACCATATGATAAAAAAGATCATAGAAACATAGAATCATAGAACGGTTTGGGTTGGAAAGACCTTAAAGATCACCTAGTTCCAACCCCCCTGCCATGGGCAGGGACACCCTCCACTAGACCAGGTTGCTCAAAGCCTCATCCAGCCTGGCCTTGAACATCTTCAGGGATGGAGCATCCGCAGCTTCTCTGGGCAGCCTGTTCCAGTGTCTCACCACCCTCACAGTGAAAAATTTCTTCCTAATATCTAACCTAATCAACCCTCTTTCAGATTATAACCATAACCCCTTGTCCTGTCACTACACTCCCTGATAAAGAGTGTTTCCCCGTCCGTCCTGTAGGCCCCCTTCAGGTACTGGAAGGCTGCTATTAGGTCTCCTCTGAGCCTGCTCTTCCTCCAGGCTGAACAACCTCAGCTCTCTCATCCTGTCCTCACATGGGAGGTGCTCCAGCCCTCTGACCATCTTTGTGGCTCTCCTCTGGACTCGCTCCAACAGGTCCAGGTCTTTCTTATGTTGGGGACCCCAGAGCTGAACACAGTACTCCCGGTGGGGTCCCATGAGAGTAGAGTAGAGGGGGAGAATCACCTCCTGCGACCTGCTGGTCACACTTCTTTTGACGCGGTCCAGGATACGGTTGGCTCTTTGGGCTGCAAGCACACATTTCTGTCTCATGTTGAGCTTCTCATCAACCAGCACCCCCAAGTCCTTTTGCTCAGGGCTGCTCTCAGTCCATTCTCCGCCCAGACTTTATTTGTGCCTGGGATTGCCTCAGCCCATGTGTAGGACATCGCACTTGGCATTGTTAAATTTCCTGAGGTTTGTGTGTGCCCACATCTCTAGCCTGTCCAAGTCCCTCTGGATGGCAACCCTTCATTCCAGCATGTCAACCACACCACACAGCTTGGTGTCATTGGCCAACTTGCTGAGGGTGCATTCGATCCTGCTGTCCATCTCGCCAGCAAAGATGTTAAACAGCACTGGTCCCAATACTGACCCCTGTGGAACACCACTTGTCACCAGTCTCCACTTGGACATTGAGCCATTGACCACACCTCTTGGAGTGAGACCATCCAGCCAGTTCATTATCCAATGAGTGGTCCTTCCATCAAATCCATGTCTCTCCAAGGATATAATGCAGGATAGTGTTAAAGGCTTTGCACAATTTCGGGTAGATGATGTCAGTTGCCCTTCCCTTATCCACCAGCACTGTGACCCCAATGGAGAAGGCCACCAAATTTGTCAGGCACGATTTGCCTTCAGTAAAGCTGTGTTGGTTGTCACCAATCACCTCTTTGTTTTCCATGTTCCTTAGCATAGTTTCCAGGAGGATCTGCTCCATGATCTTGCCAGGCACAGAAGTGAGACTATCATAGCACACCTCAGGATAGAAGAGAGCCATAAGGATCATCAAGTTGAACTCACTGCTCCTCGCAGGACTACCTAAAACTAAACCATATGGCTAAGAGCATTGTCCAGACACTCCTTGAACTCTCACAGGCTTGGTGCTGTGACCATTTCTCTGGGCAGCCTGTTCCAGTGACCAGCCACTGACTCAGTGAAGAACCTTTTCCTTATGTCCAACCTGAACTTCCCCTAACACAGCTTTGTTCCGTTCCTCGTGTCCTGTTGTTGGTCACCAGAGAGAGGAGAATCAGCACCTCCCCCTCCTCTGACCACCTTGGGGGGCAGCCCTCAGCCTTCTGTTCTCCAAGCTGAACAACCCAAGTGACCTCAGCTGCTCCTTATAAGTCTTGCCCTCAAGGCCTTTCACCATCTTGGTCGCCCTCCTCTGGACACACTCTAATAGTCTGATGTCCATCTTTTATGGAAGCGCCCACACCTGCGCACAGAACTGGATGGAGACGGGGCTGCACCATTGCAGTGCAGAGTGTGACAATCACCTCCCTTGACCAGCTGGTAAAGCTGTGCTTGATGCACCAGGACATGGTTGGCCCTTTTGGCTGCCAGGGCATGCTGTTGACTCATATGCCACTTGTCACCAACCAAAACGCCAGATCTCTCTTTGCAGGGCTGCTCTCCAGCCTCTCATCCCTTGGTTTGTACATATAACTAAGATTACCCTGTCCCACCTTTAGAATCTGGTACTTGCTCCTATTATATTTCACACAGTTGGTGATTGCCCGACTCTCTAGTCTATACAGATCTTTCTACAAGGTCTCTCTACCCTCAAGGGAGGCCACAGCCCTTGCTAGTTTGTCATCAGCAAACTTACTTAATGTGCATATGATTCCTGCATCCAGATCATTTACAAAAACATTAAAGAGCACCGGACCTAAAAAAGTAGCTGTGTCTTCAGTTTACTTTTCTGTTAAAGCTTTCATGTATTGGCAGGAATTTTTTTTCCCTGTTGTATAAATACAAAATCTTCAGCTAACGGAACAATGCTAGATACATTAGCATTTGTCATATATAATGAAAAAGTCCCTTGGCAATCTTCAGTTAGATCCAGGCGACAGCCACTAACAAAGCCTAGTTTCTAAGGCTATGCAACAGCTATTGTCCAGAGCACAGTGATTTTGGCCAGTTTGGTCGTTATCTCTGTATAGCCATATCTGGGATTAGCTCATTACTGTATGTAAAAATTCTTGCAGTCAAAAAGAACAGTGTTTTCTTTTTTATTCTACTAAATCATAAAATGATGCTTTACCTAAGCAGATCTTATCTGTTGTGACTTCCTAACCTTGGTTTTACTCTCTATGTTCAACAGTTTTAATTATACGTCTTCCCTGTTCCATACCACTCTTAATCTACGTAAAACAACTGTGAAGACAAACACAACACAGAGGTTCCCTGTCCTCTTTCTTGGCTGCAACAGTAGAGGAACCTCCTGCCTGATTTTTTATTTTAGATCAGTCATAGTCAGTTTGTGAGTTCTACTTCTAAATAGAAGGATAAGGTTAATGTTGTAACGTTAGACAGACTACATTCAGTATTAGTGAAATACTGCTTCTGATAGTAATTTCATCCCTACCCTTGTTCCTCATGCAGTCCAACTTCAAAGGGAAATAAAACCAGAGTTTTCTGCCTGCTAGACCATAAGGTTTTATCATTAATTATTTCATGTTAAATTATAACCTTCCGAACTGGTGATATCTCTCTAAACAAATACAGAAATAAAGAATTAGCAATACCAGAACAGAATCTAAAAATCAAGGTCCCATCATAACAGGTAGTGGGTAGGTACATAAATGAAGATAGGTTCTAACCTTCTGAAGAGAAGACAAGAAGAAATGGGGAGAAAGGAAGGACAACACAGGGAAATAAAGCAGGTTGCCCATGCCATCAATTAACAGAATTTGAGTCTTTAAGACCCATTTAACTCAAGTGACTTTCACTTCTCTAGCCTGAAATCTGAAGTACTCTAAAGACAGTTTTACACTCACAAAGCAGGGAGAAGTGAAAAGTGAATGAAAGAACAAATAAATGGCTGCATAATGTGGCTTTTGTCTTAAAAACAGGAGAATGCTTTTGCTGCCCCAGCAGAACAGGCTGGGGACAGGCAACCCAGGCTGGAGGCACTGGACATGTAACATCATGCAGAATGCTGTTAGATGCTTCTAAACCATGTCTAAGTGCCACATCTACACATTTTTTAAATACCTCCAGGGGTGGTCACTCCACCACTTCCCCAGGCAGCCTGTTCCAGTACTTGACAACCTTTTCAGTGAGGAACTTTTTCCTAATACCCAATCTCAAGCTCCTCTGGAGCAACTTGAGGCTGTTTTCTCTCATCCTGTCACTTGTTACTTGGGAGAAGAGACTAACACCCGCCTTGCTACACCCTCCTTTCAGGTAGCTGCAGAGAGCAATAAGGTCTCCCCTCAGCCTCCTTTTCTCCAGGCTAAACAATCCCAGTTCCCTCAGCTGCTACTCACAGGACTTGTTGAATCTCTAGACCCTTCCTTCACCAGCTTCCTTACTCTTCTTTGGATGTGCTCCAGCAGCTCAATGTCCTTCTTGTAGCGTGAAGCCCAAAACTGAACACAGCATTCAAGGGGCAGTCTCACCATGCCAAGTACAGGGGTATACATTCATTGTATATCCAGAAGCTGAGGCACAAAAAAATCTTGGGAAGGGATCTTCAGAGGGATACATCTCTAAAACTTGGATTTTCAAACACATCTTTTTCAGCTGCTACACTTGCAGGATGCTTGAAAGTAAAAGCTGAATACTGGCTGTGCTGGTAATACTGGCCTCTTCCATCAGTAGCCTGAGAGCTATTAAAAATTGATACTGAAAAAGGGACTCAAAACTGTGGAAACAACATTAAGAGATCTGAGGAAATCCAAGGCTTGTCTGGCAGTTTTCAGTTTACACAACATGAAGATGAAAAGCAATATTTAATTTTTCTGCTGTTCTCTGCTCCCATAGTCTGCCATTGGCCAAATATGCCTTTTTTACTTTTCACAGCATCTGATTCAATGCCTTGCATGGTTTGATTACTTTAATGATGTCTATAGAGCATTTCCTGAACAATCATCTTACTTGTTCATAACTGCGTGAAAAAGGCCACAGATACTAAATAATAGTTATATTTCAAGTCTAGCACAAACTACTAGCTTATACTTGAAATGTTACAAGAAGTTAAGCAGCCCTGCATGCTCAGAAGATATTAAAATAATTTGTTATCCTTTTTTGGTCTTGTTTCAGACTTTCAGCTTGTCTGTCAGTCCTCTGGTTTACAGAAAACAATTACACTGTATTCAGGACACTAAAGATATGTCTACAGGTTTGGTACAGTCATCTGCAGAAATACCTGGACTCAACTGGAATGAAGAGAGATAAGTACTAGCAGCAGTCAAGCTCTATTAGTTGTCCTCCCTAACCCTCTTTTTTTTTCTTTTTTTTTTTTTCTTTCCCACAAAACTGCATTACTTTCTGTTCTTGACCTTGGACACAGCTGAAGGTATATGGTTAACATTTTGAAAAATTGGGCAACGCAGACATCCAGCATAAAACTTGAGCCTAACCTTATGTTATGGCAAAGTTAAGAGCAACTGAAAACTAGGTCTTACAGTGGGAGATACTAGGCAATCTTAACGATAGGTGATGCTCCAAACCCTACCTATGATAACTGAGAAAACATAGATAGCAGACATCTGAGAAATCACATTCTGAAGTAATTGTGTCTTGGGTAACATTCAGTCTCCTTTTGTACCATTGCCTGCTTGTTTGGTGTTCAAATTTAATTGATTTTTATGAGGCTGTGTTCTCTTCATTAGAAGGAAAACTGCTGCATGGATTTTGCGATTATTATTATTATTTATGCTGAAACCAGGACGTTGATGTTCCTTGGCATTAGTGTGCATGTAGGGCCTTGCACAGCAGCTCTTCATCTCTCTCAGCCTCTAGATGTGATTATAATTCTGTTACTAACAACACTATAACTGAACCTACTCAGTAATCTGGTCAGTCTAGCAGGGCTTCCTGAGGTCCTGTGTCCTAACACATGTGGTAATGGATGTGCTTGGAGTAGGAATAATTTGTTGTGCATCCTTTTGAAACCTTCATTAGATTTTATGCATGCCACATGTTGAAAAATATAATAATTTGAAAAGAAGAATGAAGAATGGAGAAGCAAAACACCGAAGGGAAATTTCCAAGGGAAATCAGAACATTCTTGGTATTCATGGCTCAGACAAGGTAGTACATATACATATCAAACATGTGATGAACTTTTTGTTTGTTTTCAGGTTGCATACCTTGTGTAGGTCATGATGCAGTGGTGTTTTTATAACGTGTTTCATTAGAAATCTTTAATCTGGAAAACTGTGCACAACTAAATTTTATTAAATCCTCTTTCCTCACTAGGTTAAACATCTCATCTGTGACCAGTAGTATACAATGATGGCTTAGATGGAGAGTTTCAATATTGTGAAAAACAGGAGAAAGGTATTTTCCTTTCACCCTGTTGCCTTCGTTGGCGTGGTGACCTGGTTCAGGAACAGCACAGCGACCAATCCCAGGCCGCTCGGTCCATCTGCTCACAGACACCAATGTGGTGGACGGCAAATGGCGTTTATTGATGAGTACACAGGCCTTATATATAGCTTGAGTTTACAACATCACTTCCATCTGCTTACATCACAAACTAAACACTACTGGCTACCCAGAGAGTCCTATCTTTCTGTACAGCGCGACATCTTCCGGCCGCCAACCCTAACTACCACACCCTTTCTAAAGGACAAGGCCTATACCAGCAGAATTGTGCTCGTGACTGGGCAGTTGTAGAACAATATCTCTTCTGTTTCAGAAGAAATGGGGAGGTCTTCAGTTAGGAATCATTTTTTGGTGTTATGACCCTAAGGGAATTTATTCAAAACATCAGTGCTATAAAAAAGATTTTTCAATTTAATAGTAATTAAAAAAGCCCAACAAACCATGACAGCATCTTTTAAACTGATATCTTTGAAAGCCCTTACTTCCACTGTTTATTTTGTCTCAGAAGTCAAAAAAAGAGCAAGGGTAAACTTTTTTTTCCTGAGCACAACATGAAAGAAACCTTGGAAAGTCAGAAGCTAAAGCTGAACTGATTACCTTCAGAAGACAGAGATCTGAGAATTTGACATTGTTTTTTTCCATTCCTGAGTCTTTTTCCATGGAAGAACTTCAGCTTTTCTTTCTTTTCCTTTTTTTTGTCTTGTCTTTTTTTTTTAGAACAGGCATGTAGAGACTAGACCGTGTGAAAGTGTGAAGAGAGGTCCTAATGTTAATAAAATACTGTTTTCTTTTGTTTCCTCAGGAACTGGAAGAGCCTTTTCTTATTTTTGTTTTATTTACCTGTCTAAGTGGAACTGAAGAGGGACCAATATTGAAATGAAACAAGTTTTAGTGAAGAATAAGAGCTGTCAACACATGCACTTATTTTGTTCGAGGAAGTTATTTCAACATAGCTTTGATGTGGTGATTTCCCTATTTGCTGAACATCCGAGAATGAGTCTTTTTGTTTTACCCAAAGCATATATTCCAGAAACACAGCCCACAGTATTAAGTATGCTATGACACCATGCAGCCATATCTCATTAGCTAAGCAAATTATTCCAGTCCAATACTCAGTTCCAGAAACAAATTAATCCCTTTACAGTTTAAGACATTACAGAAAATGGGACACTAACTCTGTAAGTCCTTCCCAAGCAATGCTATTGCCTAATATAAAAAAATCTTTCTAAGTAATTATTTTGCTGCATAATTTTTGTTGTATTGAATTCTGTTATCCAAACTGCTAGCTCAGACGCTGGGAGGAACCACTTGGTCAAGCCATGGGACCCTAGCCTAGCTGTTGCAGCAACTGTTAAGAAGGGGCACTACACCAGAGCATACCTTGCCAAAACCAGAACAGCAAGGCCTAAAGTGCTTTTTCCTCTTTTTATTGTATATCTTTAATTTTCCCCCACCTTCTTTTAAAATAGAATATGTTACACAACAACTTCTGAAGACTGTCACCCATCTTCCATTGGGAAAGAAATAAACTGTGAACAATTGAATGATGAACAAGAGTCTCAAATTAGTTGAAGGACCAGAGTTGTACAGGTGTTACTACACCTGTTACCACGTTGGGTGTGACTTGTCCAGATATGTACTAAATGGTTGGTGTCAGACAACTTACTTACTGCTAAAAACTCCCAAGCATACAGAATGAGAAAGAGTCATGACTGTAGCTGCTGAAGAAAGGGGGGCCTTGTAAGACCTTAAGGCAAACACAACACACTTTGGTTTTTGTAAATAATTATAAAGAGAAGGCAACTGCTAATTTCAAAGTGTCTGTTCTACTGAGTGCATCATAAGCCATGAAATTACAATGTTACTCTGCAATATTTCCAGTGGCATTTGTAACAAGTGACAGAATACTCTCATTTATTTTAAATGAGAGGTATCATTCTATAATACCCTGGTGGTTTAAATTAGCAAAAATAAACATTTAGTCCTAACAATACTGGGTAGCCAGTGAGTTTAACGAAAAAGTCTCTGCATCATCTCTATATTGCACTTACTGGACATATTGGAGTTTTCCCCGGTTGCAGTCCTTGGGCTTTCTCTTTTGTTCTCAAGACTCAGCTGAACAGACACCAAACTACCAGAAAAACAGATGGATGCTTTCGCAAAGTTTCCTTCCTTTGCCTTTTCACTGAAAAGTAGGCTTTCTGCGATAACATTAACATTGTGCTTCAAAGACTTCAAACCCGTAATCCAGTGGGGCTACAGTTTTACTCCTCCTTTTCTGAAATGGCTGCTGATCACCCAGTGTGAAGCCCTGATTGGCAACAAGTAGAGAAATTATTCATTATTACATTTGAAGTAATAGGTTGTGATCTGCAGAAATAACATTGGAAACTGCTGTCTAAAATTAACATGAAGATTCATTGGATGGGACTCAGAAGTCTGTCTGATGTGGTCAGAAAGTGCATGATATGTATTTCTTGTCAGCTTACAATGGCAGTTGCCATCTTCAACAACACACAAGTCTAATCCACTATGTCTAACAAAGTTAACAAGATCCTCCACTTTTTAGAGGCCAGCACAAAGAAATATATTTTACATAGTACATGAAAGTAAGCCCTAATGTTAAAAAAAACAAGCACATTCTATGTATGCAATAAACCTACATAAAATATTGACTAGTACTAATATTTGTCTAGACTGTCCAGAAGAAGAGCAGTCAAAATGTCACCATCGTGGTTATTGTTTAAACTGGTTTTCAACCCATCCTTTTTAAGGATTTTAGTCTGCTGATAGTTTGAAGGTCAAGTGTATTTTTTTATTTTCAGAAGATCTAAAGGGACTCTCTCAGTATTTCCTTTCACCCAGTGACTTCAAACCACATATCTGTTTTACGCTGTCCTTGAAAGATTTTAGAAAACGTTGTATTTTATGTTCCTATTAGTGTAAGTTAACTATCCTAGTGTGCTACCTTGGGGTTAATGATAAATATAGGCCACTTCTGCTAAATGAGATAGTGTCATCTTTCTTCTCTTATGTGATTTCCCTGCATAATAATGCAGTTACTTTTGGGATTCAAATTCTGCTACAGGGTCACTCTCTGCCTGTCCCTTTCAAGGCAGTTTGAGCAATCCCCTACACAACACACCCTAAATGGTAGCAGTTTTCTCTCTGGACATCTTGCTTTACTGTTAATTTCTGATTTCAAGCCTTTAATCAGTGCTGGCCTCCAGTTCCCTTATCTCATTTATCTGTGAATTAGCTTCTGAGACTCCATTTCTCCCGAGAGGAAGTGCTGCTTATTTTTTCCGCTTTGTATAGACCAATTGTTCATACTAAACTTCATTTCCTTTTCAAAGGCATTCCACTTCCTAACTGTTTCTCTACCTCACTGCTAATGACAGTATGTCATCACAGAACAAAGTTACTCTTAATCATATCAAAACAGCTGAGAAGTAGGTTTCACAAGAAACAGGTCATTCACTGTCACTGAAGCTGTTTTTTGTGAGCCAATATTTTTTCTCAAATCAAGATCACAAACAAGGAAATATTGCGTATTGTGTTTCTCCAAACTTAAAGTTCAGATTTAGCTCTTCAGCAGCTCAGCTGGCTATAAATAAATAAATAAATAATAATTTTAATGCGTTCATACACAATTGTTGTATATGAATTGTACCCAGTTACAAATACTTCCTTCCCTTCAGTACTGTGAATTGTACTTGTACCCTGTTAAATCAAATTGATGTAACTTAATTCTCCCTCAATTGGAGTTCCAGTCTGCCTTGCTATATGAATGCCTTTTGTCCAAAACCCTTCTGATTATGGCATCTTTCAGTGCTTTTCTTACTCTTCTGAAACAGTAGTTACAGAATTTAGAAGGTTCCTGAATTTCCAGCAAGTATCTTCATTTGGTTTAGTGCACTTGATTGCACGATACTCCTTTACAGCTTTAGCAAATAAAGAGAATTACTTCTATTCTTTAGTTTCCCTATGACATGCAAGCAACACAAAACAGCTTTTTGCTCTGATTCTCTTACACCCTACTCCATAAGCCTGCAGATCATTAAACAACTCTTCGCTGCTGAACATCACCGGTAAAGAAGCCTTCCTGCTGCCATATGGAGGTCCTCTAACTGTAGGTCAAATGTCTTACAAATAATGAGCCTCCCAAGTCCTGCTAAGAGCTGCTGGAGGTCAAGAACTGCATATACATAGCTATACTTTGGTCAAACATTTGTGAAGTACTGCAAAAAAGAAGGCTTCTCATCTCTCAGTTATTTCTAGCATGTTTTCATGGGACAATGCACAGCAGGTTCTGCAGTAGCTCATGTCTTTCTTTCTTCCAGACAAAAATACCTTCTCAGTTCAGCCTGTCCTTCCCGGGTTAGCATATGTTGCAACCCTGATGGCCATTTAAAATAGACACTAACAGTGAACTACTTAAAAAATATTTTTAGAGAATAATAGATATGCTAGTCTTACAGAACCCTCATTGTTACAGTCCTTTCTTAGAAGATTGGTCTCTTCTGTAGCTTTGCCATTATCCTTGCTCTACTTCTTCTGGACAGTTCTGTGCTATAAGGAACAAGAAAGAAAGGTTTGCATTCAGTATTGTCCTTGTGCCTACACATTTGGAGTATCTATGTGTGTAGGTGTGTGTATGCATACCTATGTATATTTACATATGTACTTAGCAAGAGTTTAAATTTTGAGTGCTGTACCAACATTGCCAAGGTTTAACACTACTGACTCTTAAGGATACATCACCTGAGCACTTGTTCCTTTCTTAAGTTTGTCCTTCTAAACACTCATGTGAACACTATAAATGGAAGTATTAGGTCTTTCTGTTTTTACTGATCAATTATATGTATATAATGTGTATTATATTAAGAGCCTCAAGCAATCATGCCAGCAAAGGAAAACTTTAACAACTGTTACTATATTCACAGCCTCTCCAGCAAGGCAAGATCAAGAAGAATAAATCCTTTCAGTCACTTCATCCTGTGGAAATACCCCTTTCTCAAAGTCAACATTAAATATATCCTGTTAACCCTGAGACATCAAAAGTATCCATTGATTGGGTGCTTCACCACACAGATATTTCCACTGGTTAGTGTCAGGCTGGTTAGTGTCAGGCATCCATTTTCATGTTAGCAGCCGTAACATTGCTAAACATCAACTCTGCAAATATCTCAAAAACATAGCCTGGCTTCACCAACTTTTATGATTCTGTGAACATCCTTATTGTTCAGTTTATAAAAGTGTAAAACTAATGCATGAATGTACTACAAAGTCCTATTCCTTCGTTAAGACAGGATATGTGCCTTATGTGATGATAAATCATTATACTCTTATGAACAAGATAGCAAGTTCTGCTGTAACAAACTCTTTTGCATGCTATGAAAGCTAACAGAATTTCAGATTGGTCACTCGGAAACTTAATTTTTTTTTCCTTTTTGTACCTCCGTGATTTTCCTGCTAAAAACCACAAAAAAATATCTGAGCATAGCTGCTTTTGAATGAAATAATTATGAACTTGAGACATCTTCATAATTGCAAAGGTGCCATTTATTTTATTCATTATTTATTTATGCCCATTTTACAGATTGGTAAGTAAAGTAGAGTCTGTCCTGAAGTCACTCTTTAAGAAAATGGGTGAGAGAAGTGGCAGAAGCATCCTCTGCTCCTGTATTTATACTCCAGTATCTGTCAGAGGACAAGAGTCAAGACTTAGGCTTGTGCTTTCTCTTCTGCCATACCCCAGAGCGCACCTGAAGACTCCGCCCCAGCATGGGCTCATGCCCTAGCAGCTTGGAACAAGTGCACACACAAAATGTGCTGTAAATTTACCTTGCATGTCTTCTTGAAAGTAAATGACAAATAAATAAACTGTACTAAGGCCTGCTAAGGTCAAGGAGCCATCATCTCCTTTCTCAGAGTAAATGTTCGGTCAGTTACATCTTGAACAAATGTCATCACAGAACCAGCTGTGTTTAAAACCTGAAGGTAGTCTAGCAATCATTTTCTTTCATCAGCCACTCTGTGCCAATAGCTACTGACAGTTATTCGTGCCTTATAGTATAAGCTGTGCGTTTTAAATCATCTCAGTACTATGCAAGACTTGTACCTATTCTTAACTTACTGAAACAATGACAGCTGCGGTCTCTTCTAGGATGTCTTAGATAAGACATCTAAGAGACAATCTCTAATAAAAATAGACTAGCGGGAAGAAGAAGGCCAAGGTAGCACAAAGTTCACAAAGATCCAAACTGCATAAACATTTCTCGATCACGAACAAGTCGCAGCTGATACTAGTTTAATCATAGAATCATAGAATCATAGAATGGTTAGGTTAGGAAAGGACCTTAAAGAGGGAGTTCCAAGTCCCCTGCCATGGGGGGTTGGAATATACCTTCCTCCCTGTGTTTCTTTACCAAGATTGCTATATTTAATTGATTCTTCCTCTTTCCTATTAAAAACTCTCCACTGAAACAGAGAAACCTTGGAGACTTAAAATCATGTCAAAGGGCCAGATAGTGGGATGAAGAATTTGTGTGTTTGTAACTGTGAAACCCTGCCACAAAATAGGACAGTGAACACCTCTTACATTTACAAGACCCTTTCCCCCAAAAAAACTCTGTTGTTTCAGAGAGTTGTAGCAACACAAGGCTTTTCAATATGCTTCTCTGAACTTGCCATACACGGTCATCACACACAACTTTTGTTAAGAACCTAATCTTATAAGTTCTTTCTAGAAGTGACTAATAACATCTAAACTGGGAGGGATATACCAGCACACATGAAACAGTAAGACATGACACACAAGTTAAAAACTGAACATAGCAAAGCACACAGAGTGACTTGCAACTCTCTCTATGAAAGAAAGTTTGAAATGAAAACGATTGATTTTTCCTGCTCTATTTATCCAGAGAAAAATATTCATTTCCATTAGTCTTAAATTAACATACTTACTGACACTCCACTCCTGACATCTTTTGACATTAACATTTTACCATTCTTAGAAGTTTCTAAGTATGTGCAAAAATCTTGAAGTCAGTTAATGCCCAAGTGAGATCCTTAAGGAATCCTCCTTCTTGAAGAAATAAGTAACTCACAAAATAATACACTCATATGCTGTCTTAACCCAGCATGGCCACATTTGACCTTATGATCAACAGTGAAACAGCAAGTCACATTTCCTCTGCTTTACAGATTCCTTTTTAAGACTCTTGTGTTAGGAATTTTTATTCCCTTAGAGGGTGTGTTGTTAGGAGAAATGGGCTAATACTTCTCTTTGATACTTTATCGAGTGCAAGATAGGAGGACACTTGCATATTATTCCACTCACTACTCACACTTTAACTTTGCAGTAAGAAGTCACTGAATTATCTTGCCAGGAGATGAGAAGGTTGTCCCCACTACAGCACCTGCTCTGCTCTTGCCCTGACTCCATTACTACCTTCACTGTAATTAATCCCAAGGATGTACAAAGGCTGAGTTGCTTCCTGAATTACTGTCCGCTTGGAAAGCATTGGCCCTTTATCTCCATTAAGCTTTCATTACTCATACCAGCTCACGCACAAAGATTATTATATAGGTAGGACAAGGATATTCAAAGCGTTAGGCTTGTTACATTTTATGCAGCTTCATATGACCCCACCTACTGAGTACTACTGTCTGGACATTGCCTTTGGGGTGGATGACTTCTCCATTCTTCAGGAAAAACTCTCTGAAGATTGAATTATAGGGGTTCACCCCCCCCCCCCATATATCAGAATTTTAAAAAGTGACTGGCCCAGGAGGGTAGCCATTCAGCATTTGTGAAAAACTTTGAATGAAGAGGACTGCTCTCAGAGGGAGCCTTGATGTCCTCATGCAGATACTAGCTGCCTTTACACTACTCTAAATGAAGGCTGGCTTTAATCTATAGGGAACAAACCAGGTTGTAAGAAGAAATACAGAAGCCCATTAATCAAGGGGCTTCGATTAAAAAAGGAAAAACTTTTTCCCTGGAGAAAGAAACTGTAGTTGAAGTTGGTATTATTTTCCATCCTTATCAATGTACGTTTCTGGGTCATGGTGTATTCTCAGATGATATTTGAGAAACATGCTGTTGCTTTAAGAGATTTTATTATTTCAAATATACCCTGAAGTTTATGTGTAAAAATGCATGAAGAGTGGAGAAAAACATCCTCTAGGGTAGTTCTTCAGAAATACCATGTGTTATTTTGGAGTGCTTACCCTGTTAATTGCTAGCCATTAGTACATAGCAATAACTATAAGCATGGTGCTGTATATGTGAATAGAGCAAGGAAACAGCATCAGAAAAAATATCAGAACAAAGGAATTTAAGACTTGTAAAACAGAACTCCTGTTAACTTCATTACTCTGATTTTTTTTTAGAGTAAATGGATCTCTAGTAAGTACTTAAAATAGTGGCGATAAGCAACCAACTTTATCTAGAAAAAGCAAACTAAAGAATGGACTATTTAGATGCAATGATTGTCGTCAGGCCACTCACAGATGGGGTACTCATGCCATATAGCAAAAATTAGCCAAGGAGATGGGTGACTGAGTGGAGTCTGAAGAAAATAGTGCCTCTGGGAATAACTCAACTGATGGGAATGTGAAGTCAGATGTGTTCGATGCATTTTCTCTGGAAAAAAAAATCCATGTTTCTTAACTCAGGATTAGTAAACTGAGGTGATCCCTAAATTCTTCAAAAGGGTGTGGCACTAATCCACACTAAGTCTGTACGCTACCTTGAGGAAACCCCTTATTCACAATGAATGGTGACCAATTGCTTTAATAGTCATATCATGTCTGTGCTTCCAAGATCCTCAGTTCTTCCTTGGTCCTTTGTGGCTAATTTAAAGCCATAATATATGCTTAATTTATTACCATTACAGGGGTTAGTGCAGGGGTCAGAGCTCTCCCCAGTGATGTCAGAGTTTGCTGCACAAAATCAGAGAGAATCACTTGTGCCTTGTTCATTACAAGTGCAAAGTGAATGACCTCTTATTTGCCGCACCCCTGGAAAACATTCCAGTTCTAGCTTGCCTAGAAAATTTTTGTTTGCTTTAAGTGCCCCTACAGGAATTTTATCATAGTACCCAAGACAGCAATCAAATAACTGCAAATCATGGGAATCGCCTTCTGAAATCACTCATGGTCTTGAATAACAACTGAAAAGAGCTCGGTGCTGAAAATCAGAATAACTCTTTTGTGCCTGCAGCGTGTGACTGTGGAGATATCACTTGAAAGCAAAAAGTCTGGATTGCAGTTACATTATGCAACTCTAAATATTTTGATAAATCATTTAAATGGCTTCAGTCTGAACATGAAACAGTTTTCAGGCAGCCTAGGCAAAGCAAATAGCTTTCTGCAGCCTTGCCATTTCTGCACCTGGCTTTGCTCACTACCTCAGCTCTTCATTGCCTAACACAAAGTACATTTATATATTGCCTGTGAGCAATGTAATAGAGACACTGTTTGGGTTTTGAACTGGTTCACTCCTGCAGTTAGCTCTGCATTGTACATCTGTCTGGCAAAAGAATAACAACCTCGATCAAAGGAAGAAGAGTCTCTCACAGAGCTTGTAAGTTTATTGTGAAATATTCCATGTGCTCATCCAGTGAGCAGGTGCTTTAAGTTAAAAGATATGGTGGGGAGACCAGGATGTGAACTGTAAACAGTTCAGTTTCTCTTCACTCCCCAGAAACAGTCATTTTTAAGGCTAAATACCAAGATACTATTATTTAGTAGATGCTTTATTGCTAAAATGTAATGAAAAAGATATATCTACGAAGTGAACAGAGAATAAAGGACTATCAAGTTGGAAAGAAATAGTTAGTAAGCTATTACAATAATATAATTTGTTAGTAGATGTTAGTAGGATATAAAAATTGTCTTTGCAGATTAGAAAATGTATGGGCCTTTTAATAGCAACACAACTTTTTCATTTTGTACAATAACTATATATTTGTAGATGTACATAAAGAATAGGGGATTTTATTTCTATATTTCCATGACAGTGATTTTCTGCTTTCCACTGGGAGTAAGAACCTTCTGTACTTCAAGAACTCAATATGTTTTTGTTTCTTTTTCTGAAAAGGATTAGACGCAGGCAGCTTCAACTGTGGGTATGATCCATGGGCCCAAAAAGATCCCTCAAATGTAAGACCTCTGATGACCACAGGTAACTAAACCCATAAAAGTTAACCATCGATCTATGGATTAATTTTCCTTAAAAGAACCACAACAGTACAAAGAAACCAATAACAGAACCACCGTTCTAGAGAGGATAAAGTTTTACCAAAAAAAAGGAGGCTTTAAAAACTGTCATCAGTTCTGACAAATCAGCTTGGGCAAATGGAATATTATCCTTCTTTCTCTTGCTTCCTATTCATCTGACTAAAAAGCTTTGAAGGCAAAAATTCTCTCCAGTATTTTCCTGTGTCATCTTGTGATGATATCTGGAGGGAATTCAGACACTTTTGAAAACTGAAATTGCACAACTGTGTGCTGTTAGCTGACCAGTCCAAGAATAAGTAGTAGTCCTCTCAGTCTCATGGTTTTTGTTGGAAATCACTTTCTTTTTCTAATCCATTAAAAATCCTATTTGCAGGCATTTGGTTTTCTTTCATTACCTACACTGAAGAAATAACCACTTTGTAGGAAAAGTTTTAAGTGGCAAAGTCACCATAGTAATTTGCATTAAAGATAAAAGAATATAAGGTTTCTCTTGGATTTTACAGGTCTTTTCAGCAGAAATGAAAATATCATACATCTAACTAAAATGGATTGAATGGTTCAGTGCACAGTGTTCTTTTCATCAGTAAACAGCTTGAAAACTCCAGCATGTGAAAAATGAGACACTGATTTATTCTAAAATTGAAACCTCTTTTATACCCTTCTACTTGGAACCATTTAGCTTTGGGCTAAAGTTGAAGGCATTAGCAAGTTGTCCCTCTGGAAGTACACTACGTCATCATTGACATAAAAGACCGCCTTTCCAAGAGCAGCAGAGAAGACAAGAAAAAAATCAATAATCCTCATATAAAGGAAACCAAAGCCCAATCTGCTTCGGCTGAGGACACCCAGATTCTGCATAATGCATATAAAATATTTTTAATATGAATGCATCACCACTGAAGACTATCCTTCTGCCTTTCAAGAATTAAATCTGAGTGATCTGCTTGAGGGCTCTATAGAGGAATCTGGGCGGGCTGGATTGATGGGCCGAGGCCAATTGTATGAGATTCAACAAGGCCAAGTGCCAAGTCCTGCGCTGGGATCGCAACAACCCCCTGCAACGCTACAGGCTTGGGGTTGAGTGGGTGGAAAGCTGCCCAGCAGAAAAGGACCTGAGGGTGTCGGTCAACAGCTGGCCGAAGGAGTATGAGCCAGCAGTGTGCCCAGGTGGCCAAAAAGGCCAAGAGCATTCTGGCTTGTATGAGAAATAGCATGGCCAGCAGGACTAGGGAAGCAATTGTCCCTTTGTCCTTGGCACTGGTGAGACCACACTTGGAATATGGTGTTCAGTTTTGGGATCCTCACCGCGAGAAAGACACTGAGTTGCTGGAGCGCATCCAAAGAAGAGCAAGGAAGCTGGTGAAGGGTCTAGAGATTCAACAAGTCCTGTGAGTAGCAGCTGAGGGAACTGGGGCTGTTTAGCCTGGAAAAAGGAGGCTGAGGGGAGACCTTATTGCTCGCTGCAGCTGAGGAGGGTAGCAAGACAGATGGGTGTTGGCCTCTTCTCCCAAGTAACAAGTGACAGGATGAGAGGAAACAGCCTCAAGTTGTGTCAGGGGAACTTGAGATTGGATGTTAGGAAAAAATTCCTCACTGAATAGATTGTCAAGTACTGGAACAGGCTGCCTGGGGAAGTGGTGGAGTGACCACCCCTGGAGGTATTTAAAAAATGTGTAGATGTGACACTTCGGGAAATGGTTTAGTGGTGGACTTGGCAGTGTTAGATTTACAGTTGGACTCGATCATCTTTATTTTATGATCTCTATGATCTTTTCCAAAATAAATGATTCTCTGATTCTACGAAAATAGAATGCAATCGTCAATGCAATAGTGCCCACTATAGTTTATGATAAGCTTTATGACACATCTTTCACTGCTTTCTGTAGTGCAGGTCCCATGTCAGGACTGCTTCTTCAAAGGCGAAATGTGGAATATTTTATTTTTTGCCTATCTAGGTGAATAAAAATTGTTTTTGCTGCTGGTAAAATGTAAAAACAGAAATTAAAATGTATCATTTTATAGTGTAAAATAATGATCAAATATTCATAAAATCTTGCTGTGAAACAAAGTGGAATAAATAACAAGACTGGCCACGGAGCATCTGTATTCAGAGAGAAAACTATCCTGTGCTTCCATTCTCTTTTCAACTGGGAGATACTCCTCAATGCTGTAAAAAGCAGTGGAATTGTACACAGAAGGAAGATGCAAAATTCTCAGTGTGCAATTTTCATGAGTATCTAGTTTTCTTAAGATAATTTAATGGATAAAATTGTAGTGGTTCTCAGTGATGATCTTACACTTTTGTCTCCAGAGGCCTCTCAAATATGAGGATCAAAAACCAGAAAATTAAAAAAAATAGTTTCTTCCCACATTTATCTCTGCACAATTCTTATAATAATTTTCTGTTTCAATATGCATCATGACTACCTAATGGCCTACTACTTCATTTTTGAGTGTCAAAACAAGTTTGTTTTATATGCAGAACCTCACAGATAGCAAAAAAAACCCTGTTCTGAGAGTGACTAAAGCTACTTTAAATTTAAACACACTGAAACAGAGATAAAGGAGTGGTAAATTATAAAACACACTCAGCTAAGTATGGCATTCTTTTGATTTGCATCCATTAGATACAGAATTAGAAAATTAATTATCTCCAAAGAATAGTTCTTATAACACAAATCTATGAACAGCAAGTTACTAGGGAAATTGTTTCAGAATGTTCGTGTTCTATTTGTCATAAAAAGCAGGTATTGACTAAGATGTTATGGCACAAAATGCCATGATACACTTGAAATTGGAAAGAAATTAATTTTTTGTGTCTGACCCACTTGTGTGTAGGACAGAGACTAAGACTGAGAAAATGCTCCCTTTACCTTCTCTTAAAGGAACTGTCAGCCTTGATGGGATTCAGGGCTGACCCAGATTTTATTCTGGGTTGTACTAAACTGCTTTTAAAAGTGCACCCTCTTTATCCCACTAGGTAAGAACAACGACGATTCATCTATATTGCCTCTTATTTTGTATACTGGACTTGTGGAAAGAGCTAGGAAGGAGATACAATGACACATTAAAAGATTCCCACAGGAGCTGAAGAAACCATGAAAGAAATTCAAAGCGTGGATGAAGCCTGAAGCACATGATACAAACCAATTTTTATTCTGATCTATTTTACCCTGATTACAGTGCATTAAGTGGGAATATAAATTTTTCCATTATTGTAAACAAATACAACAAAATAAGCTAGTTTGCTTCACAGTCAGATGCATATGTTTGTTTTCCAAAATAAGTATGTACAGAAACACAGCGAAATCCTGCTTTGGTTTTGATATGAATTCCAAAGAGTAGATCTAGTTGAAGGAAAGAGAGCATGTTCTACATTTCAGACATTTTTGGCCACTTTTCACTCATGCAATCTCACATTAGGATTAGGCCTATTGTTAGTTTAGGGATCTTGTTCCAATTCCCAGGCAGAATAAACAATACGTATAGCCTTTAAACTGATTTCACACTTGAAGATTTCACTAAGTAGAACAAATTGATGAAGCTTGCCAATGCCTGCTTAGGGATTGAGACCTGCAGGGTTTGGCACTACTGCAGGGACTATTTTCCTTCTAGTATTTCTTTACCGCAGATCAAGCCTGGACAGTCCACCATGAACGGTCTGAATTCTTATTGCAAGTACCCAAACCAGCGAGACTCAGAGGGTAGCCCATTGCTAATGAGGAGGTTCCTTTAAGTAGAGTGCTCAGAGCGAGAAAGCAATTATGGCAATTCCTCAAGGGATTCTGTGAGGTTTATGGGTGACAATTTATTCTATAAAGATCCTTACGCTTCTACTAAGGGTCCCTTATGCCCAGCCTTGGTCATTAATGCCGTGACAGAGCAGAATGGAGACAGACAGAGGCATGTTACTGCCTTTTCAATGTAAAATTTAGTGCAAGATTGTATTGTTTACATAATATGAACACCGGGTGTGTCATCTTCTGTACAAAATTACTTTGTATGCAGCACTCTGCTCACCTGCAATTGCACTGTAGGGAGTGTTTCGTGGGGGAGATGCCTGTGCCTGATATTTTCTTAATGGGGTCAGCTACCAACGTGGGAAACAGCCTTAGGAGAATCATCATCCTGCTGCACATGCAGGGGCAACACACCTCTCTCACCTTCTCCAGGGCAGCAAAAGCAGCTGTACAGATTCCGGCTTGGCTGTTATTGTAAAGGAGTTACATCTCCCATGCATTGTTAAAGCTCCTCTCACAAAGCTCTCACATATGCAAGAAGAAAGTAAACAAGGAGAAAGTGCTGTAGCAGATGAAAAATGACTATATTCTTAGAAATTCTCAACGCTGATGAAGATGAATGGCTGTTGTACGCAGCATTTGAGATTGTGAATAAACCACTGAATAGCAGGAGAGGGTCATGCTGTGAACATGGCGGGACTGCTAATGCAGGAAGACCTTCAGGGCAGATAAAGCATTCACAGGGAAGGTCAACACAAAACTGTCTCAGAAGATGATAAACAGAAAAGCACAGATGAGGAGAGCATTCCTGAACCCATAAGTTAAGCCAAGAGTTGCTGCCAGTGTTTGCAGTTGCTCCTCCTTTTTCTTTTCCTCTGGAAAGCAATTCAGGTTTGGAAAGCTGAACTAGCAGTTCAGTAGAGCAGTCCATCCTGGAGGTAAACTCTGTCCTCTGGCTGGTTTTGAGCCTTAAGAGCTCACAAATGGCTTGTCCCAGCTTTGGCTGACAGTTAATTTTCTTCAGATTAGCTATGAGATGCTGTGTTTTGGATTTGTTCTGACAAGAAGGCTGATAACATACTGATCTTTATGGTTGCTTCCAGGACAGTCAAGGACTTTTCCAGCTTCTCTGTTGTGCCAGTGTCTGCAGGTGCAGGAGAAACGGAGGGAGCACAGCCTCAATTACTAGCCTAAGATCCAACCTTAGGTTTTTAGGATTAGCCAATGGTATATTTCATATCATGCACATCATACCCAGTATGCAAATGAGAATCTGTCCAGAAGTGCTGGATCTTGGGTCGACTCTCTCTCTGGGTCACCCCTCTCTGGGATTGTCTTGCTCTTTTTGTCAGGTTGGTCTGTTGGACACTCACATTCTTATATCTTTTCTGGGATTGTGGTTTCGGGACTCTCTCTGCTCTGTGACTGTTAGATGGGAATGGGCTGAGCCTTGGTCATGGGGTAGTAAGTGGTATCACTGTGTATCACTCATTTATTTATTTGTATACTTGTATATATTACTATTATCATTATCATTATTATTGTTAATTTTGTTGTAGATTAGTTATTAAATTGTTCTTATCTCAACCCAGGAGTCTCTTTTCCCTTTACCTCTTTAATTCTCTCCTTCATCCCTGGGAAGCAGGATGGTGAGCAAGCAACAGTCTTTGCCTCCCATCCAGGTTCAAAATCATAACACAGCTTTTCTGTTGTGGCCTTTCTTATTTGTGTTGGCTCTGTTAGTGAACCTCCTCAGCCTCAATAACTGTTGCCTCTGTCTTAGCCAAACACTGGTTGCTATCACCTCTCAAGGGTGTCTCTCAGCTGAGTCATGGACTTTTATGGTAGGCTGCAGACATTTTGATGTTATCATCGTGACTAACCTGGCAAGATGTGAGACATATCTTGCACAAGACTTGTCCCATCTCTACCATGCAACCATGCTATCCCAGCTAGTGTCAAATCTGAGTCACTGTGCCACCTCTGCACTGACTTCACTGCATTGATTTTACAATCCTGACTTAGGAATCTGTTAAACTGAAATCTTAATTGTCAAGAAAACATTTTCAGTTGCCATTTGACCGGCTGCATTTTAGTAATGAAACATGGATTCACCTCTCTGTCAAGGTAAGGAAGAGCCCAGACTTGGGTTTGCTGTTTTCCAGGATGTTGATTACTTACAGTGCACTGTACAACACTTCCAGGAGCAGCAGTACAAATTATAAGAGGTTAGGAAGTCCAAAGAAAACTTCATTTATTACCTATGGTTGTTGTCACTTGTTGACACATCCAGAAGCGACAGGACAGTCAAATTATAAGTCCTGTCATATTAGTTTATGATAGCCACTTGTAGAGTAAAATAGGACTTGCGTTGGACTGAATTTGATAAAGTACTTTTATCTGTGTTCCTTACTGTTTGCTGCAGCTTGCTGTCTCTCAGAATGCGGGCATACAGCCACAGGCAATCCAGCTGCTTCTGTTTCATTTCAAGAACTCCAGAAACAATAGTTGCAACTCCTCCATTGAACAATTGAAAAATAATTTGATAAAAACGGTGTAAAATGTAGACCTCCCTCAGTCTTCAAATGCAATGAAAGCCTGTAGTTATTTAGATATGGAGGCAAGCAGAAGAACAGGAGAAGTACCAATGGGAGCTGACTTAAGTACTGTGTTTCCTGTCAGCATCCATCTTGTGGCATGCTGAGGACTAATGGCACAGGGTCTGCTATCAGTCCACAAGGAGGTGCTTGAGGAATGCTGAGCTGTCAATGTGGTCTTCAACAGCAGAGGTGGGCTGAAGATGGGCTTCAGGACTGGATACATGGAATATGGAGAGGTATGAGATGGAGGGACATCTTAACTACCTGTCGCTAACACTGCTCAAATAGCTGCTGGAGTGTGTGGCTGTCTTAAACAGGTTGGTTGCTTACTTTGGGATATCACATGTTCACTTTGCTAAGCCTTCGCTTCTTATCACCTTTATCAGTATTTCTGGTTTCATTCATGTGTACGAAAACTTCTTTGGATCCAAACTCCACAGTGTAAGTAAGGGCAGGTGCAGGATTCACTGCAAAAGTGTACTAATGCTCTGAACTAAGCTTAACCACTATATAAGTACCTGAGGAGGTGTGGCGGGTTGGCCCTTGGGTGGGGGCCAAACCACACACACACTCACACAGTCCTTGCCCCCACCCAATTATAGGGGAGAGAATTAAAGAGGTAAATGGCAAAGAGGACTCGTGGGTTGAGATAAGGACAATTTAATAACTAAACTACAATAATATTGGAAATAATGCTATATACACATATACAATGTGATACACAGTGATACTGCCCCTCCCCACCTGATGAGCAGATGCCCAGCCCACTCTTGGCCAACGACCCTGGAGGAGGGAGGGAATGGGTGATACACAATGATACTGAATCCCCCAAAAGGCTCGGCCTGTTGCCAGCTAATGATCCCCAGAAACCGCACAGACGATTCCCCCAAAAAGGGGGGGAAGGGGGGGGGGAAGGGGGTGCACCGCTCCCGGAGGCACTCACGGAATGGAAATAACAGTCCAAGCGTCCCAGGCCGAGACCTGACCGAAGCAGGGAAAAAAAAACAGCTAATGATCCCCCCGAGAGGGAGGATCCCGAAACTCACGGAATGGAGATAACAAGTGTCCTGGGCCGAGACCTAACGGCTTCCGTGGGGGGGGAAAGGCCTTGGGAGAGCGAATGCAGGAACCCGAAGCGAGATGAATCTGGAGCCCAAGGGAAGTGAAAAAAGCTATCTCCCGGAAGGGTCCTCATCTATATACTGGGTATGACGTGCATGGGATGGAGTACTAATTGGTCAATCTGGTTTCCATCTGAATGTAAGAGCAAATCGCAGGCTAGCAGCTGGACTGTGTCTCTTTGCTCGTCTGCTGACCTTGGCAGCAGGACAAAACATCGGTTATCAGCTTCTCCTGAGCAGGAATCCAAAACACAGCTTCTTGCTAGCTATTTATGAAGAGAAGGAAAAAAAAAATTAACTCTCTCTCTCTTAACCCATGACAGGAGGTGTCAGGTCCAAACAAGAACATGCCAAGTCCAAACAAAGAGCATCAGGGACACACCATGTTAGAACTACAAAAAGTCAAACAGCAGCAGAAGTTTTGGTGCAGTGCTAGGTACCCTGAAGCTGGTTCTGCCCTGCTGGAAAACCTCAGTCTTCTGCTTCCACTTTCCTTGATAACTAGCAAGGGTAATCAGATCTGTTACTTCCCTCAGGAAATACAGCTATTAAAACCAGAAACCTTGTCTCTGAGAATTCAAAATCCTGTGGATAAAATCCACCAGGTGTGGAGGAATATCAGTAACACCTCACCCCCAGAGGAGGGAAGAAACTTGGGGATGTCTTATTCATGCAGCTGGAGAATCAACAGAAGTTGCCACACCTACCAGAAATGCATTTGCAAAAATATCCTCTTGCAAAGGCCATTCTTTGAAAAATATAGCCTGCCTGCCAATTTAGCTAACAGGTAGGAATTTATATGGGCCTAGGGGATCTTTTATTTTTTTCTCAGACTTCATATAGTTTCTGTCTACCCCTCTACAAACAGAAAACAGAGTTTTCAACAGATATTTAGTATGTAATTTCTCTTTTGCTCCACCATCATATGCTGTAAAGGGTATTAAACTCTCTCTTTATCTATACATTTGATGATAAAGTAAAACAAAAAAAAACAAGCTGGAATGTCTTCTAGATGAAAATGGACTATGAACAGTTGATTAACAAAATAGATTGCGTACTTAGCTCTTCCACATTTCCTGGCAATTTTGTTGATAAACATGCCCTTCATCAGTCTAGTTCCTGGGATATCCCCATACACTTTAAACGCAAAGTTTAATATACGTAAAAAAAATCTTTGTATTGCGTTGTTACGCAAGATGAAGAAAGAGCGAGGAAAAATACTGGAAACAAAATGGAATCTGATACATTTTAAGTAGATGAGCAGTGTTTGAGTCTTTCTTATCTCCTCAAAAAGTGCTCAAAAACATCATAGATTCCACCCTGAACAAATTTGCACTCTGCTCTCAGAATAATAAATAGTCAAGAGAATAAACACTTAAGTAAAGGGAGTGGCATTGCTAGGTCAAACACATATTTTGCATAACTATGCTTTGGAGGCTTCTGTGGTAATAATCAGCTATTCTAGTTACTTTAAAGCTATTTCAACTGTTATTTTGTTCTCCATTAGCTTTTTGGAGGTGTGGGTGAATAACACATTGTAGAGTTGGAAGTTGCAGGTCACCAGTTATCCACAACGGCTTCTTATATTTATTTATACTTTTACACCTCAGTCATGACATCGGCACCACAGAACCGTGATGGTGTATAACAATATAACAGTGCCATACTGCCAGAGTGCAGAGAGCTAGCTGCCTGTAACAAGCAGCACAGGCAGGCAGTACAGCAGTATAAACCTGCTGAGAAGCAGGTGCACTACTCCACAAACACTTTCATAATATAGCTACAACATTGCTCTTAGCTCAGTTAGTTTCTTCAGAGATCGCTAGGAAATCTGTGCACATCTGGGAATTAAAGTAGACTGAAATAAGAGTTTGCTCTCTCGTTATTACAAGGAGAACATTGCATAGGTGTATACAAACCAGAGAAAAAGAAATCTGCTTTGCTTTTTGCTCAGGCCAATGTGGCTCTGTCCCTTTTAATCTTCAGTTACTTTAGACCCTGCCTATTATATATACCCGTACTATCAACAGCAGAAATTTGCTAATGACTCGTATAACCATCAAAAAAGTACCAATGCCACATGATGTCTCCTCAGCAGGCCAATTACCCTGAGACTTTAGAGCTCAGTGCTTGTCGTGGGTTAAGCAGAGCAGAGTTAATTTTTTTTTTCCTTTTCCCTTCTCTTTATAAATAGCTAGTAAGAAGCTATGTTTTGGATTCCTGCTCAGGAGAGAATTGATAAGAGAAGAACAGAGAAGAATGTTTATAGTTATTGCTAGGATGTTGCTATTTGTTCTCAAGGACGAGATACATTCGGCCTCTCTCCTCTCAATAGACAGAGGGAGAGAGCCCGGCTTCTAGCTTGGGATTTGCTTTTAAGTCAAGATTGAGGAGCAAACTGACCAATTATTCCATCCCATGCACGTCATACCCAGTATATAGGAGAAGAGTCTCCCAGGAGTGCTGTCTTTGCACTTCCGGATTCATCTCGCTTTGGGGAGCCTGCGTTCGCTCTCCCAAGGCCTTCCTCCCCCCTCCCCCCAAGGCCGCCGTTAGCTCTCGGCCCGGGACACTCGTTTATCTCCGTTTCGTGAGTTTTGGCATCCTCCCTCTCCAGGAGGATCGTTAGCTGTCTTTTTTTCCCTGCTTCGGTCAGCTCTCGGGCTGGGACTCTTGGGCTGTTATCTCCGTTCCGTGAGTGCCTCCGGGAGCGGTGCACCCCCTTTTTCCCCTTCCCCCCTCCCCCCTTTCTGGGGGAATCGTCTGTGCGGTTTCTGGGGATTATTAGCTGGCAACAGGCCGAGCCTTTTTCGGGGGGGGGCAGCATAATTGTGTATCACCTATTCTCTCCCTCCTTCGGGGCCATTGGCTGGGAGTGGGCTGGGCCTTTGGTCATCAGGGGTGGGGAGGGGTAGTATCACTGTGTATCGCATTGCATCTTTGTATATAGTATTATTTCTAATATTATTGTAGTTTAGTTATTAAATTGTCCTTATCTCAACCCACGAGTCCTCTCTGCCATTTACCTCTTTAATTCTCTCCCCTATCATTGGGTGGGGGCAGGGACTGTGTGAGCGGGT
>WKFP01014841.1:220355-274558 GCA_011057875.1 Pterocles orientalis | reverse complement strand
TGTGTATCACATTGCATCTTTGTATATAGTATTATTTCTAATATTATTGTAGTTTAGTTATTAAATTGTCCTTATCTCAACCCACGAGTCCTCTCTGCCATTTACCTCTTTAATTCTCTCCCCTATCATTGGGTGGGGGCAGGGACTGTGTGAGCGGGTGTGTGTGGTTTGGCCCCCAGCCAAGGGCCAACCCGCCACAGTGCTGTTGATAGCAGTCTGAAAGTCACAATCAGAAAACTTCTCAAGCAAAATGGTTTAGCCATCACGACTCTGTAGGTGCAATATCTGCTCACTTTGCCAGAATGTTCTTATTTGATAGCGGTGCTACTTACAGAAAAAGACATGCAAAGCAGAAAGACCAAAAGTAACCTCATTTTACTTGTTGCAAAATAAAGCTTGTAAATACACCTGTGGTAGATACTCACACTAGCTCTGCTTCCTGTGCTGGTTACATGCTTGTACTGGGAGCAATGACAGTATATTCTCATGTCACAGAAGTGAAGAATTGTATCAGAGTCACACAGGCAGTCAAAGTTTACATCTGGAAGTACAGCTGGCTTCCCAGGCCTCCCCTGAGCTGCATTTCTGTCTCTGCAGCCCTGTATATCACAGGGTGAAAGGGTTTAGCTTGTAACTCCACTTGCCTTCACACAGAGTAGCCATCCTTCAGGTCCTTTTTGGAAGACAGCTGCAGGCTTTTTTTGCTTTAAGGTGGCTGAACTTCACAACAGTAAAAAACCCCCTTCCTTTACCAATTTTCTAGCCTTCTTCAAGTCATGGTCTTCCCAGTTATCAAACTAACTCAAGCCCCATTTACCCGTTTGAATGGGCCTCTAGAGATCCAAATCTAGATCTAGTAGTGATGCTCTACCACTAGGCATTCAAGTCCAGAGGGTATATTAAAATGTATAGGAGTCTAAAAACATTTTGGATAGTAGATTCCTGACAATTACATTACACAAATTCAGATTCAGTTCAATTAGTAGCATGGAAGCTTGAGTTTATAGTCCTGTTCTGGAATCAAAAGGAGCTCTGGCTGCACAAGATTTGCAAGATATTGCTGTTAATTACTGACACTGCACAGTACTGTAAAGTTTTTTAAAAAATGAGGAAGGGAAAAGAATGGTATGCTGATCCTTCTGACACTGAACTGTACCTAAGTATCTAAAAGGAACCTAAGTGTTCTAGTTGTGTCAAAGTAACTTTGCCAGATGTTAAATGAAAGGAAAATTTTGTTCACCAACTATTATTTCTTCTATAAACATCTATCAAGGGCTTTTATCTTCAATGAGTTACTGCTGCTTATCTGTCCCCCAGCCCTTTGGTAACCTTCTGAAGTATTTGTTGTCAGAAGATGTTGTTTGGAAATGCGTGTCTTTTCTAACTAGTTCTTATTTGGAGAAAGTATCACAAGACTGAGAATTCAGAATTACTTCTTTCTTACTGTGGAAAACCAAACTAGAAATAAAAAAAAAAATTATAAACTCGTTATAATCTGTTAGCCCGTGGGTGTGCTATGAAGCATACTAAATACACGAGACATATTTAAGTCCCTGCCCATGGCAGGGGGGTTGGAACTTTATGATTTTTAAGGTCCCTCCCAACCCAAACCATTCTATGATTCTATGATTCTAAGTGCAATTCTGCTTAACAGAGGACAAAGACTTACGTGTATGTGTTTGGAAAATATATCTCACTACTCAAGATTGTCAGTAACTATTACTTTTAGAGCTTTTTTTGTCATATTTTTCAAAGAATGCAAACAAAAAACTGCAAACAAAGTATACAAATAAGTGTGGAGGAAAAGCTTCAGGAAAAATGTTGTCACATCAGAGCTGGAGCAGTTGATTTATCTAAATATTGCACAATGATTTTAAGATGAGTTTAAAATTAAAGGCAAGAGACTGAGCATCAATCTAAGTTTAATACTTATATGATCACTTTAAATGAATGTGTGAATTTGTTTGGAGCTAATAAGCAGATGCAAGAATTTCCATGCCACAGAGTCCAAAAGTGTTTGCACCCTCTCTGGATAGGATTGTCCTGGGTTAAGCAGAGACAGAATTAACTTTCTTCATAACAGCTAGCAAGAGGCTGTGTTTTGGATTTGTGCTCAGAAGAAAGCTGATAAGAAGTGATGTTTGTGCCACTGCGAAGGACAGCAGACCGGGGAGGCTGGGAGGGAGCACAGCCCCGGTTGCTAGCCCAGGATTTGATCTTGGGTTCGGGTTTGAAACCCAGAGCGGACAATATTCTATTCCATAACATACATGTCATGCCCAGTATATAGGTGAGGACCCTCCAGAAGATCGTCCCTTTTGGTTCCGGATCTCTTTTGCTCTGGGTCATCTCACTCCAGGTGGTCGCTCTCCGAAGGCCTTCCCCCCCTACCCCGGTCAGCTCTCGGTCTGGGACGCTGGGACCGTTATCTCCATTCCATGAGCGCGGTTTCGGGACGCTCCCTGCTCCAGGATCGTCAGCCGGGAACAGTCTGAGCCTTGGTCATTGGGTGGGGGGGCAGTATCACTGTGTATCACTCATTTGTATATTTGTATATAGTATTATTTTCACTATTACTGTTGTTTAGTTATTAAATTGTCCTTATCTCAACCCATGAGTCGTTTTCCCTTTACCCCTGTAATTCTCTCCGCTATCCTCGGATGGGGGTGGCGGGAATCGTGTGATCAGGTGTGTGGTTTGGTCCCCAGCCAAGGGCAAACCCATCACAGGATGCAAACTGAAAATTTGAAATCTGGAATAGAAATATGAAAAAAAAAAAGTCTGAACGTTTTCAAGAGAACAGTGTTTTGACTGAAACTGGAAAATCCAGAAAGATTTCTATCAAGTTACAGCTGATGCTGTACTTCTTCATAAGGGCACACTTTTCGTTGAGAATTGTTGTTAAGAAGCTTTTGTCTTTTCTTTATGGGCTGGGTACACCAGAACAGATTCCATCCTTTTCAAAGTAATCAGGGCTACAAGACTAGACAACACAATCAGGAGGAACTCCTACTGCCTTTATCAATGACAGAAACACTATTTTAAGCGGCATAGTCTGTAGGAGATCTAGGTCTCAGACACAGTTGCCACAAGAGAGTGAACAAAAATGAAATCCCATCTGTGCTGAGCTCATGTGTTGCAAAATCTCAGGATAACTATTAAAAGACTATATGCACTTAAATATGTATATATGTGCATGTTTATATACATATGTATACCTGTATGTATAGGTGTATAAACACACACATATATACGTATATATCTATATGCACTAATCCACTTCAGATGAAATATTTTTCTAATGACCTTTTTCTGTAATTTCTTTTAATAGCTATTTACTGAGAACTGTGTGACAAGAATTCCTTACTGATATAAAGCACCTAACAATTTTCACTAGCTGAATATCTCTTTAAGTGTTTGTTCATGGTAATTGTACAGATCAAGATGTTTTCTCCTATACAGTATACACAATTGCATGCCTCCACTTAGAGACTACTGAATGGATGAAAGACTTAGAAATATTCAAAGGTAATTCACTTCTAATCTGAAGTCTGTAAAAATAGATTGCATCTATGTTTGCAAAAATTGTGCATATATTAAAATATATCATACTGTCACTCTCTCATGTAATTTTGCAACTAGTTTTCTAGTTTTTAAATCATGAGCCATTGCTGCACTCACAAACCAAAGCAGGACTGCAAAGAGTGGAAGTCACCCTTGATAAATCTATGAAACACTGTTTAACAAACAGCCCCAAATTGTAAGGATGTTTAACATGCGCCCATGCAAAGAGCAGATGGGTTCAGGGGCTTTAGACACACATCTAAGGAATGTTTGGCCAACTGGGGAGATGATCACAACAATGCGAGGGCAATGAAAGAAAGCAGCTTGCAACTCTGTCTGATCTCTGCAATCTGTGGATGTAGCCAGATAGCTTCTGACAGAAAGACAACAGAGGCAGGCAGAAGTCAGGCAGAGACCATATGTGGTGGTGTAGAACCACTTTGTTTATTCATAACATCATCTCCAGGGGCCTCAGGAAATCATCAGACAAAAAGAAACATTGGAGCAGTGATACCTAGCTGGTTGAATTTGGTGGCTAATGCTCTTGGTCTCCAGATAAGCATTGAAAAGGTCAGACTCTGCCTGACCCTTGTGCAGGAAAAACGACCAGTACTTTCATGAACTAAGACTTCGCTGAAGAACTGTCTGCAGCTTGCCAGTTTATACAATCTTCCTGCAATGCAAATTAGCTGGAAGCATGCCTTGCTAGCTCACAGGATGCAACATATGCTAATACAAATCCTCCTGAGCCTCTAATGAAATTGCAAAATTTCTTGTATGTTATAGACAGTTTGTGAAGAAAGACTTCTATACAGGCTGTAGGAACTATTTCCCTCCATATGAAGCAAGAGGGCAGTTGGTCTGTAAACTGGGAAACTGAAGTGATATCACAGGCAACTTCAAATCCTTCTGGGAACCTCTTCAGCTGGATTTAGATAAGAGGACAACTAAACAGAAATTAGAGAAGTGGAACTTGTAAAAGATAGGTTAACAGCTATATCCAGATTTGCCAGACTCTAAGAAAATTGATAATGAGATCAAAAGTGGAGTGTCTCAGTGGCCAAACTGTGGTTTGGAAGTGAAACCCTGAGCCTCATTTTATGATACTTGAAAAACTTAGATGAAGATTTTCAAGTGAAGAATTACAAATAAAATTACTTCAGAATTTCATAAACTGACTTTTGTGTAATATAAGAAAGCTGAAAAGTGGTGTTTGCTGTTCTGGTTGCTTACATGTGACATCATGTGTCCTGCTTAATTAAGCTTCCAGCAAACTCCCCAGAACATCACTGTATCTGGAATTTAACAGCTATGTGAGCTCTTTGTTATAGAAGTACACGCAAGCTAACTATTTCAGGCAGATGCTAGAGAGCACAGTGGCTGAGGTTCTTTTCAGATGCAATTTCTGCACTATTTCTTAATAAATTGTTGAAATTCCATATTTTTTCCATTATCTCTTCAATTTATATTTTCAGTGTCCATTCAAAGAAAACAAGAATAAAAAAAAACCCCTCTACTAATTTTTTAGACTTTATCATCAGCTTCAACTCCTATTGCTTATGAATCAAGGCAGTATGAAGTAATACACCCATAGAAACTAAAGAGAAAAAATATATATTCATATTTCTGCTCCCACCCTGGGACAATGTCTTGAAGTGAAGTGGCAGAAGAATAGGAGGACTCTCCATTATGAGGAGAAAAAAGGTTCATTTTTCCCCACTTGTGTTTTACTGACTAGTGAAGCACACTTAGCCAGTGTTGTAACCCGTTTAGTTTCCAGGACTTAATTTTAAATGCACAGAGAGCTTGCAGGTGAAAACAGAAGGTTTAAACAAGATAAATAATTAATACAGCAAACACAAAATGATCCAGGTTGTCTAAGGTCAGCCTTTGGTCAGTTGCAACACTTTGCCTTCAGGCTCACTAGCAAGCTCATTTGAGCTGGAGGAGCAGGGCAGCCCTGAAGGACACACATCCCATTGGATATGTTACTGCAGAACACAAACACAGCAATCATCAAAGGAAGCAAAAGGAATCATGCAACAGCTATCTCAAGGATGAGTCACACTGAAACAACAGGCACAATTTGCTTTTGTACAGGTTGGACAAGAAATCAATTGGTCAGCTACAATTCCTGTGTCTCCCTACCAGCTCTGTGGCTCTGAGAGAAATTACTTGCAATTTTCTTAAAAAAATATCTCGCAAGTTTGAGCTGGCCTCAAGTTCTGTCTCAAGCAGCTTTCTCCATTATTTTATGATACTGTTGGGCACGGGCAGTGTTGCAGAATAAAACGTCTAGTGGGTTAGTGGAATTGAAGCAAAAACGTCCCAGCAGTGCAGGAATCAGCCAGGGAAGGTGGTCTGTCATGCTGAACAGAGCAAGCTAGATGGGTCTCAAGCAAGAAGACTATTAAACTGAGGTCTGGCTCTGTAATATGAGGTAACCCTCGGTCAAAAGGTAACATGGATATGAATCATTAAACCATGCTACTCAGGCAGAATTTGCCCACAAAAGTTTCTAATGACTTAGAACCCTTTTTTTTTTTTTCAGAAGGTTCCATCAATCCTGTGTTGCTAGCAGTTCTGTAGGCCTGCTATGCGTAAATGTCAAACACCTGCAACTTCCATTGACAAGGAAATGGAGCAGAGCGTAAGCGAAAGGGAAAGGCAGTTGGTAACATAACGGGTCAAAAAATATCTTAAGGTAGAATCCAAAAGTGGAGGCTCCCCAGATATTGGCTGTATTTGAAAATAAAATCTGCAATGACTCACTTTAGCATTTATCTTTTTGCACAGACTTCAAGAAGTTCCTGAGAAAAAAAGTAGAAGGGAAGAGAATTTCAGACTTGAAGACCTAGTGCACACGGAGATGCAGTAAGTACTTGGTATGCACTACCACTTGTCCTGGTGTACAAAGAATGAAACACAGGTACAGTCAGCAATATATTGCAGGCAACAGAAAACACAGGAACGGGTCACCTGCCACTGACAGGGAAGACATACATGGCCAAGTTCCAGGCATAATGAGCCTCCCAGAGGTAGACTTGTACCATATGGGACTCAGAACAAAGAAGAATACATGAAGTGGCACAAGCTTGTTTTTCAAGAAGGATGTCTCTGTGCCCTCCTCCTAACAAAGAAAAAGCAAAAAAATACGTGTAATTTGGGGTAAGATGAAAATTTAGCGGAGGTGACCTGATATAATTTTTGGTCACAGGAGGGAAAGTAGAATAATGAGACAACAGTTTCTCTAGTAGGAGAGAGGTCCAGGTCTAGAAAGGATACCATAAGATTTTAAACATGAGAAGTGTGCAACCTACATCAAAGGACTACTCCTACTTCAGGATTTAATACTGAATTGCAACCAACAGTCGAGGAAGGGCATCTGCCCTGCAGGGAACTATATTAAGAACTGATACAGAGTATATAACGCTTTTTTTATATTTTGACTTACACTTGTAAAACTAGTATTGGAAAAAATGAATTTAGAATCAATCTTTTTAAAAATCCCGATGAGAGTGGAAGCCATTAAATGACACTTTTCAGATTAAAAAAATATTTCTTTGTGTTTTGGATGGGCTATCAGATCACTTGAAAAACAAAACTATTTGCTGATACTGTGCCAGTAACCCATGCATGGCAACCTTCCTAATGACAACGTGCCTAAAATGGAGAAGGTATTTCAGTCCACAGCATATCTGGGAATATTTGGAAAAGAAAAGGAACTACTTTCTAACTTATACATTGGAATTGCCTTCCAACATAAACAAAAATGAAAAATAAATCAACTCATGGGATCCAGAAATGCACTCTGAATCTGTGTTAAACAGCAATAGCAATAACTGTCTTCCCATCTAGTCCCTCATATGACACAACTCACAAGTTCTCAATAGCAAGTCCACTCAGCACTCTTGATGTACGATTCAATGGCATAACACCACAAAACTGAGAGTGCCTGCATAAGGTCTTTTGGTATAGTTCTTTGGATACAATCCAGGACAGAAATAGTTGCATGCCATACTAACACAAGTCCAACTTGTTGCTGAGGATTCAACAGCAAGACTCAGAAGACACAGGGAAAGCAACCGCCTAAAAGAGCCAGTAATTAATGTAGGGACTGGTATTCCAAAGCTCACACACAAGACTGGCAAAGAATTTTTGAACTTTCACAATCATAGAATCATAGAATGGTTTGTGTTGGAAGAGACCTTATAGATCACTCAGTTACAAGCCCCCTGCCATGGTCAGAGATAGTTTCCACTAGACCAGGTTGCTCAAAGTCTCATCCCACCAGGCCTTGAACACCGCCAAGGATGCAGCATCCACAGCTTCTCTGGGAAACCTCTTCCAGTGCCTCACCACCCTCACAGTAAATAATATCTTCCTATATCAAATCTAAATCTACCCCCTTTACATTTAAAACTGTTACCACTCATAGCTACAGTCCCTGATAAAGAGTCCCTCCCCATCTCCAGTAGGACCCCTTTAAGTACTGGAAGGATGCTATAAGGTGTCCCCAGAATCTTCTTTTCTTCAGGCTAAACAACCCCAACTCCCTCGGCTTGTCCTCATAGGGGAGGTGCTCCAGCTCTCTGACCATCTTCATGGCCCTCCTCTGGACCTGCTCCAACTGGTCCATGTCTTTCCTCTGTTGAGGACTCCAGAGCTGAACACAGTACTCCAGGTGGGGTCTCATTAGAGCAGAGTAGAGGGAGAGAATCACATCCCTCGGCCTGCAGCTGATGCTTCTTTTGATGCAGCCCAGGACATGGTTGGCTTTCTGGGCTGCAAGCCACACTGCTTGCTCATGTTCAGCTTCTCACCAATCAACACCCCCAAGTCATTCTCTTCAAGGCTGCTCCCAATCCATTCTCCAGCCAGCCTGTGCTTGGGATTGCCTCAGCCCATATGCAGAACCTTTATCTGAGATTTAGGGAGAGGACAACAGCAAAACCTGAATGATTGAAATACAACTAAATGGTGTGTTGAAAATAATAAAACACTACGAACTAGCTGAAAGCTGTTAATAAATATTGAAGACCACATAAAGTATGTAAGCTAAGACAATCAAATTTCTATGAAAGATTATGAAAATCTTTAGGGCTTAAACCATATAGATGTTAAGGACCAAAAGACTTAAGTGAAACACATTAACAACATAGACTTATAGTTGTCAGATTAAAACCAGAAATGCTTAACTGCCTGAAAAGGAAAAATCTACAAGACATACTCATGCCTTGGAATTTTTAATTTTCATGAGGAATTCTAGTATAATGGTTTGCAAAATGTCTTCTATAATGAAAAATGAGCCAGTGGCACCCCAACTGTGTGTATGATATAACCAAAAGCATCACTTGCAGTAGAAGATAGGTAAGGCCAGGTCTGTGTCTGCCCTAGGTGTGCGTAGGGGTTCACGTGTGTGTGTATTACATACATGTGGATGCAGACCAAAACTGCACAGCAGCACAATCTGAACAGCCCCAGGCAACAGAGGAAAGCCTACTATACCTTGAAAGGTGATGGCAGTGCTTCAGCATCCCCACTAACGCCTCAGCTGCCTACAAGAGACATAGTCATCCCTAACAAAAGGCGAGGGGATCCAGCACTAGCCAGAGTTTCAACAAACTTGTTTCATATTTTAGAAAAGAAAGAGATCAAACAAAATTAAAGCAAGAACATTGTTAAAAGCTTTAGCCTCTGGAAAATAGTTGGAAAAATGCTTTTGGAGCCATCTGCCAAAACAGAGATAGAAGGGGCAGGCTATATACCAAGGTGTGGGAACCAAGCAACAACACGGTCTTGCTGTAGATGTGGGAGAAGATCCAAATCCACAATGGGAAATTTTACATGGACAATAAGCAAAACCTACAAGGGTTTCTACAAGGGAAAGGCAATACAAAGAGGTAGCTTTACAGCCTGTCTACCACAGGGAAACCTGCTTTAGGCCTACATGGGTGTTAGCTATGACTCCTTTGGATGAGGTACTTGGAGTGGACAGCTTTCAAGAATACTTTCCAGTTTGATCCAAGTAGCATTCTTGACTGGAAACACACTCCATGCACTTACTTTGTAAGATACTGTGCTAGGTAGTATGGAGTTTTCTAGCCAAACTGATAGAGATTATTTCCCAGACAGAGAAGTCAGCAGTAATGCACTACATTAGTAGTAGAGTAGAGCATCTGGTAGCTTTCTTGAGGAGTGGGATATTAGCCTTAGACCAAGAGGTGTGTCAGCTAGTGAAGAAACATTTTTGTATATGTATTCTGTATGCTTATTGTTAGTCACTTGAGACACTGCTTGTGCATGTCCTCTCAAGATAAAGCCTATAAGACCAGCTTTGGCTGAAAAATATTTCTTTGAGGATTTGGGAAGAGAGAAGGAATGTAACTACTTCTTTGTAGGTGGTGATTGTCCAGGCAGACAAGAACAGGGGAGGAAATGAATGCTGAATGCTGAAGTTCAGTACAACTAGCAGCCAACGGGGAAATGATTTCTGAAATGAGCACAACAGGAAAATCAGTTCTGCTTTGCTTATAAGCAGAGGTGTCCAGTTCAAACCTTGCTTATCTGTACTTCATTAACCTCTGTGATGGCCTCATTGGCTCCTTCCACCTCCTAGAAAAGATTCAAGCCGAAACTGCAGACTGTCACTAAGGAATCATCAGTGCTACAGAACATGCTGTGGCATACTCAAACACTGTCAAGCACAAATATTAGTCATCAAAATCATACAGCAAATTAGAAGACAAAGGACTTGTTCAAACACATTTAGTTTATCACCCACTGCATTTACATATTCAGTAACTGAAAAAAAGTCCTTGTTCTGAAAATTTTGCCCTGTCTTTATTGAAAATATTTTCTAGACTTGCAGTTTGTATTTCATTAGGTACTTTGCTAAAGGCCAAACACTCATGATATATGAAAACTGTGTAGACACCAGGTATATACATTATTGATGAGACTATTTAGCTATCCAGACAATGTAAACTGTAATCAAAGAGGACAGAACTTGCATACATTTTAATGGGAGATGTGTGAGCTTTCCCACACAGCCCATGCCGTTATGTTTTTCTCCTTCACAGATGGGTCAACAGCAACACACTGTAAAACTTCTTTGCAATCCTATTTACTCTACTTTAGTTAATGAGGGACGACTTTGGCTCCTGAAGTTTAATAACTCTGAATTTGAAACAAATTGTTTGTCCATAACCACAAAATTAATTCAATTCACTTTTGGACCTCACAAGTCATTTTAGCAGAACAATTTTCTGTGAGGGAAGGATTTAAATTAAGACAGCCTCCCTTTCATCAGTCAAATAGCATACAAGAAATGTATTGTGCCACCTAGAAACCAACTCTATAAATTGATTTGTAAGTACTAACTTCTGGATGTGCTTTTCTCATGCACATCTGGACAGATGTCCAGAGACAGTAATGAAATATGCAAAATTTTTTTGCTGTTGTTTTTTCTTACATTTGTGATATCTTTTAGTATAAAATGTTCGAGTCTCTTGAAGGGACAAGGGAAACAGAGAGGGGATGGGTGCAGAATACAGTTGTAAACTCAGTAACATTTTAATACAAGAGAAGTACTGTTCTGGAAAAGCTGTCTCCAGTACATCCTTCCAGTATGTGACAAAAGAATCACCAAATACAGACACTTCCAGTTCCAAGAAGATGGTGCTTTAGCAACATACTCTCTTCTTCCTGCTGACAACGACCTGCACTAGCATAATGGACTTCATTGAGACTTGCATCAGTAAAACTTAGGGCTGAATTTGTTGTGAATAAGGACCTAACTCTCATATTTCTACAACAAAGATGGTGGCTGTCAGGACACCTCTATGTGTGGGTAGCAAGCCTGAGATACTTAAAAGAAGTCTGAGTTTCAAATAACCACCAAATACTCACATAATAAAAATCAAGACCAAATAAGCTGTCTTCAGGTTCTCATTCACTAACTTCTGAAAGAGCAATTTTGAAGAGTCTTTGCACTGGTAATACTTTTTAAAGAAGATATGCCTGCTTTTTACCCCTAAGCAAGAAGAAGGCTTATCTGAAGAACTGTCAAGCATTTCTTCACAATGGAGAGGAAAACCTGTATGCACACACAAACCTTGGGAGCAACAGTCATCCACCATATAATCTAAGTGTACAGAAAAACTAGAAGGAATCAGTTTGCAGTTCCCAAAACTCAACATATTTTTTCTGTATTGTATGCTTCTAGGAGAGGGGAAGAAAGGCAAACTGCCCTTTAAGACATTCAACAGCAGAGAGCCGACTCTATATGAAAGCTTCCCTTTTCTTTTTGCCATCCAAGCTTGGGCTGCACAGATGAAGTATTTCTGAAGAGAGAAATAAGAAGTACTAGAAATTTGCTTTTACTGAAAAATTGTGAGTTATTTCACCAGCCCATCTACGGAGAAAGAAATATAGATTTTTTTCCCTTTTTCAGCACTTCTTCCTGTAGGCTGTTCTTCATAACTAAGATCCACTCCAGATCATGAACCTTGAAACCAGTTAGTATTGCGGAAGTACACTGAAAAAATCAAGGATGTAACTTTGACTCTCTGATTCACCCTGAAAGCTTTGCATCAAGACTCATTCCTGAATTTTATGCCATCAAGAAATAGACAATATGAGATCAAGAAATAGACAATATAATTGTGTTGATGAACTGTATGGTGAGAAAAAAAAAAAGCATGGTCTATTAATAACTTTTTCACTGTACGGATGGGAAAAGAAAAAGCATTTTTGTTTTCATTAAAATTCATCATACATCAAAACTGAAAAATAGAGCATCTTTCTTTACGGCTGGAAGTGAAGAGAATTTGATGATTTTAGAATCTTGCTGTGTGCAGCAAGGAACCAGGTTACATAACATATTTTCCTAACAGAAACACAAGACAGCTAACAGGACTGTAGTGAGATCACTTTGAAAGAGGTTCACTCCAGGCAAAAACAGTCAACATTTAAATTCTCTTTCACTGCAAAGGAGACATTTTCAGTGTTTTACAATATGTATTAGAAGTCTAACTTCTCTTCAGTTGATGGAATTTTTGTCTGCATCTCTACTTTGAAGTTGTTGCTGTACTGATGTCACAACCAAGAGTCTGAAAAAAATTATTAAGAACACTTGGAACAGAAAGACAAAGTCCTCTTGGAGCACTCAAAGCAGTAGTCTAACTTATTCAAATCATGTTCTCTTGACTGTAGACGGAAGAAAAACTACTATGCAGTTTTTGTTATCATGGTATAAAGACAAATTTTAGTTAAAAGTGAGTACATACATGTATCTGTATTTGCCATCAGAACACTTTTACCTGAAAGGCCTACTTCTTAGGTTATATCATGTGAAGATCTGGATAGCTGCTGATGATAGTTAACATGATTTCCATCCTGCCTAAATTCAGCTGCATAAATCTTCACTGTGAAAAAAATATTTATTCTTGTACCACTAACTCATTCTAAATCTCTGTTATGTTGGTTTTTCCCACCAGTGCAATGTGTAGAATGAAAGCATACTTCCGGTAGTGTAAGCAACACTAGAAAGACAGAGTATGCTTTTACGGAAACACAGAATAAATCCATAAGAAGTCAGTATTTGATCCTGCACTTCCAGTAGAGTAAACCAAAGCATGCTTGTTTCAGAGTCCAGTTCTCATTTTTCTTTTAACAGTGGAGTTGCACTAGGAAGGATCTGATGGGGATGAGAAGATAACCAATCAATAAAACAAACAGATCGCACGATACATAAAGATATCTTTACATGCATTTTAAATTAATGAAAGCACATATCGTCTTGGATATAAAGAAAAACATTATTCTTAGCTAATAATGTTCTCCTTCCCCAGACTTCAGTACATTTTGTTGCTGTCTGTGAACTTAGATACTAATTTAACCTTCTTGCCAGCACTTCATATCAGTTTATCAGAGGCATCAGTCTTCATAATTGCGTGTAGTGAAAGAAACTGCTCTCTCCTGCAATGTCAGGGTCCTCCAACCTGCACCTCGACAACAGTATTGAATTTTTTCCCCTTATTAACAGTTGAGAAAAATTATTATTTTTCCCCTCTTAGAGTTACCATTTAAAGATAAGTTGTGTTTGATTAGAGCAAAAGACAGGACTGCACTGATAAACATACAGTTAATTGAAAAGCAAACATTTTAATTTCCCCCCTTAAATGCATTGAATCTGCAGTTAAAACTGTTGGTCCTCTCTACAAAGCTGGTATGTGATATCCACCAGGCTTCACTACTGTGAGATATTTTGTATAAGAAATCTTTAGTGTACTTTCTGTGCAACCCCCTTTCAGTCATGTTCCCTTCACAATTCATTGAAATAAGACGTATTTCCTGGAGATGGCAAACAGTTCTCTCTGATAAATAAAGTTATTATTTTATTTTATAGATTACTTCTGTTGTTAAGATCTTTATAAATCTTTCTTTAACTAAGGGACAGACTGTCACTCTCTATGCAAACAATATATTAGTTTGCATTAATAATTTAGGATTGACTTTCAGTTGACCCCATACTCTATCCCTCAATGGAGATTTATGAAGGGCTATTTGTAATACCTGTGGACATCTTGCGATACACCAGTGGGAATTTCCATCATTGGTAGATGAATAGCAGAAACATGGATGGAATAAAACATGGCAGATATATGTAAAAGACAGATTGAACTTGATCTATTTAGCAGTCTATTATTTACTATAGCCCTCCTTGGTGTCTCTCCCGGGTATGTGAAATAGAATTATTTCCTGTAATAGTAAAATAAAACTGGAAAAAAACGGAACACACATAATAGAATACCACTTGAATAAAAGAAGCTTAAATCATAAATATTATTTCCTGGTTCCTAAATACAGTATGCTTTCACAGAAGCCTTCAACAATTTCTGTTGTTGTCAATCCCCACGTGAAATAAAGTAACAAGATTCTTATACTTATTTGTTGTTACTATTTTAGAGCACCCACATGAGCATTGGGCACTTTACAGGAGTACAGAACAAAAAAAGGAGCTCTCAGCCTTGACAAGTGTACAGACTCCACAGTGAACTGTTGCTGGCAGACCCAAACAGGAAGAACAAAGCAGATACCTGTATTACAGGTATCATTACATCAGCACTCAAATAAGCAGGACTAGTCTGGAATTTTACCTTAAACATACAAAATATACAAAATGTTCTTCCATTCTCAGTCCTTGACATCTATTTAAAAAGATGAAATATTTGCATTTAGGCACTGAAGATTAAAAATGTGGGTCCCAAAAAAATTATGAGGGCAAAATTTTGGCAGTGGCAGCCCCAGCTGAGAATGGGGTCTTACTTATCTTCTCAAAGTATCGTGTTTTTCCTCTCATGTGATTGGAGGTCACCACACACACTCAGGGAAGAAAATACTCTCTTGTAAGATCTGTTACTGGTTTGTAACAGAAGGAAATGCTCATGACTTTCCAGACCAGTTCTTCCCAGACAGTGAGCTCCTTCTTCAAGTACCTGACACTTTATTTTCAGAAGGAGAGTAATACCCGGGAGAGGTATGGTTTAGGGCACAGATGACTTTTAGAAGGTAAGCTAACTGAGATGATGCTTAGCCTCATTCATCTTTATTTAAGCTGATTGCAAAGTTCTGGCCAGCAGTGGATCGTATGCGCAACAGCTGAAGCACCCAATCATTATCACAAAGTTTAGTACGTTTTCTTGACCTAGACCAGGTATAAAAGACATTAACTTTCTCACAGCGTTGTTGATCAGCTGAAAAACGGAAAGCAATTGAAACAGGAAAAAAAGTCAATGGGATATTTTATTTTCTCCGTAAGGAAGATGAAATTACTGGTCCTTTGCTTATTTTGAAAATTGTCATCAGGAGTTCAGCTACAGCTATCCTGGCATGTTTTAAGATAGCATTTACCTGATTTTAACAGAATCGTGAGAGAGGCTGAACGAATAAAAACAACACTTAAGCTACAGTTTAGAACTTAAGAGAAGCACTGTGAAGATACAAGCCAAATAGAATGATGTTTTCCAGACTGAAAAGGACTATGTAAATTACAGCCACTCTTAGCAATGCAGTGTCACCATTGCTACTGGATTAAAATGAAAACCAAAACCAAGGTGCAATGAAAAAATGTAGTGATATAAATATAAATCTTTCCTTTTCTCCAAGTTATATTTTTTGAGATTCATCAAGGCCTCAAACTCATTCATTGTTAAATAGATACACTGGTATGGAAGTGATGTGTCTGGATTTTTTTTTTTTCTACATTTCTTACTTAGTTGTTTGTTTTGGAACAAATCCTGCCCACAGCCAAATTTAGAAGGCAACGTACCTTTCAGAACTGCTTCACATCCTTGCTTTCACAGAATAAAGTCACCAAGTTGGTCCTGCAAGCTCCACCCACCTGAGAATCAGGGGACAACTGATGAATGTCTCATGAGAAGGGCAAGTGTAATCTCTGTGGCTTTGGGAGAAGAGCAAGCATCTGTGCCTGACAGGGCTGACCTTGTGTATTAGTATGAATCACAGACTGTCAGGCACAGCCAGAGAATCAGGAACGGGAGCCAAAAATCTCACGAGTTATTCACAAGAAGAAATGCGTGGAGAAAGCAATAGTATTTTACTTCTCTGTTTGCTGCAAACTATACAATTTTAATGTAAAACACTCTTTTGAAAAACCATAGCTTTAAAGGAAAAGTGCACACAGAAGATACAGACACATTTTCTTGTATATTATTAATAGATTTGGCAAAATGGCTCTCCTGAGCTACATTTGGCCAATTATTCCCTCACTGTTTATTGGTGTTTAATTGCTATCACTTCCATTATATTTTTCAATAAAACATTTGTAAACTAATCATGATAATAAATTGCATACTTTCCCCAGTTTTAGGGAAGAGAGTCCCCTAAGGAGCAGAGTGAGGACTATGGACTCATTTCTCAATTGATAAAAAAGCCTCTTAGAATTCATGTTCCAAAATACTTTAAACTAATATTAAGAGAATTAAAATGGAATCTTTTATTCATATTTTCCTGCTTTGGAGATGCAGCAAAAATACTGTGTTATCTCTACTGATAGAAGATCCAGTAATGCTGAAGTTGCATAAACCAAGCAGAGGTTCTAAACTCACTAATACAGCATTTCTGTAGTCCTCATTAAAAATTAAAAGAAAAATAAAAAAGTATTCGTGAGTGATAGGGACTAGAGCGATACCAGTTATTTTTTCAATACATAGTACATGTACAATATGGGAATGTTTACCATAGAGCTTATCTTTGAAGAAGATAATTCTCTTGCAGTTTCTAAAAATATGCCAAGAATGTCAGACAGAGAAAGAAATGTCTTACAGTTCCAGTAGGAGAAAAAAAGGAAAAAAGAAAAAAACTAGATTGGGAGAAACAATAAGAATGTATGTAGAGCAAACACCTTGGAAACACTTGCATTTTATTTTTCTCTCTTCTTAGCCTCCTTCTCAGGCTATTTTTTGGCTCTGGTTCAACCCATGGTATCTTCTCTTTCCATCTGAAAGAAGAACATCCCTGGTCTCCCACCCCACGCTCAGTAGATCCTGAACAAAGCCACTCTTGGGCAAAACCCAGCTAAGCCATTTTAGCCTGCTGTTGTTTGATAGCTAACTTGTTACAACATTAACGTTACACGTTAGCTAATGTGTTACAAACAGTCAAGTATTTGAACTACATTGGGTTCCTATCTGCAATACTATTCACCAATTCACAATGTAAAAACAGGTGCTTTGTGAAAAGCTTTCTTGAAATAAATAGAGAAAAGGTTCTCTTCTGATAGTGTTATGGTTTTGTGTTGGGGGTTTTGTCTGGTAGCAGGGAGGGGCGTAATGGCTCCTTAAGCAACTGCTAAGAGTTCCCCTAACTTCCAATCTGCTGCTGGCGGCAAGGGAGAGGTTACAGTGGTGGCTCCTTTTTAAATGACTCTTAATGAGTTACCCCCCAAAGGTTTGGTAACTGAGGGTGAGGAAGGGCATCATCACTTAGCCTTTTGTAAGAAACTGCTTGGAAGGCAGTGTCCAGCTCAGGATGCACCCGCCCCAGGCCAGGGCTGAGCCAAACGGCACCTCTGCAAATAACATATTTAAGAGGGGGCACAGAACAATGGGTTGGTGCGGCCCTGGGCAGGGCACAGATCGCGCGGGCCAGCCCGACCGTCCAGCCGCCTGCTCGTCTTCTGCAAACCAACCTGCCATAGCCTGAGCCTCTGCCATGGCTCGCCTGGGAGCCTTTTGTCCCCGGGAGCTGATGAAGACCTTCAGCGGCGGAGAAAAAGAAAGATGCTGAAAGAGACGGCCATGCAAGCATTGAGTCGGAACCATAGAAGAGAACACTCTCAGCATTTCCCTGCCAGGTGGCGAAGAGCCGTGGAGGACCCCACGCAGGAACTACTGTAGCCCCATTTGGAACTGAGAAGCAGCTGTAGAGGACCCCATGCTGGAACTAGAAGCCCCATGCCAGAGTCAACAGTCGTCAGGGGACTGTAGTCCTGTTTGGAAAAGGACTCACGTCGGAGAAGTTCTAGAGAAGGACTCTCAACGTGAGGAAAGGACTCCACGTGGCAGCCGGGAGAGACTGTGAGGAGGCAGGAGCGGCAGACTGACTGCATCCCCCCCCACTCCCTGACCCCCCTGTGCTGCCGGGGCAGGGAGAAGGTACAGAACAAAGCCTTTGGGCTTTGGGACCAAGGGAGGGGTGGGGGAGAAGTGCCTTTTTGTAAGATTTGGTTTCTCTCTTTCAATATCCTGCTTCTTGTTGTAAGTAGTTAATAAATTCAATTGTTTTTCTCTTGTTCTTCCCAAGTCATGTGCATTTCTTGTCTGTGACCCTAAGTGGCAAATGAAACCCTCCCTGTCCCTGCCTCAGCCCACCAGGTGTTTAGCAAAAACTGTCCCCATGGTTTTATAAACCATTACATAGTGTTAGGTGGTTCTGTGTTTGAACAAACTATTGCATTAGTAGCTAAACAAAGGCTTTCTTTGGCAAGTAGGGGTGAGGAAGAGGAAGAAAAGAGAGAAATCAACAAAATGAAAATTGAGAATTCCATGAAGATTTATATTGTATGAAAACTCATTTGAGGAAGGACTTAAGGGAATGTATACTAAGCCAATATTAATAATGACAGCAAAAATTTCTGAAATGCACTCAACCAACTTGCAAGTCAGTCTTGGTTTTACTAATATGTCTCTCCAAGTCTAAGGATATTATTTAAATTATAGGTGGCATGGTGAAGACTGTGTTAGACCTTTAACCAGGGAAGTGATTGTAAATGCTCTTCTAATTTATGCACAGAGCCTGATGCTAATTAAGTAATAGCAGAGGTTGTCTTCGAGTTTATGGAGCTATAATCAGCTCCCTTGTGTTCAATAAATGCCACAGCTACAGTGTGTGGTGTCAATTTCACACTATAGTGAGAAATGGGGATTGTTGCCAAATATAATCATGTCACAGGCAATTTGGATTATTGCAGTCAGGTATGGTGCATGGATAAATGACTTAGTCCATAATCACTTTTTAAACTCATGACCAGACATGTAAAAATTATTACTTTTCCACTATGATACACTCTGCTTTCCTTGCTACAATATACTCTGCAAGGAATCCTGAGGTAAGATTAGATACTTGTAACAAGAGATAACATTAGATACAGCAAGCAAACTTTCTGTTCCAAAACCAATTTAATGTCACTTTTCTTGCTTTTGTGAGGCATAGGAAATATGTTTACGATACATTGTTGCTGGTAGCAAAGACAGGGGAAGTTCCCATTCCTGGCACAGGCTCACACTCAGTCAATTTTTTCTTGGATAGCCTCAGAACAGAACACTTCTGAAGAAGTATGCTTATACTCTCCTCACTCTCTCTGCTCTTTGCTGATACCAGGCAGACTGCTCTCATGGGTGAGGCTTAATGCCAATGTTACATTAATGGAGGTGTTGCAGAAAGACTATTGGACAACGTCTTTCAAAATCAGTCAATACAAAAATTTTTATCCTATCTTGGAAGGCTACTTTTGCTATTTGAATAAAAATGAAACAATAAAATACAGGATTACACTTGCTTATTAATTTCAGAGTAACCCTTACAGCAATATCTATCAGCATAAGCAGGAAAGTTATTTTATCCAGAACAGCTTCATTCACATTTTTCTCTTCCTTTCTCCCTTACCACAAGAGAAAGAAATGAGAAGTATCTGAGATGAGAAGCATCAGTATACTGATGGCGCTCTTATGTTTTAGGAACTTCTTTCCTCTAATTCTAAAAAGTGCCCCAAAACCCAGAAGATTGATTAGGAACAGCATTTGTAGCAGCTGGTTCTCCAGTGGGATTAGTACATGGAAGTCCCAAAAAGAGTGTAAAGCACTGACAGAGGACAGCATCTTATGCCCAGGCTGGCTAGTAGAGGTTTTCTTGCTCTTGCAAGCCCGAACTGAAACAGTTTCTGTGAACCATGCCCTCAAAATGGCAGGTGGGAAGCACTAAATAGTGCTGCAGACAAGCTTTAGTGGAAGAACCCCTCACAGTGTTGCCTTGCTTGGGCCTCAGGATCAAACAAAGTAACCCCCACCAGGACACTGGGGTGACCAAAGCACATCAGACTAAGGGTGCAAAGCCTGCTCAATGCAATTAGCTGCTACCCACGTAACCCTGGTGCTCCCTGTCTCTGTCTGCCTCAGAGAGTAGTGTCCTAATTCCTTCTACTGATACTCTGTTTTAATAGATAATGGCTTCCCTAGAGACGTGCTGAAAGAGGGGTTACTTACAGTTTTGACACAGGGCCAAGCATTGCTATTGAGAGGAAATTGAGAAGGGAAAATTCCAAGGAAACCCACTGAGATCTCTTTGTATCTGAGCTGCTTGCCATTACAACACTTGGGCATCGTAAATGGCTTAGTAGATGTTTTCCATTTTTGGAACGTATGATTTCGTACATGTAGGCACTGAAATTCTTTTCTGAAATCCCATTAAAACTCCCCATACTTCACTGCATCTTCATAAAGTCATCTGCTTTAATTCAGAATGAACTCAGAATCACAGATCATAGATGCAGTCTGTGCCATTAACACAAACAGCTTCAAGCTTCAATTATTAACAAGTTTGTATCACAACAACTTCAGAAGATACCCTTGGCACTGAAGAAGGTAGTCCCATGCCATCTCCTATTCCCTACAATACTATTTGTACTTTACTAAAGATGAAATAATGCTCTCTACACCAAACAGATCTCTTGCTTAATCACCCTCAGATCCCTTTACAAAACATCTGTTCTTCCCTGCATAAACCCCCAGGTGGAATTTTTTTGTGCACTAACCCACAATTTCTCACTTTGTCACCACCCTCTCATCCACTTTATGAGAACGTAACCTATTGGAGGCCTCCTGAGCCCCTTTGAGATTGTTGTTGCAGCGTTGTTACCCTGCTGTTCAGCAGACAGGTAACGTTTCCCTAAGAATATGAAGATTATAATTTACTAATACTAGCATTTATTACACCTGACACACAAAATTACAGTGAAAATTAATATACTTGGGTAAATCAGTCATGGAGACACATTTTTTTTCCAGAATATTTGGTTTAAAAATAAAGCAACAAAACCCCAAGAGCATTCATTATGGTAAGTAAATGATAGATACATTTTGTTTATTACTGTTACAAAGTATTAACAAAGCAAATCTTTTAATATTAAACTTTGGAATTACTATAAAGATCAATGTCAGGAAGTTTCAGAACTAGAGTAGATGTTCTAGCAGGCTAAAGACCAAGGGGGATAGCTGTCTGTTTATGTAAATGCATGACATTAATCCAGCACCATGGGCCCTGAATCATTAAAGTAGCCACCAGCTGGGACTTGCAGTGGGTTCTCTGCAGCCAAACTCTGTGTATGTTCTTATTTGCATAATCATAGCTGCTTGGCAGTCCTGTAGCAGTACTACTATGTTTCATCACATTAATTTAGTTTGCCAATGCTTTCATTGCTCATCTTAGCAGGTTTTTTGAAATATGTTGTCTTTTTACCCTGTATAACTCTAGCCACAGGACAGGCTTTTCTACTCCCTCAGGATGTTCTCCAGTAAAATTAACTCACGGCAGAACCTTCCACAGGTGATGGACAGTAGGTATCCAGAAACAGCACAACTTTATGGCACACTTCCCTGTCATATGGAGAGATTTCCTTCCTCCACACAGAATTAACAAATATTTTTATCAAAGCATAGATCCACATCATAGAAAATAAACAATTCAGCCAGTGGTGTTGCAAGATGTCATAATTCACACTAGTAATAGAAAAAAATGACAAAGTAATTGCATTGAAAGTTTATTGCTTCTAATATTATAAGTGATTTTCCAAAGAGTTTAAAAAAGATCTTATTTAGCATTTCCGAGGAGAAATTTAAATTTACAAGACAGAATAGTAAGCATTCTAAAGCTATTTGATATTTCAATGTATAAAGCAATACTTTTTTTTTTCAAGAAACCACTGGAAGACACAAAGTAAGTCCAGTTCAACATTCTCTGTGTTTTTTGGGGTTTTTTTTTGTAAGGAGCAAAAGCAACAGCTCTGTGGAGGGGCATGTCTGATGAACTCATCCTTTGATTCCACCCCCCCCCCCTTTTTTAAACCTTTAAGTTTTCTTATCAACTAATGCTTCTACAGAAGTGGAGATATGTCCCTCAAGCTCTATACGGAAGACCTCTGACTATCACCTTCGGTAGAAGTCTGTGTAAAAACCATTTACTCAACAGTAGGGAAAGGTTTCCAAATTTTATTCAGAAAGATTGTGTTTGAAGTGATGGACATATAGCAGAAGTCAGAAGAAAGACCAAATGTAAGTAGAACAATTGAAGAAGGAAACATTGAAAATCCCATGGACCAAAATTGATTGTTAAAGAACAAAACAGCCTTTTTTTTCTGAAAGGAACAGTCCATAGGATTTTTTGTCATTATTTTAGTTTTATATTCATTTGAATCTGCTGATGTAAATAGAACAACAGCATGAGATTTTTTCCAGAAAGCCTTCAGAAGCGAATTGTCCTCGTTCATGTTCATGTGGTATGAAATTCAATAATTGCATGTACTGTGATGTAAGTTGCACATCAGGTATATGGAGATTTAACAACATTACAACTTACTTTGATTTTGATATAGGAATGGCTAATTGTGCAAAACTAGTACAAAAAGTCTTCTATATGGGAAGAGGGGTTGCAGCTAAAGAATATTCACAAAAAAACTTGTAAAATAATGCTGTCCACAGAACTAGAAAACTATTCTTAATGGGGTGTGTTATCACAAACTTCTCAGCAAAGGGTGACACAAAATGTTATGTGCTCGATAAAGTTGCACTAGATTTAGGTAATTTCCATCCTTTTTTCTGAAGTGGATCTGGTGTTTTTATATTAATTGCTTCTCCCCATAACAGCTAAAACATCAGGGACTGCTGTCTTCTGAAAACCGAAGTGTGTTGCTTACGGGAAACAGCAGAAAAGAGATGATGGTGAAAGTGGACCAAAAGCATGGCAATGACTATCCTACTTACAAGGCCCTGCTAGAGCAAAGAAAGCAGATGGAGCAAGAGTTACTGGTTCATGCCTCAATGTCATGACTTTTTTTGGTAAAGCCAACTCCCATCCATAAGTGTTGAATGGGATCATGTTATTACAAGTCAACTAGTGATTTTTCCGATAATGAAAGAGTGACCAAAGCCTGGAAAACACAATAATGAACAAAGATTGTAAAGTTGGAAATTAGCTAGAGTGTCTTTTTTCTGGAAACCACATAGGAAATTCTTACAGCATCAGAAACATCTGGACACGAAAAGTAGCCAGGACATCTGATGGAGGTGCTGAGTGAGTGCTCCTCCACTATGGAGATAGGGAAAGGCTGCCAACTTCACCCTGTTGAAGAAAAGCTCAGCAGAACCCCTGTTTGCTTTATTCCAGATGTGAAAAACTGAGTTGCAGCTTTCAGTGATGGTGCAGAGAAAGTATTTTCCACATTCCTGCATCAATGGTGTAGATCTGCTTCAGTATTGTGATGGAGAAGACTGGGTGCACAGTGAAACGTACATACAGAACTACAGACTGCCTTCAGTACCAAAACTCCCACTGTGCCCTAACTCCCACACGAATAAATCCTCTTACATCAGTAGGGATGTATAGAGTTCAACATCAGAGCAGAATCCAGCTGTGGGTTTCTGTGCTTCATAATAGTGTAATTCTTTTGGGGTATGGCAACAGAGGGACAATGCTGAAGCCTTTGCAAACAAAGTTTCAGCATGAAAACACACATGTATCCTCCCTATTCTGGAAAAGCAGAGTCGGGAATTGCAGGTTATCTTGTCTGGAGATGGTATGCATTTGCAATCATGGCCTTCTTCTGCTGTGAAAGCAAGCCCTTGGTGGGAAAGGAAGTGGGAGAAAATAATAAAATCTACCTCTAAAAATAAAATCAGCTTCACAATAGGCCTTTTGCTTTTACACTGTTTATATAGGCAAATTACTTGGCTGACTCTGCTCTCACAGCACAGAAGCAAGCTTTAACCTGCTATTTTTGAGCCACTTATTCATCACAGGAGCTTTATTAAAAATGTACTCTCAATTCTTCTTCAAACAAATACAAAAATCTGGTCTCTGAAGATATCAGAGCCATTCATTTTTGAATCTGGCAGCACTGACTTGGAGAGAAGTTACACGTTATAGTTTTTTTTCAGAGCAAACTTTTCTTTTTATCCACTGGAAATAATGAAATATTAAATATTGTATAAAAAAATTTAAAATGTTTTGAAGGGAAGAGAAAGCAAATCACACAGTCTGATTTGAGTTCACCACAGGGAGTCTTTCTGATGCTGTGGAGAAACATAAGAGCTTACTGTCAATGCACATCCGCAGGCTACTCCTCGCATGCAGCCTCAATACTAAAGAAACCATCATTTCTAGAGAAATAACTTTTATGACCTATGAGCAAGGTATATAATGCACTATCAACACAGCAGTCCCTGGCTACTGGTTCAGCCATTTAACACAATCAGAACAGATTAACCTCATATTTCCTCAGAAACCATCACTGCCTAATTTCAGCTGGCTTTGCCTGGTATATCTCTGAGGCAGGACAGTGGAAAAGTCATCCCTTGACATGCATGGTCCTGCTTGGTTTTTGAACAGCACCATCTCTGCTTGGTATAACATTGTTATCTACAAATGTGGCAAGAGTTTTCCAATATGATCAGGTTTTGGGGGATTTTTTCTGGTCATTTTTGTGTTTAGACTTGAATTTGACTCTTTTGAGAAACCCCAGTCACCAGGGAAATGCTAAACAGACCATTACAGGTTTGAACAGCTAGTACCATTATAACTTCATTACCGACAAGTGTACTAACATGACACCTCCACCAACACCCCAGAGACGGGACACCAAGCACAGAAAATGCCAATTTCCTCTTCCTACTCCAGTGAGCCAGAGTTACAGTAAGTAACACCTTGTTCAGATGCAGCATAAAGAAAAAAACATGCAGTACTTAATATCCCTTGAAAGGTCTTTCTTCTTATCAGCAAGGAGCAAAAGCTTGATTCTCTAGACTAGCTTAAAGTCTGTAGAACTTCTGTATCTCTTTTCTGAGGTACAGAAAACATAATTTGAGATCCATTAAAATACCTAGACTACTTTGACTGCAAACTATCTACGGACTAATTTGAGAAGGGCAAGGCATCATTGCCAGATGTCTGCTTAAAGGGACCAAGGTCTCATCCCAACAATTCTTCTGGATAGTGCCATGTTGACATACAGGTAGGAGATGGGGAGATAGTAAGACTGTGAGTGTTGGCATCTCCCCTCCCAGCTGCAAGAGACTGGGGCATCTCTGCCACCCCCAACAAGGAAGCATGGAGCCAGACAGCACACAGCAGCCCCAAGACTACAGCTCTGCCTCTTCAGGGCTGCATGAGGAGAGGGACCCCTCCATGCCATGGCTGCTTGCAGATCCAGATCTCTCAGGGTCCATCATTCTGGTCCCACGGGAGGCAGGTACAAAACTGGTGTGAATAAAGATTCAGATTTAACCCTGTCACAACATGCATAGGAGAAAGACCAGAGAGCAACCCACAGATACCAACAGAAAAAAATGCTACACATGTGGAGCTCAAACACTGCCCTTCGCTGCTAGACTGCTGTACTCCTGGTTTTTAAATAAGATCAGAGACAGAAGAGAGCTGGCTCATTAAAACCTGGAAAAATATTTAGATATTTTTCTTATATCTGCAAGGATGTAAATGCACAAAGCACTGAGGCAGCAGAAATAGACAGGGCTTTGAAAGCATCATCAGAAAACTCAGAGGAATATTGGTAATGAACTTCATCCCACTACCTTTTCCATAGTATTACTATTTCTACTGCTACATATTTGTGAACTTGCTTTAGGCTTCATTGTAGGTGGAACTCGAATTGAATTCATTCAATTGATGATAACCAACATGGCTTTACCAAGGAAAAATCATGCCTGACGAATTTGGTGGCCTTCTGTGGTGGGTTGGCCCTTGGCTGGGAGCCAAACCACACACACCCGCTCACACAGTCCCTGCCCCCACCCAATGATAGGGGAGAGAATTAAAGAGGTAAATGGCAACGAGGACTCGTGGGTTGAGATAAGGACAATTTAATAACTAAACTACAATAATATTGGAAATAATACTATATACAAATATGCAATGTGATACACAGTGATACTGCCCCTCCCCACCCCTGATGACCAAAGGCCCAGCCCACTCCCAGCCAATGACCCCGGAGGAGGGAGGGAATGCGTGATACACAATGATACTGAACCCCCCAAAAGGCTCAGCCTGTTGCCAGCTAATGATCCCTAGAAATCTCACTCACGATTCCCCCAAAAAAGTGGGGGGGAAAAAGGGAGGGGGGTGCGCCACTCCCGGAGGCACTCACGGAACGGAGATAACAGCCCAAGCGTCCCAGGCTGAGACCTGACCGAAGCAGGGGGAAAAAACAGCTAATGATCCCACTGGAGAGGGAGGATCCCAAAACTCACGGAAAAGAGATAACGAGCATCCAGGGCCAAGAGCTAACGGTGTCTGAGGGGCAGGAAAGGCCTTGGGAGAGCGAATGCAAGCACCTGAAGCGAGATGATCCGGAGCCCAAGGAAAGTGAAAGAGAGTGATCTCCCAGAAGGGTCCTCACCTATATACTGGGTATGACGTGCATGGGATGGAAAGATTCGTCAGTCTGCTTCTCAATTTTGACCTAAAAGCAAATCCCAAGCTAGAAGCCGAACTGTCTCTCCCCATCCCCGCTCTGTCTATGGAGAGGAGAGAGGCTGAATGTATTTTGTCCTTGAGAGTATCCTATCAATAACTATAAATGTTCTTTCTTATCAGTTTTCTCCTGAGCAGGAATCCAAAACATAGCTTCTTGCTAACTATTTACGAAGAGAAGGAAGAAAAGAAAAAAAATTAACTCTCCTCTGCTTAACCCATGACACCTTCTAAGACAGGGCCACAGCACTGTTGGACAGAGGAAGGGCAACTGACATCATCAACCTGGACTCATGCAAAGCCTTTGACACTGTCCCACATGACATCATTGTCTCTAAGTTGGAGGGACATGGATTTGACAGAAGGAGCACTCACTAGATAAGGAATTGGCTGGATGGTGGCAGTCAAAGAGTTGTGGTCAATGGCTCAATGTCCAAGTGGAGACCATTGACAAGTGGTGTTCCGCAGGGGTCAGTATTGGGACCAGTGATATTTAACATCTTTGTTGGAGACATGGACAGTGGGATAGAGTGCACCCTCAGCAAGTTTGCCAACGACACCAAGCTGTGTGGTGTGGTGTGATGGACACGCTGGAGGGAAGGGATGCTATCCAGAGGGACCTTGACAGGCTTGAGAGCGGGGCACTGCAAACCTCATGAAATTTAACAAGGCCAAGTGCAAGGTCCTACACATGAGTCGAGGCAATCCCAAGCAAAAATACAGGCTGGGTGGAGAATGGCTTGAGAGCAGCCCTGAGGAGAGCGACTTGGGGGTGTTGGTCAATGAGGAGCTCAACATGAGCCAGCAGTGTGTGCCTGCAGCCCAGAAAGTGAATCGTGTTGTCCTGGGTCCAGCTGGGATAGGGTTAATTCCTCACAGAAGCTTGGAGGTGGGCATAGCCAAAGGGATATTCGATACTATGCTGACGTCATGCCCGGGATATAAGGGGAAGCTGGCCGGAGAGGTGGCTCTCTTTTGTGAAGATCTTGGTGGTGAGATATTCGTTGTATCAGTGTTTTCCATTGTATTCTATATCTTGTCTTGTTGTTACATTCTCCTTTTGTTTTCCTTTTTTGTTTTTGTGTAGTATTAAAAATCCGTCGTTATCTCAACTCACGAGGTTCCACTTTTTCTTATCCTTCCCCATCTTACCAGGAGGGGAGGGGGAGGGGGGTTGCGACCACGTGGTGGTGGTCCTGACCCAAGACACGTGTCCTGGGCTGCATCAAAAGAGGCATTAGCAGCAGGTAGCAGAAGGTGATCCTCCCCCTCTGCTCTGCTATCGTGAGACCCCACCTAGAGTACTGTGTTCAGATGTGGGGCCCCCAACATGAAAAAGACATGGACCTGTTGGAGAGAGTCCAGAGGAGAGCCACAAAATTAACCAGAGGGCTGGAGCACCTCCCCTACGAGGACAGGCTGAAGGAGTCGGGGTTGTTCAGCCTGAAGAAGAGAAGGCTCCAAGGAGACTTAACAGCAGCCTTCCAGTACCTGAAAGGGGCCTACAGGAGAGATGGGGAGGCATCAGGAAGTGTAGTGATAGGACAAGGGGCAATGGGTACAAGCTGAAAGAGGGTAGATTTAGATTAGATATGAGGAAGAAGTTTTTCACTGTGAGGGTGGTGAGGCACTGGAACAGGTTGCCCAGAGAAGCTGTGGATGCCCCATCCCTGGAGGTGTTCAAGGCCAGGCTGGATGAGGCTTTGAGCAACCTGGTCTGGTAGAAGGTGTCCCTGCCCACGGCAAGGGGGTTGGAACTTGATGATCTTTAAGGTCTTTTCCAACCCAAACCATTCTATGATTCTATTATTCTATACATTACAAATGCAATGTATAAATTAAGCCAAATTTCAAGGTCCATCTTTAGATGAACTTTTCACATGTAGTTGGCTTCACAAAAATAATTTTTTTCAAGGTTTGAAATAAGTGAGATGTCATATGAACTTTAAATACTTTATGTGAAAATCTTCAGTCTGTATTAACAAGTTCCAGCTGGTGATATAAATCACCATGTATATTTCTTATTCAACTGACTAAGGAGAGCTTACTCAGTTATTAAGTTTGTGATAACATGTACCTAGAGGATCTGAGCCAAAATCTTGCTAGTTATTGGTAGGATGGCAACTGGATGATCAATTTATTGGCTTTTCTGTTTTTTCCAAGAACACTTTGGCTATTAAAAATTAATGGCCTGAGTGTCTGCAGAAAGCAGACATTTTTATTTGACGTTATATCTTACAGAGTTTTAAAGGCAAAAAAGAACAAACCCATACAGGTCTTGCTCAGTTTTGGTTCAAACCAGCTTGTTCTAACTTGGTTGCAGTTCTGGAGAAAACATGTTGCTGTGAAGAGGGGAAATAGTACTGGAATGAGCCTTCTTCCCTTCCCAACTGCAGGGGAAACTACTCCGGGCTACAGCCACCTGGAGACAGGCTTTTTCCCTAGGCCTCCTCGGGAACTTAGATGGCTGAGCAAACTCTCTCATTTACTTGTTAATACAGTTATAATTTCAACACAAAATATTTTTAACACTAAAACTATATGTTTTAAGAAAAAGATGCACTTGTTAATCTGTCTACATCCTATCCCCCCTTCCCCCGACTGACGCAGGACTTCTTATAATCCTGTAGGACAAACTGTAACAGTATGGTGACCATACCATAGTCACAAAAAACCAATTATGTGGGTGGTAATGTTGGAAAGCTCATCCCATTTGTTAATTCATCTTATTTACTTCTAAGACAAGAGTAGCAATGGGGAACCTGGTTCCTTATAGCTGTAGTGATGCTTTATAAAAGGACATAGCATATAAGGAAAACACGCCCTACTACAGCAGTAGCCTGCCATTTATCAAGAGATACTTATCTATCTGCATAATGAGTAGCTGGATTAAAGGTCAGCAATGATTGATGTGGCACTGAGTCACCATTACGAGAACCCTATTAAGCACAGCTAATAAGGCTACAAAGCAGGACCTGTGCCTCACCATTCCTAGATTTTCGAACTTTCTACAAATAGTAAAGCAAAGTTGCTGGATGTGTGTGTTTTCACACACACTGATTCATCTTTATAATTTGCATTTAGTATTCATTGCCTCCCGTGAGGGAAGTGTCAGATATCCAACCAACAGGCCGGCTCGAAGTTGAGCACGATATTTCAAGATACCTGCAAGCAAACAGTCACTGGAGAGCAGACAGAAGGGTTAAAACAGTAGTAAATGACCTACATATATCAACTTATTTATCAAATATTGGTATTTACGAGAGCAAATGGGGAAAAAATATTAGTTTGCAAATGATCTGAAAGCTTAAACTTGTAGGATACTTTATCCAGTATTGGTAAATTCTGTCCTAATGAAGATGTAGACCTGATGTTATATATTTAACGGGACGGTTTTTATAGGATCCTTTCCTATAAAAATAGACAACAGAAACAACAAACACCAGGGGCAAATTTCTTGCAGTGCCACAGCTTTCCAGACAGCCTAGTTTGTCTGTCAGTACAGTCAATGGTGAAGACACCACACGACTTCAAGAGGCATTAGATGATTCAGGACTGAGCACTTTCCAATTTATGCTGAACCTCAGTCTGGAAGCTCTGTGTGTGTGTGCATGCACTACCTTCTATTGTTTTTAAAGGCTTGCATTTGTCATGTTCAGTCTGCTGTAAGTACTACCGCACTTTCACTAATGTGTTTCCAAAATGTTGATCAGTACTTATTAGTGTAGTAAATATATGGTATGCTGATGTCTGAGATAATTTTGTGTCCTGGTTTCTTTGTCTCATACAGAGTAAACTTTCTCCACAGTAGCTAGTGAGATGCTGTGTTTTGGATTTGTGCTGAGAAGAAGTCTGATAACATGCTGACATTTACAGTTGCTGTCAGGACTGTAAAGGACTTTCCAGCTTCTCTTCTGTGCCAGCAGGTACAGAAGCTGGGAGGGAGCACAGCCCCAATTACTAGCCTAGGATTCAATCTTCGTTTTGAGATTGAGACCCAAATTGGCCAATGGTATATTGCGTATCGTGTACGTCATGCCCAGCATATAGATGAGAACTTGTCCAGAAGCACTTTCTGTTGCTCCAGGTTGTATCCTTCTGGGTGACCCCTCTCTCAGGGTCATCTCAGTCTCTCAGACACTTGGGCTGTTACCTGCTTTCTGGGAGTTGCAGTTCCAGGAGACTCCCTGCTCCTGGATTGTTTAGCCGGGAAGAGGCTGAGCCTTGGTCATTGGGTGGTGAGCAGTATCACTGTGTGTCACTCATTTGTATATATTATTATTATTTTCAATATTATTGTCGTTTCGTTACAAATTGGGGAGAGGGTGAGCAAGTGTATTTGTGGTATTTGGCTGCCAGCCAGGATCAAAACTATGACATTTTGTCAATAATAAACAAAGTTATTTCAGGGATTAATGTTTTAATTAGGATTTTTGTTCCCTGTTTTGAGTCGTCTTTATCTTAAAATGGTCTAATCAAGCTCTATGTCATTACGTATTCTATAGTACATATTTTCTGTCCCATATTTCACCCTCTTCTCTCTTCCCTCATCTATTTTGTTGGATGTCTCGCATTCTGAATAAATATACTCTTTCTTGATTCACTGCATAGCACCAAGCACAATGAAAACAAGTCAGAAAAGGTATCTTCCAGTCATTATCCAAAAGACAACAGCAAAGACAGCTGAGGTATTACTAATGAAAATCTGATCATAGAGCAGAAGCAAGATAATATAGGTATGATTGTGATAGATATTTGCAGGTGAGGTACAGTAAAATGGGATTGTACTCACTTATACTAGTAAGGGAGACAAAAGGGTGGACAACTTATCTTTAAATGTGACAGAGGATATCTCCTTTCAAAAACTTTGACTGGCACATGTATTTTTTTAAATTATACTTAGAAAATTCCCCTTCTGACAATTTCAGTCTCTGAACTCCAGCAATAAAATTAAATATATTCAAATTTATGATACATTAATGGGGGATGGGTGAAAGGGAATCTCAGGTAATGGTACAGTGGTATGAAAACACAAGAATCCTTTAGTGAAACAACTCAGAGATTATTAGAAATAAAATTTAGCTTAAAGAGGACTAACCAGATCATGACAAATTCCAGTTTCCTGGGAACAGTTTTGCAAAGCATATGAGTTACAGAAGCTACTTCTTTCGCCAATGATCAATTATTTAATTTAGTGCTGTTTCCCTATCCTCATATTTTGGTGCAGGTTCTTACTGCAAGCTGTGTCTCTTAACTTGTGATGTCCTTGCCCTGCCACACCACAACAGGCATTGTGTCCTTCAGCTTACCTGTTCTGCCTCGCTTAGCAAAACAGTCCATCATACTGCAGCCCAAACCAAACATGGCCCAACAACAGCAAGGTAGGATTTGCAGCTGCACCAACACAAAATGTAGTGCTGGATTTTTAATATGGGCAAACACGTTTACTGCAAAACATCAGTGCTGATCTGCTGCATGAGGTGGCACCACAGGAGCTGAATCCCTCTTGTCTAAGAGTGCAGTTTGTTTCCAGTGCTCTTTCCAGACTGATTAGTACATTTTGATGGCATTTCTTTCATAGCTGGACTACATAGCATTGCTCCCTGAAATAAAAGTCAGTTGCCAGGCCAGTGCTGGCCACAGTAGCAATAGCAATGACATACTAGGAAAAGAGACTAGGTAGATAGAAAGATCTTAAAAAAAATAATTAATAGACCTGTGGAGGTGTGGAGCTCTTTAATTTACCCAGCTACTACCTAATCCCTAGCCTTCACTGGTTTCATACATCTCTGCAGAACTCCCTCAGCAGTGGTGTTTCAGTAGGTGGCACTCTGTCCTTGGCGTTTGCCTGGAGTACACCATGGACCTCCAGCAGCTGAGAAAGTCAATCAATCCCTTAGCTATTGTACAGGGTTGCTGTGGCTGGTGCTGCATTGTACCTCACTCCCCAGCTCAGACCTTCTCTCCCTCTACCCTGGCAGTGCTGTCCACTAGGAGAGCTGAAATTCAGTGTTCAGATTGCTCTCAGTGGAATAATCTGTCTGAAACTTGTATGAGTTCACAGAGGCAATGGATATTGTCATGTTCAGTAAGTAAATAGTTAACTTTTTAAAACACTGCAAATCAGCTATAAAACTATGCAGGATTTTTTTATACACCACTCAGTTAGTATAGGAAAGAAACAAAGCCAACACATAGGAAGACAAAAAAGTGCAGTCCAGGGTTCAATATTCAGCTTCAGTGGCAATGTGGAAACCAAATTGTATTCATTTGGCTTTCCAGAAAGTTTACCAGAGAGGTAGCTGATGACTGAAGCAACTGGTGCCCAGGCCAAAGAATCCCTCTCCCAAATGTAAATCAAATGACACCGTACTTTGATCAGTAGGTGAGCGAACAGCTGGTTCTCTGCAGAGGTCAGCACAGAAGGATCTTTAACGTCTTGCTGAAGTGACTTTTTTTTACTCAGACAACCTAGTCAAGGCATGATTACTGTTGGTACCACCCACGATGTTTTCTTTTGCTATTTATCCCTGAAATTCATTTGCTCTAGATGGATTTGCAGGCAAGCTGTTGTCCAGGCTCACAGGGACGCAGGACTAGGTTATTGTTCTGAGTGGATTTTTCAGCTACCTTCAACAACACTGTTGAAGACTCACTAATGAAGGGATTCGGTTGACATGTATAGCAACAGAAAGTCAGCAGGGATGTCTAATAAGAAAAGCAGGCAAAATATACACAACAAATTCCTGATTAAAACCATGTTTGGAAAATGACTGAACATTCTTTTTAATAGTATAATGTCATTCTAGGGAAACAGTACAAAAGCAATCAGTAGGTAAAGGCAGAACACTTTTTCCATTTTCTTAGAGCTGCTCATTTCTAATCTTGTCAAGTATCTCCTCAAGTAACTTATTGCAATGAAACAACGCTTCATATTGTAATAGGGTAGCGTGGTATTTGCAATCAAATTTAAGAATTAATAATCATTCTTTTACTATAAACTTGTAGGGTTTTCAACACTGTAAGACTTAATTTCTTCAGCACTTGTTCTCAATGAAAGTTACAATTACTCAACCTTATTTTTTCCTGCCCCCAAATAACTTACAGAAAATTGAAAATGAATGTTTGTATTTATGAAGCAACACAGGCCTGTAGGGGAAATATTTCTTTTCAGCAATCCAGCAGAGCAGGGGGACCTCCCCAAAATATCTGTCTGATTGAGGTAGATTAATAAATACTAGGAAGTTATCCAGAGAGCTATAGCCATAACTTTGCATTGAGAGACAGTTGGACTGAGAAAGAAGATTCACACTGACCCCATACACTTCAGTCCTGCTCCTTACAAATACCAACACAAGTACATAGGCCCCTCATTTCAATAACCCGTTTTTGTTTAGGAAACAATGAAGAAAGAAGTGGTATTTTCTTGTCTCTTTTCGAAAACATGAGAGATTGTCATGATCTCAGATCACTCATGATGGGCAAGGATAAGCAGAAAAGCGGCCTTTTCTGTGCCTCCTTACCATCATGACTTTCAAATGCTGTTCAGAAGTCTGTAGAAAAAATAGGCTCCTCTAGGCTGAGCACAGGCACCCCAACATCCTTATGGAGGTCTTTCCTCCTCTCCAACTGCTGCATTACTGCTGCATTGCAGCTCACTCTTCTGCAGTTATTCTCACAAGGTAAGAAAACACAGACCTCTAAGACTAGATTTCTTAAGGAAAGGTGAAGAACATACCTTTTGCAAATAACAAATGGACAAGGAACAAAGCCTACAGTCACCGAGGTAACCAGACCCACAAAAACACCTTTGGCACTATTGGATGTTTGCAAAACTGCAGATGCCTCTAAGTGGTTTTCAAAATTGCTTGTTTTAAAGGAATAATAAATTACCATCACATGAGTAAATTGTTAAAGTAGCATGGACAGCTGGTGCAAAACCTGTTAAAGAACCACAGAAACCCATTCTCCAAGCAGCCTCTCAAAGAGGGCATTTAGCAGGAATCTATGTTGAATGTGCAGCAAATAAAATGAGTTTCCTGGATATATATAGGTTTGTACTACTTCAAGAGGCTACTCCAAAAACCACAGGAGATATTTGAACCTGACTTTAGCTGCTTATCACAGAACGTCTGAAGCCTGTGTTTTTTCAACTTGGGTCTAACTCAGACGTGGAAAGACTGACTTCTCTCTGAATCTGCTGTCTTTGCATGCTTATATCTTGTTTCTGCGCTTTCCCTTTCAACTTATTAATCCTATTCCTGGTTTTCCTTTTTTTTTCTATTTTTAACTCTCCTTGCTATCCTTCTAACATGGTTTTCATTGTACTAATAAGGAGTACTTCGTTATTCGTAATTTCGATTGATGCTATACACTGTTAAATTAGAGCAGTATCTAGTGCTTGTGGCCAAGCAGAACTGCCTTTTGCTGCTGCCGTGAGTTAGATTTTCGCCATCCCAAAATACATTTGAGCAATAAGGTGAGTGTGAGAGATGCTAGCTGTCCGTCTGCTTCTTCAGTGTGGAACTGAGACCAGTGAGTTGGAGAAAACTGAGAGTCCACCATAAAGGCTCTAGCAGAGCAGAAATTGTTGCAGGGGGCCACAGATACAGATGACTGTAAAAAAAACCCCTAGCTCTTGAAGCTTCCAAAGGTAAATGTTATCTTCCTCCTTTTCATGGCTATTACAATCACCTGATTTTCATTTGGTTACAGGGAGTTTCAGATTCACTATCTCATATCTTCATTTTTTGTTGTCATTTTTCCTGCACTGTACAGATCACTAAAGAGACCAAGTGGGGCATTTGAAAACATCCTTTGAAACCTCACTTAGAGGACTGTTAAACCTCCCTCTGTGAAATACAACCTGATGGTCCTGCAACCATCAAATGCTCCTGCAATGAGCAACACTTGGTACCTCCCTGTCCCAGTGCTCACAAGTAAGGGATGAGTGAGCGGAGAGCAAATGGAAACCTCAGTGTTTGCAGTATATCAGAATAAATTAATGCCAGAACTTCCTCCCTCCTCTCTTTCAATTTTTACTAAAGCTACTGTATTTTTAGCAGTTTGTTGATGTCATTTAGTATTTATATTTATCTTCACATAATGTTAAACAACTTTAAAAAAATCTACTTTCAGATCACCATTTCTAGAATTACTATGGAAGTTTCATACTAGCAATATGTATTTATATAAGACAACAAATAGAAGGATTTTGCTCCTGAAACTTTGTCTTTTTTATTAGCGTGATAGAGCTGGAGAAGAGGTGCTGCAGCTCATACAAACCTTACTTGTATTTATAAAACAGTAAAAAAGAAGCTCCAGAAACTGTCGGTACCTCAGCTATCCTATTTTTCTGTGAGCATTATTGTCTCTTAATATTACTCAAAGGAGAAATAAAAATCATAAAAATTAAGTCCCAAAAAAGAGTCTCAAATAATGTTAAGAGTTTTACTTAAACCTGCACAAAGTATTCCGTGTGCCCTCAATACACCCCATTGTGCAAACACTTCCACAGAATGAGGACTCTTACAGACCATACATGACATGGTATCTACTCTAAACCCTACATTTCCCCCCCTCCCCCCCCCCCTTTTCAAATTTAATTTGGGCTTTCAATGTTGCTTTTTGAATAGACATGGAAGGCATGAGGAGGGAGGGGTGATTCACTTACTAGTTTTCAAATGGTCTTTGTTCCCATTCATATTGTTCTGTAATGACGCATAATATGAACTCTCAGTAATCCTGGAACCAGCATTTCAGCTCAGGCTACACCCCTTCCACTGGTCAGAAAATAGCATCATCATGTTAAACAACATTCATATAAAACAAATGGTGGAGCAAAAGACAATGACAAATAAACAAAGGAAAAGAATGAACTACAGAGTGGTTTCAATGAATAGTATTAAGTATGAAAGGCAAGTTTTCCTCCTGGCATAATTCTTAAATACTAATCTGTGTTGAGTTATGACCAGATCAAAACGGATATTTTTGTATATCCTAACTGAGAAGAGAGAAGCATGCCCACAGAGAGGAGCATCAGCATACATGCACACAAGCGGTTACTATGTGTTTCCTTCTTTCTCTAGTGAATACACAGCTTCTGGATGTAGCTGCAACCCAGCTCAACCCAGATCATTAATGCCAGCTTGAACAATGCATTCCTCTAGAGGAAAGATAGTTAGGGAAAGTGGTTTACACTGCCTAGGTTTCTGTTTTTGGTCTTAGGTAAGTCAAGTAATACCTGTGGAACTCAAATTTTTCCCCTCTGAAACAAGAATATCTCATGTACTTTGACACTTAGCAATCTTACAATCATAAGGGGATTTGAGAATTTAGGATAAAAAAAAATAAAGCATCTTACCAGATGTTTATTCACAGCATACCACATTAGACTTTTCCAGAGATCTGTTTATCTCCTTATCACATGCCCATTTTCCAGCCAGAACACCTAAACAGTATTACTTTACACTTGTGGAACAACTAATGGGGACACAGCATGCCTGTTGCATTCTGGTCAGGCTGGAGTTAATTACTTGTTAGTTCTTTGCTTTGATTTCTGTTTTGGGTTTATACACTTATGTAACGTGCACATCCCTGCAGAGTCTAGTAAGACCAACCCCAGAATCATTTGGAAATGCAATCCAGTTTGCTGTATTCTTCTGTATCTTATAGACACTAAGGATGAGCTTCTTTGACAATTGTTCTGCTTCCCTTTACTCTTCCCTCTGTTCTGGTGTTATTTGCTCTCCTAGTTGGGCACAGACATATCCCATTTCAATATGTATTAACCTCACAGGGAGTAAAAGATACACAAAAGGAGAACCATTTGGTGCAGAAATAGTCACCTGCTTCTTAATTAGAAGACCAACTGTCTAAACAAAAGAATGAATTGCATGCCTGGCCTACTGTGATAGAGTGAAAGGAAGACTCAAATTACATGTTTTACAAAGAAGATGACACCTCTGTAACAGCCCACTTATTTGCAGCATGTAATCAGGAGATGATAAGGTTGGATTTTTACACAATGATGAAAGTTTGAGGATTTTTTCCTCTCTTTTTTTTTTTTTTTTTTTTTTTTTTTTTTTTTTTTTTTTTGCATGCTTAGGAATTATTAAAAGCGTAAACACCTCAGACTGTGTGTGTTTGAAAATACCCAAAAGTAAAAACCAAAACCAAAAGTCATGTAGCTTGTCTCAAACAACTAGAGAAATGTGTCCTTGGCATGAACTTTATCTCTCTGTTGGTTACTGCAAGACTTTCTATTTCTCACATTTCTCACAGATAGTTTTAAACCTCATAACCACAATGGGATTATGAAAAGACTGTAACTTGATTTAGCCAAAACCCAAGCATAGGTAGCTCCCTCTGCCTACAGTGATAGTGATGGAAGGGGAATGTTAGAATACTTTAAAACTTTTTGTCTGTCAAGCCTCTGCCCTGCTAATACTCCCTGCACCCAATCAAAGTGAGGCTTTTTAATTAACGAGATTGCATTTATATACAGAATATTACTGCAATAGAGATCTGTGTCGGTATAAGACAGCATGCAACTGTCTTAAAAGAAACGACGGCCTTTTGTACTTGCACTCCCCATCCCACCCCATCCCCCTTATTATAAACCAAGGCGTTTCCATGTGAATCTGGATGTGCAGAGCTAGCATTCTATCTTCAGGGATTTGCTCTAGTCCAGAGGTACACCTGTCACGTGCGAACTGTCAGCACAAGATGTTGCTGCCTGGGGCTACATACTCAGTATGTATATCTTTCGAGGTCCCTTCCAGTCCCTAACATTCTGTGATTCTGTGGTGACAGAGCACTGGAACAGGCTGCCCAGAGAGGTTGTGGAGTCTCCTTCTCTGGAGACATTCAAAGCCCGCCTGGATGCGTTCCTGTGCGATCTGATCCAGGTGTTCCTGCTCCGGCAGGGGGATTGGACTAGATGATCTTTCGAGGTCCCTTCCAATCCCTAACATTCTGTGATTCTGTGATTCTGTGATATAACAGAATGCAATGTACATATATATATATATATATATATATCAGAACTTGGTAGCTGTACGCACCCCCTGACTTTCTCAGCATTGCCTGAAAGCAGTGCAAATCTGAGCATCCTGGTCTCCCCACTGGAGTCCACCCAGGCAAAACCACCATTGAATTCCAAGACTGCTTTGCCTAGGTAAGATCGAAGCACCAAAAGGATTACTTTTCCAGGTAACTAATCCTGGTCCAGGAAGGCAGTTAAACCTACTTGTTCTGCTGGGTTAGCCCAAAGTAGGATCAAAATCTTTTAAGCATGAATCCCTTGTTCTGGGTTTATGCAAATAGGAATGACAGGGTTCACAGGCAAACTTCCAAGATCTAGGTCATCCTTTGACAGGAGTCAGGAGTCTTGGTGCAGGAAAATGTGTGCAGGCTACACCCATGCACTATGTATCTTAGGGGAAGAAAAATAATTAAATGCAAGTTTGAGAATAGGCAGAAGGAACCCAGTTGGGAAAATCTATATCAGAGCAGCCTATTTGCAAGGAGAGAAAGGATCTGCTGAACAGCTGCTCTCAGACTATACCAGCACCTGGCTCAAACATTTCATCCCTCTGGACCAGAAACTTTTACTCAGCCTTTGCCCTGAGCACAGAGTTTGGATCTTGCTCTAAATCCTTACCACATGAGCAAGAGGATACCCCACTTACCCCCCAGCTGTTCACTTAATACTTGCTGTACTGCTAAAGAAAGAAGGCAGCAAACTATGTTCAGGAGGTGAGGAGTGGAATGACTCCCAGGTAAGTTTGAATGTAGCAGCAGACGAAGATGGGGTTTGTTTATGCTTTGGAGAAGTCTATGTATAATTGCAAGGAAATTCACTTGGCTGTCTTGAATAAGTACTAATTCTTGACAGAAAACCTTGATAAACTGTCTCTTGACAATTCTACTTATTCTTTGCTTGTTATAAGTAACAATAACGTGTGTTACATATTTTGACACAGTATTTTAAACTGATTCAGATTAACAGACAACATTAAGCTTTTTAAAATGAGAAATGTGCATTTTCCCCTGTCTGGCAGTATTTTCAAGCAGAGTGTGAGCTAACACAAGTTGCAAAAGCCTTGTTTTGCTTCTCCCTGGACTTGCAAGAATAAAGCAATCAGGATACAAAATGCTCATGCTGTGCAGTCCCAAGCTCTAGCCACATATTGGTACACACACTGCATATTAATTAAGCAAGTGTTCTCTGAAATCAACAGTCTGCATTAACAAAACCCTGGTTTCTATAGTTGAAATACTATTGCTGTTGATACAGTTCAGGTATAAAAGCTAACAGCTTCATGTTGTTTCATGAGCTTTTAATATCTCTGTCCTTAAACTGAAAAATGTCATATCTAGCTACACCCTAAAGCATCAGTATTGACTACAAAATGACAATATTGTCTGGTACCAGAGATCTCTCTGTGCTCACAAAACAATTTATCAGCTACTGCTTTAATTCCCTTTCAACAGAAAAGAGTGTCTCCTGTAGCTTGCTGTTGTTGATTCATAAAATAGCTAGGCTATGCATTGTGGCTACTGAGGTGTTTTCTAAGTTTTAACCCATCCTCACAGCTATCCATTTTCAGAAATGTTACTTTGTTGTTATTACAAAGCATCTAACAAAAGATGAAGAGAACAATATGGTATTGCTTCTCCTCCAGTACTTACAACAAGCTTATTAGAAACAGAATTGAACAGCTGAATTTAAAACAATAGGAACCTCTTCCCATGTATGAGGTAAATTGCTGCCAAGTCATCTAGGGCTTTTTGGAACTGCCATTACTGTGTTGATAATTACATCTGTCCATTACTGGCCTGTTAGTTAAAGGAGAGAAAAAAAGCAGCAAACATAAGGTTAGAAGAGAAGACCTTCTCCATGAAATAGAGAGGGCCTTCAGTTCCCTTTTTTAGAACACAATTATTTTCCAGCAAATAGAGAAATTACAACCCTACTACTTACACTCTGAAGCAGGATAGGGTACTGTATTAATATTCTTCCATAAGTAAAAGGAAAAGACAGTGATTTGATAGTAACAAGAAACCAAGCATACTGAAAACATTTCACCATTCCTTTAAATGGGCTGACTACAATTCAGCTTCCACCTCACTGCAGCTTCTGCACAGCCTAGAAAAGATTTTGTTTCTGCTTTACACTTGTTTTTTTGGTACAGAACATGAGCCAGCGTAGGAAATATGCAACATGACAGATTTTGATCTGGTTTTTGGTCAAGACAACTAGGTCTTCCAGCTCTGTCTACTTTAAGCATCAGTCTCTGGAAAACAGGAAGTCACTCCCTATTTCCTTTCATATCTCTTCAGAAGATCCTTTAGTACATCTTTCTTATTCAAAGACATCTTACAGACTTTCTGCCCAGACTATCAAGCACTGTCATGTAAGTGGCCACAAACACGAACAAGTTAAAATCGTTGGTGGCCACAGCATTAGACAGGAGTCCTATGATCTGTTCCAGTGAGAAAGAGTGTATTGAAGCACTGACAAGAAATCCATTGACACTGCTAAGATACTTCAGCTTGTATGACCAGAGGTGATTGTATCAGCTAAGTTGGAGGAGAGAATAAGAAACGGTATAAAAAGATATTTAAGGCAGAAGTTAGAAGAAACAGCCCAAACAGGCAAGGTCCAGCATCAAGTATGGGAAATGTGGAAGTGTTGTAGATTGTAGAAGAATGGCTCAGTGAGCAGGGACATAAGTATGTGCACAATCCAAACTTCGATAAAGAGGCCTGAGAGTCCTTGAGCTCTCCTGGGAAAAAACAGCAAGAGGAAAGAAGTAGAAGAACTGGTAAACAGCAGAAGGGGGGGAGAAGCTCAGTGGGAGGTGGACCTGCCAAGAGGGCAAGAGCCAATGTCTATGCTCTGCTGCCGCGTGCACACTGCATGCATGCAGGTAGCAGACCAATCACGTTAGAAAAGTAAACGCATGCAAGCCTTGGAATGCTATATATTACCCCTGAACCCTGAATAAAGCGAACAAGAAGCTTAACTCATATTGAGTGTTGTCTTGATTCCGGCCAGCTCTTGATAACAGTAGATGGCAACCTCCTAGTGATCATTTCAGCCCAGGAGTGCAAGAAAGCACTCACTCTCTCTCAGCTCTTCTGAACATGAAACCTTCTTCCAGGCAGCCACATGCTATATTGGAGGCCTGGTTGTTGAGGATGAGGCTTCACATCTCTATGGCATGTTGCATCCTCTGCTCAGAAGAACTTTACTAGTATCACCATCTCTAAACAATAAAAAATACCAAATGTCCCCAAATCTAAAGATTTGTAAAAGGATAAATGTCAGGTCACTTTACGTTCAATCATTTTCATAAACCATTCCTTGGTTTAAGCCTTCTCCAAGACTGTAATTACCAGTGTTTTCCCTTCTTCAAGGAATGGATAAGAGGAACAGTGGGAAGAAGAGGAAATATCACAGAACTCAAAGTAAAACTGCAAGCACTTGTAATTCTGAGTGCTTACCTCAGAAGTAGGTTATTAGGATTAACTAGTAGCATCACAGGTGCAGAGTGCCAGAAGGCTGTGAAATTCAGTATGGGGGAATTTTTGCATCTGTCCAATGCTCATACATTCATATTTTCCAGTACATGCAATTGCAAGTATTTATACACCCACACAGATTTGGTTTAGACAACTATCGTGTTATTTATGCTACTCAAAGGCGTGCACTTTCACTCTGAATGTTGAAAATCTGTGACCATGTAGAAATAGAAATCAGGTATTTGTTTGGAAAAAAAACCCCAAAAAACAGGAGGAAAAGCAGACTTCTTTTCTGTCCTTCCTATCATTGGGTAGGCAGTCCCATCCACTCCTTTGTACCTGTTATGATGTTTTCTCTGACTGAAACTCTGACTTGCTAACCTAGCAGGAAACATTTTTTTATTGGTTAGATTTTCTGTCAATTTTCTGCCTTGAGCAAAGGGGAACAGAGACTCCTCTGGTTAATGGTATTGGTAGCACTAGACTGTTAAAATAAGCTCAAGGCACATGCAACTTTCGATGTAACGTTGGGCATAATCATCCACAGTACACAGTACAAAGAAAGATACTATGATGTAAAAAAATTACTGTTTTTCCGTTAAAGCACCTTAAAATAAACAAATGTACACCTATTTTTAAATAAGAATGATTTTTTTAGAATGAAAATGTGGGTCTGCTCTTATGTTTTACCTCTTTTACTTTTCTTTCCAACATATGCAAGTTAAGTCTTAAGAATCAGTCTCTTGCCTTTGTTGTTAACAGCAAATCCCATATACTACCAGCAATCACGATAAATTGGCACTTTAAAGAGCACTGCAGGGTAATTTTAACAAGTAGCTTTGTTTTTCCTGGTAAAGGTAACACACTTGAAGGAGGAAAGAAATTACTTAATTTTTGAAATAACAAATTACCTCTATTTCTCCCGTATCAATGAGCAGAGGAACCGTCAGCAAGGGCTAATTGCTACTTTAAAATGAAGCTCCTTGTACAGAAGCAGAAAAATTCAGAGTTCTTCTGGGGGAACTGGGTGCCTGATTGGACTGTGCTATGGGCAAAAGAATTGGGGCTGTTGCTCCAGGTAGGATTTTTTCTGTCCCACCTGCAGGATAGGCTCAACCATGCAGGATTTTTTTTACTGTCACGTATGTTGCATTTTAATAGAGCTGAAGGGCTTTCACAAACTTACAAGCTTGGTCTGGACTGGAGCAGATAATGGTGCTGCCACCTAGCCTGGAGCCAGTATTTGTGATTCTGAAGTCCTTGATTTTCATGCATGCTGCAGTAGTAAGTTTTTCACGCATGTTCTTCCCAGACAAGGATGAGAGCCTGAAAAAAAGTTGCAGGTTCATTTGAGTCAAGTCTATTGCCCAGAAATGTCTTCTTTATTAAGAAATAATCAGCTGCCATTCCAGCAGGTAGAGAAAGATGTGAAATACACTGCACAGGGCTCAAATATGCTCATTATTTTTAAAAGAAAAAGAGAAATGGAGAGGCTCACAGTTTCCAAGGTTACTCAGGAGGCTCTGCTAGACTGCATCTCCTTTCACCTTCCCACATCCCTGCAGGTCTCCTAACGGAGAAGCTCTGCTGGAGATGCAGCAAGCTCCAGCCGTCCCTCCTCACTTGAATGGGTAACAGCCTCCCTGTTCTGAAAATGGTTTGAGCATTCAAGATGGACAACATATATTCTCCATAGCATGCTTAGTTCTTGATTTTTTTCCTCTCCTCTCTTCTAAATCTGTTTTTCAAAAGTTGGAGGGTCTTTCCCCCTTTCTTTTTCCTCTTATTCTCTGTATTAAACAAATTGATTTTTCTCAGCAATAGAAAACAGCTGATCAGTCCCAATGGATAAACATTAAAATGTCATTTTGGAGCAATACAGTCTTTTTCTGCACACATTGTGCAGTATTTTCAGTTGGAGCCCCATTTAAATTTGGAGCGATTCCAGGACCCAAGTGGGAAAATAGCCTTTCACTAGCACTTGGTAGGTAGAATAAAGAAGCTATTGAATGGGCACTGATAAAGGCAGATATGACTCCTACTTCTAAGATCAGAGAGGTACTTGTATTTTGAGAGCTTTTTTTTCTGTAGTCTATTTCTTACATGATCTAACAGACACCATCTTTGAACAATATCAGTGTGTATGACATTTTATCAACTAAAAACATTTCCTCCTCAAAAGTTTCCCCATAGTCCATGTAGTGGTTTTTCTCTAGATTACCCTTCTAAGTACTGAAGTGAGTACTTTGCCTCAAAGAAAAAGTTAGATCAAAGTAAAGAATTAAAAAAAAAACTTCAAACTACATATTCACTGTATCTCAAATGGGACAAAATATTGGACTGTAGCTCAATTTTGGCAAATATATTGTATGTCCTTGTAAGAATAGTCAGTTCAGATGGAGCATAAGACATGAATTATTTTCTGAGGAAAGCTTAAATCATCAGAAGTGAAAACAAAGTTATATTCTGGTTAAAACACACCCCACATTCAAAGACAGCTGCAACATTTTGGAAATTAATATTCTATCCATGCTCCTCTATGTGTTTTAAAGGTCGCCAAAGTACTTGCTGAACTAGAAATTTTCAGAACCCTTTCTCTTTCCTTAAGGACTTGACTAAAAAATAAAAAAGGTGCCTGCAGATGCAGGCAACAGCAGAACTTGGTCAAAGAACATTTCAACTGAATAGGAAAAATCTTTGCCTATTACACCGTTACAGGTTTCTCTGCTGAAGTGGGGTTGTTCTGATGAAACAGAAATTGAAAAGGCCAGCAAAGTCCACTAACGGTTGTATTTTTGTAGAGCATAATTTCCTGAACAAATGTTATTATACCAGAGTGTTGCCATTTTCAGGATGTCTCAGTATAAAAATAATTCTGAAGTTTTTGGACAGGCCAGAGAACTAGCAAAATACAGTATGCACACACACACAGATATATCTTGAGAAGTCAAGACTAATTTGCCTTGCTGTTTAATGAAAGCTCTGCCTCCACTACTAATGCCACCTTAAAATATATACACAAAGAGTGCTATCATGTTAGTATAACTTGCAAAAAAATTTGAATGTTTAATTAAGCCTTATCTTCCCCAAAATATAATGAAGTTACTGAAATGAAGTAAGCATGAACAAAATGGGAACTCAAATTCGTTTTAAATGGTCTGACGGGAAGTCCTTCACAACTTCATCCACCAAATTGCTACACTCTAGCCTTGCTGCTTCACCATTTGATTTCTTCCCAAATAATCCACCATCCTCTACAAAATCATAACTTCTAAGTTTTCAAATACAGAGCCCAACAGAATCTGCCTTTTCTCTCACACAAGAGAAACAAAAACCCCCACATACTACAACCAAAACCATTCAAAACTTTCCAGTCACTGCAAGATGCACTAACTCCTCCATACCACGTCTGTCCAGCCCCCACCCCTTTGTGTGCCACCAAGTTTCTGTTAATAAGATCAGTTTCAAAATGTCATCATTCCAGGATAGGATATATCTTGATATGAGCTTTATTTGGTAGAGTATATTATAAAAATAAGAAAACTGAGGTGCTAACAGACTTTGAGTCAACTCCATAGTGTTCAGAATGTCACAGATGCTATAAGAATATATGCTGATACATGTCACAGTAGACTGAGGAGAAGCACACAGGGAAAATCACAGCTCTTGTAGACTGCAAAGTACCCAGTTCCTACAGACAGGTCATGATAAATTTGGGATGGTAGGGTGGGGTGTGGTTGTGGGGTTTGGGTTTTTTTTTAAAAAGAGAAATGAAGTTCAAGAGTGGGTGAAAGTCCTGTAATACACTGTCTCATGACTGGCAACCAAATTAAAGCAGTGCTTATTACATTATTCATCCAGCAGGCTTGTCAGAGATATTCAACATGTTTAGTCTCATGATAATGTTTAAAGAGGAGGAAGTGGTACAATCAAATAAACTGAACATGTTCATACTAAGGAAAAAAACCCCACTGGAAAAAAAAACACATTTTATATGAGACAAGTCACCTAATGGAAGTAGAAGCAACTGGTTAGATTCAATGATGTTTGAAATGTTGAGAAATCACGCAAAATTATATGCATATTCATGTCAGGAACCATATGGGAAATCTCTGCAAAACCCTATTTAAATCAAAGTACACACACATTTCTTTCATGCAAAGAAGAAACAATATGTAGTACTTGGCACCACAAACTGTCTTTATTTGTTTGGGTGGGCTCAGGCTGTATGTGGCCACTATGTTAACTAATAGTCTGGGGAGAAAAATATTAAGGCAGAATTAACAAATTTCCCAGGCTATGCACAAAGTCTAAGCCAGCACTGCCCGGTAGCTGGCAGTCAATTTTTCTAAGAATAATCAATTGCACCCATACAGCAAACAAGAGACATGGCAGCAGTTCTTTATGCTGACTCTATTTTCAACTTGCTACAGCAGAAACTTGTTTTGTTAAATAACCTAGTTGTGAAAAAGAAGGATTTAAATTAAATATACTCAAATCCTTGGGCTTGGTCCTACAAGGAAACCTCTGAGCATGAGTAACTCTCATTAGAGTCAGTGAATACATTAAGTCCTTTATAGCACCTGCTTGCACTCATTCAGTGGTGCATAGTCATGCCCTCCAGTGGGGAAGAGGATGCCACACACCTGGAGCACCGCCTCTCTGTGGGTGTAACCACTCAAGTCAATAATGTCTGGGAGGTGAGTGGTGTCACCTATAGTAGAAACACACCAGTTTCATGTAGCTATGAAAAGGCAGAAATTCAGGTTTTATCCATCACATGGACTCTATCACAGTAAAAAAAGCCAAACAAACAAACAAGCAAACAAAAACTCCCAAAATACCCCAACCAAACAGACAACAATAAAAAACAACAAAAAACTATTATAACAAACTATGAAGAGACCTAGTTGACCTCTTCACAGAAGAATTACTTTGCTGAAATAGTTTGCCATTGTCTTTTCCTTGAAAGAAAAATTAAATTCTGTTGCAGGCTACCTCTTCTGTCACCCAAGCTCTGAATGAGGGAGATGAAGCTCGTACTTATTTAGGAGGTCTGAAAACCTTTATACTGTACTCACACAACAGGTGTCTACATACTTGTATGGTTTAATTTTGCTCCTCGCTGATGGCTGTAGAAATGGGAACAAAGCAGTTTGACTAAATATGTAGCCATTCACAAGTCACCTGAGATATACAAATGTGTGTGCCTGTAATGTCGGTTTTATTATTTGAGCTATGAAAATGAGATACACCAGAGAGCCAAAGGATTACAACTTTTTAATAAAAAAATAGAGTAATCATCTGGTTGGAAGACTTATTCTTTTCTAATTACATGCCATTTTACAAGTTCTCTTGGCTTTATAGAACTTATTTCTTAATGCTAGTGATCTGAAAACAAGACTGTGCTGCAGTACTTGTTTCAAGTACAGTGCTAGAAAAATTATTTCATTTTTAGCACATAATATATATTAGGCACTTATGTACATGGTTAGAGAAAAAGTTACTAGTTGATGTTTTGATGTATTCCGGTGCTGGAGGTTTCTTTCTAATTTAGGTCAATATTTTGAATTCTAGAAAGTATTTGCTATACTCCTTGGGATGGAGTTAAACACACCCAGAGGATAGGGTAAGGTTTTTCTCACTGAAGTGGGAACAGCCTCTAGGTGAAAACCATTCAGCACAATTCAACAGCCAGGAAAAAGCTGCTCTGAAGCAGCGTTACACTACTTAGTGCAAGAGACAGTATATTTTCAAGGTAGATATAGACCAATTAGGCTCAAGTTAAGATTTTACTTAGCAATGAGTCACCTTGCCCCAGAGGTGAACTGAAGTCTGGGAAGGCCACATATGCTGTATGTTGCTTTGGGGATGCTATGCCAGAGCTCACGAGGCATAAACTTGAACCAGGGAATGTAGACCAGCATCTGCCTCTTCCCTGCTCCTTTTGAGCTGCCTTTCATTTGTCCCTTGAGCCAAGGTTGTGTCCTACACCTCCCCAAGACAGCCACTGTTCTTTATCTGTGAGGGAAAATACAGGCAAGGAGCTGCCTTGGTTCTTGCCCTTTCTGCCCACCTTCTCAGGAAGCAGGCATCATGCACCCAGTGAAGAGTGTCATAGCAAATATCTTCTCTTTCTGTGCAAAATCTTGAGTTATCTGCATTGTCATGGGTTAATTAAAGTCACACAGCAACAAGATGTGAACATTACATAGACTTTTCTGCAGAAAGAAAGACTGCAGTGTGAGGCTCAGTCCCAAATGGAGTAAACACAGCTGGAGAGAAGCAAGGAACCCCTTTCAAGGTTAGCAATTACAACCAGTTAGGCAAAGGTAGGGTGATGAACTCCCACTTCACAGAATCACAGAATCACAGAATGTTAGAGATTGGAAGAGACCTCGAAAGATCATCTTGTCCAATCCAAGCAAACTATTTTTGCCTCTGTCACATCTCTTCTGTTTTCATTTTTCCCATAATGGCATTTTCCCTTAATAACAAAGTCAAATGTAATGTAAACACTCAGCAAAGGTTACTTTGAATTTGGTTAGTGCAATGGATTGATTGACCAAGATTCATCTCTAGATCTTGAAGCAGATAGAATGAGTTTAGTGGCCTCAAAGTAAGACTGACAGAAATTTTTGCTACCTTATTGTATCGGGCTTGTGTGGTGGAGTTTTGGTAGTGGGGCAGTGGGCTACAGGGGTAGGTCATGTGAGAAACTTCCAGAAGCTTCCCTGGCTCCTAGTTGAACCCACCCTGGCCAAGGCCGAGCCTGTCAGCGACAGTGGGAGTGCCTTTGGGATAAGATAGTTGAGAGGGGAAAAAATTCCCCTCAGATCTGGCAGCAGAGAGAGAGGTAGGATGTGAGAGAGACAACTCTGCAGACACCAAAGCCAGTGAAGAAAGGAGATGGAAGAGGTGTGCCAGAGCAGAGATTCCCCTACAGCCTGTGGTGGGAAGGCTGGCTGTCTCCTACAGCCATGGTAGGTAACGGTGGAGCAAATCTCCACCTGCAGCCATGGAAGACCACACGCCGGAGCAGGCAGCTGCATCCAAAGAGGCCATGACTCCATGGAAAGCCCATGATGGAGCAGTCCATTACTGAGGGACTGTATCCCATGGAAGGGACTCACGCTGGAGCAGTTAGTGAAGAACTACAGCCTGTGGGAAGGACACATTGTAGACATTCATGGGAGAAGGAATGCCTACACGGGAGCAGGGGAAGAGTGTGAGGAGCCCTCCTTTGAGGAGTAAGGAGCAGCAAAGACAATGTGAGATGAACTGACTGAAACTCCCATTCCCTGTCCCCCTGTGCCACTGGGGAGGAGAAGGCAGAGAAATCAAGAGCAAAGTTGAGCATAGGAAGAGGTGAGGGCTGGAGAGAGGTGTTTTTGAGATTGGTTTTATTTCTCATTATCCTACTCTGATTTTATTTGTCACAAATTAAATTGATTTTTCCCCCAGTCAAGTTATGTTTTGCCTGTGACCGCAATTGGTGAGTGATGTCCCTGTCCCTGTCTCAGTCCATGACCCTTTCATTATATCTTCTCCTCCCCATCCCACCGGAGGGAGGGGTGAGCAAACAGCCACATGGTACTTATTGCCAGCTAGGCCTAAACAATTACACTTATTCTGATGTCATATGGCAATGCAAAGCATTATAATGAGTCACCATGCATGTATCACTGCCAATGTCAGCCGTTCCAGTGAAAGGATCAAGCACCGTCTTCTTTTAGTAACTAGCTTATTTCAAGTCCACAGCATTATGCGTTACTGGTACCCACCAAATTATTTGCAAACAAGCTGTCCAGTGAATTTAGCCCTGTTTTCTGGCCTGGTTCCTACAAAGAAACTCACTATTCAAATATTTTTGTTATTTCCTAGAACCACCCTGGCAAAAAGCAGTTCAACAGCTCTCAGGCAACTCAGCTGTCTTCATCTGATCAGGAGATCATGTCATCTCTGCTGACCTTTGCCCAAACTAGTAACTGCCAAGTATCAACAGCTGTTCTGCGCTAACAAGGATAACAAGAGTATATCTGAGACTGACACTTCTCACATGCAGTCAGAACATGTGGAAAACTCTTTTCACCATAGAAATTAATCACTGCTTATTATTAGGAGGTTTTTATAACAGTAGGTTATCACTATTATTTTTACTTTGTAAGAGGTGTTTTCATCACACAAAAGAAGCCAGTTCCTTGGAGAGCTTTCATCTCAGCAGAACAACTTTGTCCTCCTTGCAAGCATAGGAATGTATCTATTTCCTCTACATGCTGTCTGTAAACAGAGGATGGTATTTGTTAAGGGACCCTCTTGAGGTGTACACACATATAGTGGGGAAAATCAGTTCAATCAAGAGTACCAGAGTAGCTCCAAATGCCACTTAACTTGCTAGAATATTTCCTTTCTCAGTAGGCTTGGAATAAGCTCCAGCAACAGAAAGGGCTAGAGTTTTGGGGAGATTTTTTACTGTGTTTAACATCCAATCTTTGTCGGCAGGGAAGGGCAAGTTGTTGAGTCTGAGACCAACTATGCACAAGCAAAGTTAGATTTTGCCTTGTGAGTGCTGGAATGGCACTTTCTAAACACTAGTGATGTTTTCTGTCTCTTCAGTTTTGGGTTGTGGGCCTCTATGCTCACACTTAACTGTAATTCTCTGAATATTCCTTTTTCAAGCAATAGGATCTTCCATATGCTTCCACATATTAAGCTCACATAAAGTCTTCTAGGCACAAGCACATTCAAGGCTACAGGCAAAATAAAATTTTTTGTTTAGGATTACTGTTCTGATTGTGGTCATTTTATTGTTTGATTCGTTGAGCAGCCTTGCAATGGAAGTGAAACTGTTAAAAAGATACTTGGGCACATATTCATGTTAAAAACAAAAGCTTTAGATCATTTGAAAGTTTTGATGTTCTCAGTAGAAGAGGATTTGTTCTGCAGAAGCACAGGGCTGATAAAATTTTCAAAATTTATGACTCTTACTATTTTTTGCCTCTCTTAGAAAGGGCTCTTTATCTCTGAAAAAAAATTGTTTTAAGACCCTGCCAGAACAGTAAAAGGGATGATTGGTGTACCACCACAGAAAAGCAAGTTAATTTGTTGCCTAACAGGGACACGGCATGTTTGAATTCCGTATCACATGCAGAATTCAGAACTTATAGCAAAAAAGCATAAATAATAACACTAAGAGAAAAGGGATTTTTGCACATAGCAGCATTTTGGACACACCTGTTAATAATGGGATGAGAAATAAAGAAATAGCATTTACCTTTAGTCTCTTTTGCCTTACGAGTGACAGTGTACAGCAGAACTGAGCAGCAAGATAGAAAAGAACCACAGATCTAGAAGGTGCTGACATTGGATTTTGAACTTCCAGGTACCTAGAACTGAGCAAGAGATTGAGCTGTAGCTGCCCTCAGATATCTCTGGGCTTAGGGCAATTTCACCAGATGCTGCTCTGCGCCTAGTTAATTTTCGTATCTTGTATTTGATCCCTGAACTGCTATCCAACTCTTTCTTCTCACAGAAAAACCTTAAAACTAAAGAGTGAAAACACCAGTGGGCAAGTTTGACTTTGTCAACCAAAGTGCTTGTGCTTTTAGCTGACTGGAAGCCATGTTTCTCCAGAGTGCCAAAGTAATCACTACAGTCTTGTTATTCAACACTTAAAAATTTAAGTGGCAGTGTGGATGTCAGAGGTTGTTTCCTGCATAATACAATAAAAAGCTGAGGACTGCCATCCTCCTGCAATTCTGGAGCTGTCGTGGTGTGAAATTGTAACACAGTGGGACAGAAGGACTAGGGTCCTCCTACTTTCAACAATAGCATTTTAATAATAACACATACAACAATACAGGACACTCTTGAGATACGGAGTACGTGTACATGCTGCTGATGACCTTCCCTCATTGTGCTTTTCCATGGCAGATGCTGACCTAATCATTTGGCAGTAACTAATGTTATATAGCGTTATCAGCATCCTCAGCTGAGCTCAGCACCCCAATGTTCAGGATCTAGTACAAAGACTTCAGCTTTCCAGTACACCCAACAGTATGAACCTGTGTCATACAATTATATGTAAGGGGTTCATCACTGTCACAACAGGGTTGTCAGACTAAAGGATTTGTACAAAAGGATAATCTTTTTTATCAGTGGAGGAGAAATTAAGTTGTCTCAGTCTGTACAGCTGAGGGTTCATACCCATTTATTCCCTTAATGTTATATGGCGTGAAATGGAAGAGGTACCTCTCATGAGGTTATTTCTCTCATAAGGTTGATGCCCTCTTATGACAACAACAACCCAAACTCTTGGATATTATCACAGCCAAACAAGTTAAGACTAATTAAGTACGTGAGCTCCTGTTAAAAGTTGTCAATGACAGTTCATTCAAGAGTTCTCACAGAAGATCCTCTTCCATAAGATTGTAGAATCATAGAATGGTTTGGGTTGAAAGGGACCTTTAAAGGTCACCTAATCCAAACCCCCTGCAATGAGCAGGGACATTTTCAACTAGAGCAGGTTGCTCAGAGACCCGTCCAACCTGACCTTGAGTGTTTCCAGGGATGGGGCACCTACAGCCTTTCTGGACAATAGAAGACAGCAGAAGAGGATCAGGAATGGTACAGCTGCAGAAATGGCAGTATTGCATCCATCTAGCACTGGGGATCCTAGAGTCACTTCCTGGGTGATTTGAGTCAAAGGTAACTTTGCAGTTAAGATCCCCTGAAGAACCTCTCACTGAGTAGCTAGGGGAGGTGCGGGCCTGGAATAAAGAACAAAAATAAAACTGATTTCCGAATATCCAGCAAGTTCACCCATCCATCGCTTAAAAGATGTATTACACCATTCAGAAAAGCAAAAGGTTCCAGACACATTTGCTGTGAAAAAATACTTAACTTTTTTCCACTGTTGATCCTTTATGGCACTATACCATGTCCTGGAACTGTGTTAGACAAGACATTCACCAAACATGTTGACCTAGGATTGGAAATGGCAGGGGCAAGTTCCGTATTTTTAAAGCCAACCAGGTAAGCTAAAAATCTCTGGTCAAGTTACCGGCCACTAAAGCCAATAGAAGGCTCCTTGTCTACAAAAATTCATGGTTTTATTCTTTATAAGTATCAACATTAATACAGATGTTGACAATTTATTATCAGAAATGAAATAACTAATTAATTAAACATTTTTTGGCTTTTGTCTCTGATACTAAAGGTCCAACTCTGCTCTTAGGCTCACTGGGAAAATCCCAAGGATTTTGGCAGGATTCTATTGATTTTATATTCTAGATAATGATAACAGTAGTTAGCTCACCTGAAATATTTCTTTTTTTTTTTTATTTCTGATGATTTGCTGGCCATTTTGTGCAACTGCCTTAGTTAAGTTTGTCAAAAATATTCAGTGAGATTCACTCTGAATTTAAATAACAACTAATGGCCCACTGGTCAATGAGGTGGGTGCTCTGGTGACAGAAGATACAGAGAAGGCAGAGTTACTGAATGCCTTCTTTGTCTCTGTCTATACTGCCGGAGGCTTTCCTGAAGAGTCCCGTACCCTTGTAGCCCCAGAGGAAGTCAGAACAAAGGAGGATTCTGCTCTGGTAGATGAAGACTGGGTTAAGGAGCAATTAAGTAATCTGGACACCCATAAATCCATGGGTCCTGATGGGATGCACCCGCGGGTGCTGAGGGAGATGGCGGAAGTCATTGCTAGACCACTCTCCATCATCTTCGGCAAGTCGTGGGAAACAGGGGAGGTGCCTGAGGACTGGAGAAAAGCAAATGTCACACCAGTCTTCAAAAAGGGCAAGAAGGAGGACCCGGGT
>WKFP01014841.1:200851-219762 GCA_011057875.1 Pterocles orientalis | reverse complement strand
GCTCTTCTCTGTGACATCCAGTGATAGGACAAGGGGCAATGGGCTCAAGCGGGAACATAGGAGGTTCCACTTGAATATGAGAAAAAGCTTCTTTCTAGTGAGGGTGACAGAGCACTGGAACAGGCTGCCCAGAGAGGTTGTGGAGTCTCCTTCTCTGGAGACATTCAAAGCCCACCTGGATGCGTTCCTGTGCGATCTGATCTAGGTGTTCCTGCTCCGGCAGGGGGATTGGACTAGATGATCTTTCGAGGTCCCTTCCAATCCCTAACATTCTGTGATTCTGTGATTCTGTAATGTTTCCGGAGTTTTTAATGTATTGATTACTTCTTTTCAGGTTATTCATGTGAGTAATCCTAACAAAACAAATTCATCACCTTCAGCCCCATTGAATTCAATGCATTTACCTCCATACTGACTTTAGATTCTTTGCATTCTTTGGTCTTCTAAACAGAGATTGAGTTTTACTATACATGGGTATAAAGAAACACCTCCTACACACCATGTCATGCATAAAGGCAACTGGGACTATTCATATAAAGTTAGCAAAACTTATCCACTAATCCTTATGATAGAGTTCTCTTTATCTGATTTTCCTTGTGTTTGTACCACATTGCCTTTTTTTTTTCTGGAAAAGAATGTTTTCTCTCTCTTATTACTCGCCGGAGGAAGAAGCATTTTCCCAAGGCTATTCATCCAAAATGGAAAGCTGAGTGATAACTGTGAGTTAGACAGCTTAATGGACCAAACTCTGGCCTTTCACCTCTGACAGTGGTAAAAACGTAAGGCTTTTGTTTATCCATATTATAGGTAGAGGGGAGGCAGCTGTGAACAATGGTCCATAAAACTAATTTCCTAATGATGTAAAGAGGTGACTGGAAAGCCTGATGCAAGGCTTGTGTTAGTGTGTATGGTGTATAGATGTGTATAGAAGCATGAGAAAGAAACAGGGTTTTCATGCCGGCACATCATTCAGCACTTTCCAGAGTTAAAACACTATACCAACTATCAAGGAGTTAGGTCAAATATCAGGATCCTATGAATTCCCTAATTCTCACTTGCCTCATTAATAAAATACAAAATGGTTGATTGTATGGTATGGAGGTAAAAAAAGCAAGTTTTATATCAAGGTTAAAGACATTGCAACATCTGTAATCTTAATTCAGTGCTGAAGGGTTTGTTAGAAAGAAATGTAATTAGTGAATGTCCTAAAGCATTAAAAAGGTTCAACTTTAATTATATTTAGAAAGTGGTTTTTCTTTGCATATGAGACAAGCTCTCAATATTTCAGTAGGACTAATGGACCCACAAAGACCCTTCCACACATCTACTGCAATCTCTTCCGCACTTTGTATACCCTCATTGTAACTATAACCTTTTTGGCAACTAACAAGGGACGTAACTTAATCCACATCAGCAAGATATACTCTCTGGTGCTGTCAACTTAACTCCCATATTACATTAATAGGAAAGATTTCATTAATGTTCTGGAATGATTTGCAAATTAATTGTGTTTTGAATCCTTCTAATACAGAACAGTGTCCTTGAGTTTATCTGTCAAATTTATCCCTCTGACTGTACCTAAGAGAGGCAATAATCTTGGGAAATAGCCAGGAAATTGAACTTAGTCTCAAATTTCAATTGTTTGTATCAAAGTTGTTATTAGTTTCTGGTGTAAGACTTGAAAATAATCCAATTAAATTGCCTCAGGAAATGGCACTGTATGATAACAGATATTATTTGGCTTTCTGCATATGTAGAGTGTGTGTGTGTACAAACTAGAAATCCAAGGAAAACATTTTGAAGGAACAGCAGGCAGTGTAAGGAAAAGAAGTGTATTTCTTGTCAGAAGTGTACAGATCAGGCACATTAAAACCATATAATATTTATTATAGTCTGAGACATTGCAAGAAAAATGGATTGACCATTGTTGATGAACACTTTATTTTCTATAAACATCCCTGTAGAGCTGAGGGACTGTTGGGCAAGATGAGAAAGATTAAATGTCTGTTTTGAATTAATATCCATTGCTTTGCACTGACAAAAGTAAATTTGTTTCCAGAGGACAAGCACTATTAACAGTTTCAATCTTTTCAAATCTTTTAATCTTTTCAAAGGATCTATGCAAATTTGCTTTTTATATTGCTCACAAGAACCACTGTCTCAAAAAGCAATTTGTCAATGAGGAGAGAAGCTTAAACCATGACCTCAGATTCCTTTCAACTCAAATACTGACATCATCCTTGCCCTGTGAACTTACCAAATGCTTTTTTTTTCATTGCAGTGTGACATCGTAAAACAAGACTGTACTGAAATTACCCAGGTGCAAAACTCATAGAGACTCTGTAGGATTATCTTTACCATCAGAGAGTTCTTGTTTTGCAGCCAGTGATCAAATATGTATATGCAAATGCTTAAGGGGAAAAAAAACAATAATCAAGACCACTCTCCATCCCAGCATTTGAGTGGTAGAAAATACTCCATGCACACAAGAACTTTTTCCTTTTAGGTGTTTTCTGTTCACTTTCAGTTAATGATACATGTGGTCACTCATCTGTAACATAAAGCATACTCATATTTTACTGACCAAGTACAAAAACATTTTAATGGGTAGAAACAGTCACAGGCCAGTTCATCTTGTCCCACTGGGGAAAGAGGAAGCACAGTCAGGCTTTTCTCTAAGGTCATTAACATTTATTGTTACTAGGAGGGGAGTGAGTGTTTCCTAAAAAGGGACTTGGCAGTCATATCCTCAGAGGCTTCACATCGCTCCTTTGGTAAGGTACCGCCAGCAACACTGTTTCCAGGAACTTCACCGCTCTGCTGGAGAATGCTATTATACTATTATTAGAGAATACAATTGTTAAATAGCAAATCTCTCCTTGAATGCAGTGTTGGATTTGAGTTTTAAGGATGAGGGCAGTGTCCTGGTTTCACCTTAAAAGCGACACTTTAAAGAATACTGTATGGCATCAGTTGACGTCCATCTGGACATCATATTGACTCTTTAGGATTTCCCAAAGAGAAGTGTTGGGGAGATACTGGAGACCATGCATATATAACTGCAGTACAGCCCTGTTTTATTTTTACTTGCCAATACCTTCCATTCATGACTGGTGATGGGCAAAATCCCGTGGAAATAGAAGACCACTCACTGTTCTAGCAGCAAAGATGACAATGGTTAAGATGTCTGCAAGCAATGGCCTCATCTCAAGGCTCACGCCATCCCCTCAGGACAATTTCATAGTAAAGACATCTGTAGGAGCAATCTATTCACTTGACAAATCACTTTCCAAAAGGACATGGAGAGGGTAAATCTGGCTTTGCTGACCCCACTGAGGTCAATTCACATTTTCAATCAACGCAGTCAAGAGCAGAGTCCTTGGGATGTGTTACACCTGGTCTGCATTCTCACATCTGAGTTTTCTTTCACCAGGATTTTGCAGAACTCACTCATGGGGCTCACCAGCAGAAAATTCAGTGACAAATCTATGAAAACAACATGCTCGACTCCTCTTTGCACTAAGCTATGATTTTACTCTAATATTTATCCACTTCAGAGTCTGACTTTTTGCCGTATTCCCATGACTCAACTCTGGTGAACAAAATACCTTTACAAAATACTTATCTGGCAGAGAATACACACTTTGAAAAGAGCCATACTGGAATGACAATTGTAGAACAATCCTGCTTGGTCACCCTTATTAGTTTTCCTCTTTGTCTCTTGTTTCTTTTCTTTTATTTTTTTTTTGTTTGTTTTGTTTTGTTTTGTTTTGTTTTTTTCCTGCAGGTTTGACTTTTCTTAGCCTTCCAGATGAGCATTTAATCTTCAAATCCTTTCACTTCTGCTTGAGCTGACCTTTTTTTTCTCTTTTGGAGTGTGGGCAGAAGGGAGAAAATGGGTTAATTTCACTTCAGGATGAGCACAGAGCTGATCTAACTCCAAAATGAGAGCCAGAGAGATGGCAACACAATCACTTCTGTGATGTCCAAGGAACTTCTACAGGGAAAACTCAAATATCTTCATTTTTCATTTCTTCAGTCAAAAAGAACAAGGGCAATTTGGGGCCTCGTGGAGTTTCATTTGGCCTTTTTGGGGTTTTATAACTCCGGTTTGTTTGTTCAAGCCATATGGTTTTGCCAAAAAGAATTTGCTTGTGTTTCTGGGAACAAACGGTCAGTGGAGCAAGCATTCATGGTGATAAATAGTGTTTGGCATGAAGGGACAAATCGGAGGAGCACAGCCACTATAAAAGCTGTTCTTTTGCTCAAAGTGAACATTAATGACACTTATTCAGTGATAAACTAATTCAAAACACTACGTTACTGGAAAGAAATTCTTGACTTCAAGAAATATGCTTGTTTTGCTGTTGAGTCAGAAGCTGGCAGGACCAATACTGACATAAATATCTTCTTAAATATTTCATTTTTTTGCTTTTTCTGTGTGTATTTTATGACCCTAAAAGAGGTCACTAGAGAATGTCATTTTATTTTTATTTCAAAACAGAGCTACACTCTTGCTATAGTCTACCAAGTTCTTTCTCTGTAATTTAAAACCAACCAAACAAAAAGCAATCATCAATTTGTCCCATCTTTGGTGATGTGTTTACATATCTGAGTCTAATACTTTAGCCTGTCAGGCCAATAATCCATGTTTTACAAGTTTCCTAAAGATGCATCTGAAAATTCAGTGGTTTGGAACTGCATGTTTAAAAGGATGCCTTTTTCCTCGCGCTGTACTACTGCAGTTGTACTCAGGAAAGGTGCTTGGGCAGAAGCCTGCTTTCCTCAATGGGTTTATCAGCAGGGCATTTTGGTGAGAAGAGTCCACAGAGGTGTGAACCACCTCCTCTCTTTCCAAACATCCATAAGGCAGTAGCATTCAGGACATGCTGCAGATTTTGAGAGGAGAAAAAAAAAAAAAGTGCCTCATAAAGGCATCTCTTTGTGTTTTTCTGTATTCAGATTTTCTCCATGGCTGATTATTTGCTGTCACAGGATGGGAAGAAACTGCTGCTTCATTGTACTTTTCTCTTAATTTTTCCTATCCAAAACCCCCAGGTTTTTAAGAATACAAAGTCAAGCATCTAAAGTTAGCAATAAATTGCAATCTCGGAGCCTTAATTCTGCGCCCTTGTGCTCATGTTCAGTCTTTAAATTACCACATGCTATTTTTCCACAAGACTCCAGCCTCATTCTGCGCACAGGATGGACTGCCCTCACTGAATGATAGCTATTCAGTACTTCTGCATGATCCTCTTCATTCACTGTGACACATGCCTTATTTACTCTAAATTATTCATAACACCGTTGTGAAGACAGAATTATTAATTTACTTTTCATGCCACCCATCCATCTTACAGCTATTCTGCAACATATTGAGACCAGGGGACTGCTGGGCTCAGAGTAAGAAGTTGCAGGATTCACCCCCAGTGCTGGGTGCCTTACCACTCCCCTTCCATCCGTCACCTCACGGCATGTCCGTATGGGTTTTCTCTCTCCCAACCTCCAACTTTTGAACCCTGTTTCTAGCCTCTTTAGTCAGCAAATCCTTCTCTCCTCCATTTCTCACTCCCAAATGGCAGCAACATCATAACCCAGTGCCTGTGGGAGCAGTGATTGCGGGTAAAGTCCTGCCCAGTTGGTCCAGCAGCATGCACGTTCAGCACAGATGGAGTCTTTGGAGAACTGGCTGCTAAACTTTAACAGGTCTCTACTGAGCATGTGAATAAGATTTTTATAAGGCTTATAACTCTGCCAAATTTAGGCAGTTTTTCATAGAGATGAAAAAGCACATTCCTGTCACCAAGGCAACCCACTTGCCTAATTTCAAGTTCCTCTGCCAAAACATTGCAGTGATAGCACTTCTCAACAAACACTTTGCAAGAATGTCTCTCTTTGGTTTTGGTTTGGGGTTTGTTTTTGTTTTGTTTTGTTTTTAACATGACTAAAACAATACAATTTTCTCTAATCCTCTTCTCAGAAACAGCTGAACCATTTTTAATCAGTCTTTCCAAAGCCAGGCTGAGTCAGAAAAACAGCAGGGAAAACTTAAGCCCGAATCATTAAAGTCTGGCAAAACTATAACTAGAAATGGATCTTTACCCTGAGAGGTGAGAGGCAACCAGAGAGATACATTGTGCTATCAAATACACCTAGAAAGAAAGGTATGCTGAATTTTGGAGGTGTTTGGGTTTCCTTTCCTGTTTTTTTCACACAGATAACAAACACAATGTCATGATTCTCTCTGTTACACCTCTTGGTTGGGTTGCTACACTCTATTTTTCTTCTCTGGTAAGAGAAGGTTTTTCTTTACTTTTGTGATAAGAACACAGACAACTGTCACAAGATAAATCACACTAAAAATCCTGAAATAGCTAAGCAAAAGGCCTATGAAGAAATAAAATACATATCTGAAGCTGATTGTCGGGGTATGAAGGCATGAATAGGGGTTGGTCACTGTTGGCTGTATTGTTATTAGATTTACATTGCTGCAGTATGTGTGCAGAGCTGGCAATCACAGAGCAGGGCTCTAGTGTGTGAAGCTCAGTCCAAGTATGAAGCTAATAACTTACTCCTACTCTCTAGAGCTTCCAAGACACAAAAGAAGGATGAGATAGCACTAGAACAACCCAAAAGTTGCACAATAAACCACAGTCTCTGCTTCCTTCCCATCTGTACAGATTGTGAGCAATTTTACACTCCAGACACACCATAAAAAAACCCAGATACTGCTTTCTGTTGGAAAGGTGGTAAGGAGGAAAAGGGATGCATCTTTACAATGTTATCTTCATGAAGAAACACACACACTTACTTGGTGACAGTTGGAGCACAGTTCACATCTGCTGGCCTGCATCTGCTCAACTTAAAACAAATGTGACAGAATTACTGAAGACAGAGTCCTACTCCCACAGCCTGTCATTAGTATTATCAGGGTAGAATAGTGGTAGGCTGTGGCTCACTGGCTTTTCCTTTCACTTCGAAGGCAAAGCAAAGTTCATAGGCTATTTCTACACCTCTATTTGAGTGTGTTAGTAAGCCCATGAGTGTGCAATTGAATTTTGAAATGCTTGGAGTCCCTTTGCCTCTTGCCTGAAGGTGATCAACTTAAAGAGGCCTCATAAAAATATTGATAAACTTTTCAGGGTGGGCTGGGAGGGATGAATCCTAACTTCCATATACTACAATATATGATACATACATGATACATAACACACACCTAGAGGATGGAAAAAAATAGGGCAAAGGCAAACACACACCCTGCCCCACAAGGTGAGGAAACTGGAGGCATGCATTAGCTTCCTTCTTTTGGTTACTGCAGGATCCAGGCAGACTCTCAGCAGAAATCAGGACAGACCAGGTATTTGGACTGCACAGCTGAGCTCTCTGAGCTCATGTGGAAGCGGGACACCTTCTTGCCAGGTTCAGGGGAGTACTTGGAACAAAAGGATATGAAAACCATTATGATTGAGAAAACATGTAGTAGGACTTCCATGAAAAAAACTGCATAAAGTGACTATTAAAAATCTGAAGGCAATGCACAGGAAGAGATTCAATATGGAGGTTGGGCACCTGACTATAGAGTCAGAGAAGAAAAGCAGGAATGAAGAGGCAACTTTGGAGCCTTCTTCATGCGCTGACTTGTTCTTTAGATTACTACATTGCATAAAATTATATATTATTAACATCTTCCTTACCACAGCTTACCACCCTTCCTTCTGGCTGGCAAAAGCAAGCAATCAGTATCAGGTAGTAGTCAATAGCAGTAGATATGTGTAAGATCTCCCACTCCCGCTGCTGGTAACAATTACTTTATTCCACTTATTGTATCTCACTGTTTGATTTTCCAAAGCCCACATGCCTTAAATATGTCAATGATAGAAACAACATTCTAAGACTTCCCTTTCTGCCAGTAATAGGAAAGACAACCATTGCATATAGGAGGCAATACATTAGGTCCCTGTTGTACTTGGAAAAGACATCTTTACAATAAAAATGGCAGTGGTGCAGTAAGATGAAGAGGAAATTACCAAATACACAAGAGCTTGCCAAGTAGATCTATACCTTCTCTTGTAAGGACTGAATTATCCATTACATAACATTGCTCTGAAAGACGTATAATTTGCTACTAAGTGTGAAAAAAGTTGACCTTTTTATCTAGTCTTGAGATGACAAAAATGCTTCAACAGTTTTTGAAAAGTGACAGGTCTCTGAATTTCTGGTCTCATGACTCTAAAAATACTGTGTCTTCAAAACTGCCAGCACTGAAGCTATTATCCCTTCTACATGGAGACAGGCAGTAATTTTTAGATAGAAAGAAACTAGTTTCTGAAATCTGTATATAGAAAGAAGAGCCACAAGGTTTTCTTAATTAACTGTAGAGACACTACATCACCATAAAAGATCAGGGAAATGGAAGATATTCTGGATTTAGATTTTAGAGCTCTGGAATTGATCAAAATGTGGGAGTAATTTTCTGACAAATTATCATCAGTAAACACACTTGCCTCACTGCTTTGTGTACTGCAGTCCACTTTCCTCTCTGTGGACCTCACAAGGGATACAAGACAAATTCTGCAGGTATGTATCTTCTTGTTTCAGACAGCAAAGTGGTGGCCAAGTCCACCTGGGCACTCTGCAGCAGCTCCCTTTAAAAGGCAATGTAGACAGCCACAACACACTATGAGGTGCATTATTTTTTGTTATTCATTTTGGATGAGTTCTATAACACACAAGTGCAGATCTGTTTCCATGGTATGTTTCCTGTTCTCTCCATATTTGTATGCTTTAATATGCAAATCAACATCTTCAGTCTGCTCATGTCTTTTATTTTTCTTTTTAGGACTTGAAGAAAAAGAAAAGGCTCTGTAATCAGGGTTTTGATACGTTTGTTTTATCAAATCCTATTCATGGACACAAGAATCAGAACAATTGTCTTTTGTAATCTGCTGTTCATAAGGCAGACAACTTCCAGGAGGCTGAAAACACGACCTGAATTTCAAAGTAGCCAGCTAGAGTAAGAAGCAGCAGCCAAAGCTACTGATAAAGAAGCAGAAGCCGAAGAACAAGACTGATAAAGTAGTGCCTGTTACTGGTAAGGCAAGCACCTTACCAGGAAAAAACACTGGCAGCCATCTAATGTGGACAGCAGCACAGCACCAACCAGGGGATGCACAGGATGACCTACAGATTATTTCTTCACCTTCCTTTTCTTCTTCCTACCATTCTGCTCTATTCTTGCTCTACTCTTTTTTTGGTTGATTAAACCCAAAATTAACATTAATTAATACCTAACTACCACTTCAATTAATAATAAAATGTCAATGTAGGAATATATATTTTTGATGCAAAAATGAGCACTGTGTATTTTGGTCTCTGGCAAGAAGGGAGCTGTGTGGTTACTATGAGGTAGTTTCATAGAATCATAGAATCATAGAATGGTTTAGGTTGGAAAGGACCTTAAAGATCATCAAGTTCCAACCCCCCTGCCATGGGCAGGGACACCCTCCACTAGACCAGGTTGCTCAAAGCCTCATCCAGCCTGGCCTTGAACACCTCCAGGGATGGGGCATCCACAACTTCCCTGGGCATCCTGTTCCAGTGCCTCACCACCCTCACAGTGAAGGGTGAGATTTGGGCGGGGGAAAATTTAATGCAATTTAACAAGAGCAAGTGTAGAGTCTTGCATCTGGGCAAGAACAACACCAGGTTCCAGTATAAGTTGGGTACTGACCTGTTGGAGTGTAGTGTAGGGGAGAGAGACCTGGGGGTCCTGGTGGACAGCAGGATGACCATGAGCCAGCACTGTGCCCTCATGGCCAAGAAAGCCAATGGCATCCTGGGGTGTATCAGAAGGGGGGTGGTCAGTAGGTCAAGAGAGGTTCTCCTCCCCCTCTACTCTGCCCTGGTGAGACCGCATCTAGAATATTGTGTCCAGTTCTGGTCCCCTCAGTTCAAGAAGGACAGGGAACTGCTGGAGAGAGTCCAGCGCAGAGCCACGAGGATGATTAAGGGAATGGAGCATCTCCCTTATGAGGAAAGGCTGAGAGAGCTGGGTCTCTTTAGTCTGGAAAAGAGGAGACTGAGGGGTGACCTAATCAATGTTTATAAATATGTGAAGGGTGAGTGTCAGGAGGATGGAGCCAGGCTCTTCTCTGTGACATCCAGTGATAGGACAAGGGGCAATGGGCTCAAGCGGGAACATAGGAGGTTCCACTTGAATATGAGAAAAAGCTTCTTTCTAGTGAGGGTGACAGAGCACTGGAACAGGCTTCCCAGAGAGGTTGTGGAGTCTCCTTCTCTGGAGACATTCAAAGCCCACCTGGATGCATTCCTGTGTGATCTGATCTAGGTGTTCCTGCTCCGGCAGGGGGATTGGACTAGATGATCTTTCGAGGTCCCTTCCAATCCCTAACATTCTGTGATTCTGTGATTCTGTGAAAAATTTCTTCTTAATGTCTAGTCTAAATTTACCCTCTTTTAGCTTTTACCCATCACCCCTTGTTCTCCCACTACACTCCCTGATGAAGAGTGCCTCCCCATCTCTCCTGTAGGCCCCCTTCAGGTACTGGAAGGCTGCTATTAAGTCTCCTCGGAGCCTTCTCTTCTCCAGGCTGAACAACCCCAACTCTTTCAGTCTGTCCTCATAGGGGAGGTGCTCTAGTTTCTGCTTCTGAGTTTCTGAAAAGTCAAATAAAGGCATCTATCAGCATTTTATTTATAAAATTAAGCCTTCAAAACTATGACTGGTTTTGCTGATTTGTGAATTCAGTATCACACTATGCAAACATTCCACAAGAAGAAATTAATTCCAGCTGAACCACCAGTTAGCAGAGAGGACTGTCCTGTGCAAGAAGAAATGTCTTTCTGTTGCCTCAAATGTATGTTGAGGATGAGTTTTTATCGTATTTTGAAGGCCAGTCTTTCTATAGCCAAAGCCCTGCAGCTAAATAAATATAATTTATTTGTTAAAAGGTAGCTGATTTATCTTCATTGAATTTCAACCGGCAAAGATGTCAATAGAAGATGGGAAGCTTTAAAACATTTGTAAGTACATTGCAGAAAGAACTTTTCTCAAGATGCAAACTTTTGCTTTTCATCTTCCACTGAAGAGCATGGGACCTATTGTTACTTGTAAAAGACAAGGCCTTGGTTAGTTAGCATTTATTTGGAACAAACTGAACTAGTAGCTATCAGTCCACTTTGTTCCACAAGTCTGTTAAGCTCTGCAGGTAACACCAGAAACACAATTTCCTCTTCCAGAGTCCCCAGTATTGCTTTCAGGTCATTTGATACATACTCTTCAGATTGAAAGAGTTCATGTCTCAGCCAAACAAAAAAGCAAACTTTTTTCTAATAACTCCCACCCCTCTTGTTTTAAAATACTGTGATTTTCTAAAGCATCAACTCCCTCAACTTCTCCTATTAAACATATGGAGACTGGCCAGATATTTCAGGGCTTGAAGTTCACAGTTGTCCTCCTGATTCAGAGCCATTGCTCCAGTCTAGACCCGGAGCCATTGGGACTCAGAAAAGCTTCAAGGCTGCCTAGGTTCCCTGACAGCCTAGGGGCAGGTTAGCAGAAAGGTAGCTGAGAGATGTTGGTGCCACTCTCTGAAAATGTTTGGAGGTCCAGAGAGGAAAAGTCCCACCCATCAACTCCGACTGGCACTGGAGTTAAACTTAGCAGATTTACATCACTGAAACACCATTTACTATAGCTGTAAACAGAGCATTTCCAGATTTGCATCAGCAGAAACAAGATCAGAACAATCAAATCTGTCCCTGAAGGTAGTTTTGTGGAACTTAATTCGTAATGTCACAAATAAATCTGACATTTACGCAGGTCAGACCAAAATCTGGTTGCTGTATTATTACAAATCACATTCAGCTTTGTGTCTGAAGAGAATACATTTTAAAGAAATGCTAGGGACTAAACTTTAGTTTGGAGATACCAAAAAAATGGTATAGATTAAGGCATTAATGAAATGCTTTCACATAAATCCTTAAGTAGACCCTTTTCTATCCAATTCCTTTATTCCCAGCTGGTAAACTCATTATTGTCTTTTGGATACTTGCACTACAGTTAGGTGTTGATTTGCTTTCATGATCAGGGTCTCAAACGTGGGTGTCATTTGGTTTTACTGCTCCAAAAATAGTTGGGAATATTGAGAAGTGCTTACAGCTGCAAATAAAAATGATCCTACTTTGTTAACAAATCATAACGGATATAAATGATAAAAGAAGTAACCACTGCAGTTCAGTCTTCATAATCACATAGATTTTCTTAAACCTCTGCACCTCCAAAGCTAAACAGGAGTTTTTGAGTACGTTCATCCACAGCTCCATCCCCACCTGGTAGAGTAGGTGTATATATGTCCAGACATCTGACTGAAATCAACTCTTCATGCTAGTTCTGGCTACTTATTTAACATAATTAAGGGAATCACACTGTCTTAAAATTTGAACACACATTACTAACATTCTCAATTTCCATGTCCTGTAGACAACCATCTCTCTAAAATGACTGGTTTAAGAGAGTTCTCACATTTCAGAAAGCTGTGTCTAACTTCTCATTGAGTACTACAACCCATTAAACAATTCTCTGCCCTTTTGATGGCTCTGTATGACAAGCTGACATTTAATACACTTTCTAATTCCCAAAGCAGGTATTCTTTTGCCAACAGAATTACACATAATAAACACCGTCACTACACACTGACAAGGTGAGTTGAAACTAATATTGTAACCAATATGAATTAAACTGTTTCCTAATAATATTTGTCAGCTTCTGTGCATTTCACTCTTCTGCACTATTACTAATCAGCCTGTCACAGAGCCTCCACAATACTTTATTCATCACAGAAAAGCAGGGATTTTTTAGAAGCATGCCCATAGTGACAAGTAACTATGTTCTCCCTTATTGTAGTAGTTTATAGTTATGTATTTGCTTCCTGGCAGCATGCACACATGATGGTGAAAAGTAAAATTCTCCTCTTTTGTTGTTTACAAAGGAAACTACATTAGAATGCCAGAGTGATTTCCACTTCATCTTTCAAGTGTCCAGTTGTGCAGAAAGTGAACTACTGTACAATGTTTTTCTGCGTAATACTGAGCATGCTCCTTTCAAAAGCAGTTTGAAGTGGCAGTATTGTAGTCACTCCAGAAGGGCTGGCTTCACTTCTTTTATTTTCCCAAATCAAATTTTATTGCTATTTTATGTGACTATGGCCAACAAAGCAAGAGCTTGTTTTCTGAAACAAGATTTACAGTGCTCCATGTCGCACAACTGCATTCTGTTGTGCTATAAGTGATAATGTGTCATGCAAGCACAAACATTCAGTAGTTTCTCATACACCCTGTCTGCTAAATAATCATTCTTATTGTTGTAGTAATCCAGTAACTAATCACCCTGTATGTCAACAGCTAAGATTCTGCAGGAGTATTTGAAGTGCTGCATTCAAGCTGGAAGTATTGCAAAAATCAAAGTAGTGAATACAACATCGAAAAACATTTAACACTAGCCATCAAAATACTTTTACATTGTCTAATCTTTACAACATGGTAGTAAGTCAGTTTAATCAGTAAACCAAGACATGGTAATCAGTTGCATGTCTTACAGAAAGTTCAAGAACCAAGATGAAGAAATTGGGACTAAAGGGCCCATTCTGAACAAGGTGGTAGAATCTGCGACTTTTGCATTCCATAAGTTTGGGTCTGCATAGCAAATCTGTCTCACCCTGCTCTACATTTTTTCTTTCGCATCTCTCTGAATGCCCAAGTAGGTAACTTACTTTGAAACAGTTCCTTCTGCCTGACCTATTATACCTCCCTGTCTCCTACTGTCCATTGGAGAACATCAGTGTAGAAAGAATGTCCTTCTTTTTGTGTAATTCCTCCCTGTAATATCACTCACCTTCTTCCAAGAGAATTATTTTTATTTCTTTAGGAAACAATCTCAGTGTATTGTCCTCTTGAGATAGCTCATGATACGAGCTGACCAAGCAAAGTAATAATAATAATGACGATGCCAAAAGAAGCTGTAAGTTCCCATTTATATTGATGTCAGTATGTGCATTGTGTAGACAGGGCAGGCTTTACATAGAAAGATGATCCTGAGTAGTTTTTTTTTGCCACTGGGAAATTTAAAAACCTGTGCAGTAGATATTATACTTGCGGTTTTAGGAGTCCTACAATGCATTTAGAGGTATATTTTCTAGGCTCTCTGAATAGTTGTAATTGGCAAATGCTGAGACACGGTGTGCACTAGCTTGCGATCCCAGACAAGAGGATCAGAGACCAGCCTAGAGGAACAGCAAAACAAGACAGAATCACCACCAAACTGTACAATCAATTTTGACATAATTAAATTTGTCCTGGATAAATGCCCAGCTTTTTTTCCTCCAGTAGATCACCTCTGGGGTAAGTCAGAAACTGTCAGACTTAATACAATAAACCCAGAGTGAGTCCTCTACCTGTTGCACTGCAGGCTAACAGTTGTACCTGTTCACAAGCACTTGACATACATTAAAGAAAGCAAAGTATCCACTTCTGATATGAAAGATGTGTTTGATGTATTTTTGTATCCCTACCCTCCTTTCCCTTTCTCCCCTGCCCAAATTTCAAGATTGTCTTTAGAATTAAGCATCCAGATTTTCATTTTGATAACACTGCCAAATACAAAGAAATTGTGTTTTTGCTGGAGCTTTATCACTGGCAGGTGGATCAGCCCAGCCTGCTGGATCTGGTGATTACATTATGAGGAGCTTTCTATGACAAAATCTTTTACATCAGGAAACATTTCAAACAGTGGACCTCTGTTGGTCTATAGGACATGGTACCAGGAAAAGTACAACCCAGGAAAATAGTTCTAACGAGAAAAAAACAGAACTTTTCTAAGCTCCATCTGAGGTGTAATTCTGCAAACATTAAATATATTGGGAAAGCTTACAGTATTCCTTAAATTTTGTATCTGACATCTTCACTAGTACAACAGGAAGTAAAGTAGAAGGGAATCTTCCTTCTAATAAGAGTTAGTTCTGGATCATTTAGTATTTTCAATTATTTTAGTTATCAAAGGAGAACAGAGGCATTTAGAGGAGATAAGAAATGTGAGGCACACTCACAAGAAAAAGCAAATAGCTTTTTAAAAGCCTTTAAAAACACCTAAACAGAGACCAAGCAACGAGTTTATGATTGCAGCAATGACTGTAAACTGGTCTTGAAAATTCAGGGTGTTAACCAAGTCGTTGATTAGACACAGCATGGTGGCCATGGTGACCTGCATCTTGGACAAAGTCCTCAGAGGAACAGTGCTGAAAGACCTGGAACAAATTAACTTCTAGGTCAAAAGCAGTCACCCTGTCTAGTCTCAGATTTTATTAGATAAAGAACACAAAGTGCACTACACAGAAAACCCAAGGCAGAAGCCCCTGAAAACTTCAATACTGGCATTACATTTTATGTCACACCCAAAACCCAACAACAACTAGCATACTGAGAAAGATGCAGTGAGAGGAAACATTCCACATCTTCCTTCAAGATTTTGCAAAAACTAGCTCTGTGGAGTAAAAGTTTTTTCACAACTGGCATTACTGGCTCCAGCTGGATATTGCAGCTGGAGGTTATAATCAGCTAAGTCTGAAGGCACAAGGGGGTTTATTCATTTTAGTTTGGATACTGGCAAACCAATCCAAGTGTGTCCAAACTATCCCGGACATACAAAAAGGTCACAACAAAAATGTGTGGGGAGGGTGAGGGATCAGAGCTTCCATAACCAACTTTTTCCCGTTAAAGACATTGATAACAGATCAGGCAGAAACCAGAGAACAAAACAGGAAAACCAGCACAGGCTTAAGGAATAGGTTGTCACTTCAATGCTGTTGTATGTGTAGCTGTAGCACACATTGTAGTTGTAGCTAGAGTGATGTCACAACATCCTTAAGCTTGCTGAACTTCAGGTTTTACAACCAGTTCTGCCAACAGTGGCATTCAAAATTAGAGGAATCATAATTCCCTTTTTCCCTTTCTTCTTCCAGTCAACTACTTTATACGGGCTTGACAAGACTGATCCTAGTTGGGTGGTGAAACTTATTAAGATGTAAGAACAGCTCAATGTTACGCAAAAATCAATATAAACCAGGCCCACTGGCTTGTCTCCTACAGCAGCAACAAGCAGAGTAAGAGAGCCAGAATCCCTTTCATTTAGTCCCTGCTATTTTGTAAGCCTCGTATTCCAGCTCAGGAGACACTATGGCCTGCCTTTTCTGCAAGTCCCTGTGGAGCTCTCTCCCAGAGGGCCCACTGAGTCTCCCCTGGAACAAAGGTGAATTTCTTGTGATTATAACAGCCTTGGGCAGCAGCTCCAGCCTCCCACATGATGCATGGAAACAGAGGTGCCAAATTCACTTGTTGGTACTCAGTCTTGTACTGAAAGAGTCCTACCTGCTTTCCCAGTGTCACTTAGTAGACTCCAGAGTACGCATGCATCAGTGTAAGTTCTCCAAACCTGGAATTAGACAGTAACACATTAGAGGTATCCAAAATGCTGTGGTTTTTCATGGCTTTTACACCAGTGAGAATAAATCCACTGCCTTGTTCATAGAAATATTACATATTGACACTTGCTAAGCCAACAGTAATTAGGATTTGGTATTGAGCTACCTCTGCTGAAAGGACACTGTGGTTTGTAAAAAATCACAATGCTTTATGTTGCTGCATCATAATAGAAACATACCATTTCAATGTCCTCCATTTTAGTCCACCATGCAAGCTGGAAAAGTTCTTATGCAACAGAAAGTTCAAAAGATTTATCACTTTTCCTGGCAGACTGCTGTTCTTCTGGTTCACTTACCTGATCTGACCAGTAATCTGCCCATCATCGAGCTGATGATTGAACAGCTTCATGCCCCAGGTGAGCAGCTTCAGTCAGAATCAGACTCATCTAACTTCTCATCTGTCCTCTCACTCTAGACTTTCACGTAGTTTCCAATCTTCCAACATGAAAGCCATCACTGTTGTACTATCACAGCTACAACTGTTAGACACCTGGTACATCAAATTACTTTAAAAACTATTTTTATGTGTACTTTGAAACATAAAGCAACTCCTTTGTAATGTTACATCTTGAGCAAAGCGGAGACAGAGAAGAATAAAGAACAAGGAGACAAAAATTCTTTCTTTTCTTTTGCTGTGATTCAGAAAATTAAGAGAACTATCTCACATTTCTTACTTTTTATCACACAGTCAGAAAAACAAATTCTGTATTTGTTGCCTTTCCTGGGTGCTGTGGAGCTGAGAGCCCTTCAGAAAGGCAGCACTAGTAGGTGTTGGAACAGGACCAGACAAACTAGACTCCCTGCCCAGAAACTTTTCCCTAGATGAACATCTCTTCACCAGCATGAAGTCTCAACCTTTCTATATGCACTCAGTAAAACATTACAGTCAGTGGCTCTGCTCTGAGATAATGTGTTCTTTTGTTATATGCTGAGGAAAAAAACATAGTATATCTTTCTGACATAAAGACTACAACATGCTGTCCAAAGTCAGCTAAAGTCCAGATCTCCTAGACCATATGTTGTCACAATCATCTTCGTGATAACGCTATTAAATGTTTTGATGTTCTCATTTGAAATCTCTTAAGTGTGAACAAACTCCAGGTCCAGTAAGTCCCCCATCTCAAGAATATCCAGGTATCAGTGGACCAATGGATTTCAGACACATGAAAATACCTCACTATGGGATAACCAGTGTTTGGCCATTGATGCCAACAAAAGCTGGTCCTCCACAGAGAGCCAAGAATTGCTTTATGATTGATGCTATAGCATTCCTTCTATGAACTCTTCCAGAATGGGTTGCAAACGCAGACCTACAAACACATCAGTAAGTGAACACTACTCTGTCCAAAGGATGGACAATTTTTCCTGCAGCACACTGTGGCATTTTACAGAGATGTAACTTGTGCTTAAGCTGGACCAAAACCACAGACCAGTCACTATTCTCTACATGACCACTAAAATCCTTTGCCTTGCCCACTTTCACTACTATATGAACACTTCATAAGTAGCCCTCTTTGCCAAGAGATTTGGAAAACCACTTACTGTCTTAATTCTCTTATAAAAGCTGAAGAAAGGCAGATTTACCTCTCCTGACAGTTGCTTTTCTCCAGGACTTGAGCTGTTATATAATAGAATTAACGTTGCCTCCTCACTGATTCAAGTAGGTTTGTGTCCATGGGTTTTTTCCCACTAAAACCAAGTAAGAAGGAGAACGTGTACACATCTATTGAGACTGTACACATAAAGCGCAGCAATGTGTGGGAGGGGAATTTCTTGCTGCAGTATGTAAACCAATGAGCTATTGCTTATTGTACTGTTTGCGTTGCTGATACAAATCCCAGACTGCTGAATACAGCTTTATATAAGGCAGTTTGAAGGGATAAATCCCCAGAGACAGTGGGAATAGGAGGTAACTACTGTTTTGTAGGTTCAGTGCTACTAAGCAGAGTGTTTCTAACACATAGCACTCTTGATGCAAAGAAACTATAGGGTTTACGGTATGCCAAGCAGAGATCTAGCGACTGGTCTTCATCTAAAGTTTGAATTTTACCATTTTTCCATCCAGGAAACAACGTTAAATAATAAAAATACTTCTTTTACAGAGAAACTTTTGTCGTGGGTTAAGCAGAGCAGAGTTAACTTTTTTTTTCCTTTTCCCTTCTCTTCATAAACAGCTAGCAAAGAAGCTATGTTTTGGATTCCTGCTCAGGAGAGAATTGATAAGAGAAGAATGTTTATAGTTATTGCTAGGATGTTGCTATTTGTTCTCAAGGACATACATTCAGCCTTTTCGGGGGGAAGAGACAGTCTGGCTTCTAGCCTGGGATTTGCTTTTAGGTAAAGATTGAGAAGCAGACT
>WKFP01014841.1:158199-197524 GCA_011057875.1 Pterocles orientalis | reverse complement strand
CCCCCTTTCCCCCCTTTCCCCCCCCTTTCTGGGGGAATCGTCTGTGCCGTTTCTGGGGATTATTAGCTGGCAACAGGCCGAGCCTTTTGGGGGGGGCAGTATCATTGTCAACAGGCCGAGCCTTTTTCAGGGGGGGGGCAGCATAATTGTGTATCACCTATTCTCTCCCTCCTTTGGGGCCATTGGCTGGGAGTGGGCTGGGCCTTTGGCCATCAGGTGGGGAAGGGTAATATCACTGTGTATCACATTGCACCTTTGTATATAGTATTATTTCTAATATTATTGTAGTTTAGTTATTAAATTGTCCTTATCTCAACCCACGAGTCCTCTTTGCCATTTATCTCTTTAATTCTCTCCCCTATCATTGGGTGGGGGCAGGGACTGTGTGAGTGGGTGTGTGTGGTTTGGCCCCCAGCCAAGGGCCAACCTGTCACAACTTTTGACAACAAAAGCACAAAGTATTAAAAACCCCACCACTTTCAAATAGTCTTTTTGAATAACAAGTAGATTCTCAGGGTAGAATTGCAATATACTGGTGCATCAAAGGACTTCATAGGTGCTAGAAACCATTATCATATGAATTGTGCTACAAATGGAGCTGGACCAGTAATATTTACTCAATAATCAGTTTACTGATTCCCTTTACATTTTAATACTTTGTTCTAAAATATTTTCACTCCAGCCACTAGCAAAGGAAGGAAGATAATTAATATGCATGATTTGTAGAGTATAACGTTCATAAGTAGATATAAGTTTTAAAGACTCACATAGGCTTTGGTTAGGAATACCTAAAGATGGACAGATTATCTCTGTGTGGTATCTTTAGGCATGGGATATGGAAATCAATTTCCCATCTTATTTCACCCCCTTGAATAAATCACTGCATCTCTCTGTGCCTCAGTTACCCATCTATAAAAGGAAGAAGGCCTCTGCCAGTTTTACCCATTCAAACTGAAAAGCATTCAACAATATTACTAAGAAATAATAAAGGGTATGCTTGCTGAACTAAACTTAAATTCATCCAGAAAACCAAAGCCGGGTAACAAAAGGTCTTTGTTTTTTTTCTTCCCTCCCCCCCCCCCTTATTTTTTCTTATGTGTACTCACTAAATCCTTCAGAAATCATTGGAAAGACAGAAGCAAAACCTGTCTCAAGATCTCTTGAAAGGAGATTGGAAGAATCAAAATATTAAGCTCAGATCATGAGGTGAATGTAGCATAACTCACCATGTGGCACTTGCAGTCCTCCAGTGCTAAGCTCTATCTCCCTGTGTCAATTTTGTCTCCCCACATGTTAAATGAACAAGGTAGGCACCTTACTTAGACATTTGCATAGTCTGTTGTGGATGCTCGGTTGATCAAATGATATTCCTACTGCTCTAATCAAGGCACCTGAAAGCTACCAGTGTAAAATCAGTGGATAGGAATGCCCTTACAATATACAAATGTCTGAAGCAACTCAAAGCCTCAAAAGACAACTCAGAAAGCCTCATCCCATGGTACCTCCCCTGCCACAGCCAAAGAGTAGTGCAATGCTACAGCAGCACTGAGCAACTAAACAGTTTCTTTTCTGCAAAAAGGAAGTCACGAACTGCAGCAGAGATAAAGTTTGAAATTCTGGTTACAATATCAAACCAATATTTTAGCACTAAATTGGCATATTTTCTGCAGCTGAAAACTGGCTTTACTGAACATCCACTTTAGATGTCCACTACAGAGAGAACTCATGCTGACAAATGGGGAGAAGTTCAGAGCTGGCCAACAGCTCCAATCATAAGTGACAGCTTCTTACTGAGAAACACTCCATATATTTCAAATTATCCCAAGGATATACATTTTAATGATTTGTGTTAAGTTTATCATGACTTTTAAAATTCACTTTCTCACATCACTTCCCTATTTTTTTCATATGGATATTTACATCATTGCTGTTTACTCTCTACACTTCTACTTTATCTTACAAAAGTGTCATAATTCACACCACCAACACTGTTGCAAATTAACCTTTCTACTTAGAGCAACTGGATGTCATCAGTGAATAGGTGAGACCTCCATTCCTTCCCAAAGCTTGCTGTCAAAAAATATCCCAACCCCAAGCAACTAACCCTTAAAAGCACCCACAGAGCACAGAACAACCACCTTCTATTTTTCCTACTGTGATTTTACTGGGCAATTAGTTTCAGATGCCATTTGTCTGTGACTTGAGAAGATATTAAGAATTTAATCTCTAGGAATGCACTTTTGTTTACACCTGTAAAACAGGGGCTATTTAAGAAGAGAACAACCCAACTACTTTCTGTGATCATAAAAAAATTAAAATACTTTAAATATTTACTGAACAAACGTGGGTTTTCTTGGTGCTGATTTACTGTGGCTATGGAGTGATGACCTAAACCAGGTCTGTAAAATTACCTTCACTCCACTCCTCTGAATGCAGGAGAATGCATGTTCCCAATAGCAACCACAGTCCAGAAGAAGAGAACATCCTCAGCAAACAACTCCTTTTGCATCCCAGTAGATCACACTGTAGCATGAACTAAGTCCAGATGTCTCGATGCTGTAGTTCCTTACATCTATGTTGCAATAATCTGATACATGGGTGGAGACACTAGGTGGAAAGTCTCTGACAAAAACAATGTATCTCATAAAATAATATTCTGATTTAGACATAAATTGCACCTATATATATATATATACATATATATATATATAAGCAGAGAATCAGCTTCCATGAATGTACTTCACAAGTTTTACTGTGAGTGAACGCTAGAGGGTACCAGTATTTAAACCAGTTCATAGTTATAATGGTAAATTGCCAACAGAGGAAAGTAACCGAGGAGACATGTTCTTCCTCTCTTCAGTCTGAAAGAGCATATTGTGTACCTTGTGTCTGCTATTCTGCATGATGCACGACTTCCAAGCTATTAACTAAGTTACACAGAAGTTGTCTGAGTCCACTTATCTTGTCCCTGATTTACAGACTCTTGCCTAACTGTATGCATTGTAAGATTGGTTAAAAAGAAATTTAACTTCAGCTTATTTTGTTTGCAGAAAATTATCATTTGGGGTGAAAATCAAGCCTCAATATTATCATTAAAGTATGTTTCAGGCAATAAAGCTAGTTTTCCCTAGCTGAACTCTAATATTAGGAACATCTTCAGCATAAATTAGTTTTGACACATGCTCAAATTGTTATCAGATTAAACACAACACACACACACACAAACTTCTGTAGATAATAAGTATCACTTAAAATTGCTCTGTCCAGTGAATATTTTTTTAAGTACTTGTGCAACTGATGGAGCACAAATGCACAGAATTTCTTCTGCTGAAAACAGTGTAATCCAGGTGCCAAATTCTCACCGACATAAAAGGGATTGAGATATCTAACTAGTTTTATGCATTTTCTTCTTTTTCACTTAAAAGCAGTTCACATGAGATCAAACTATCTTTGTTGCCCATCTGGCATGCACTTCTGCAATGTGATTGAAAAATCTTGACACCTGAAATACCTACCATACACTAGAGGAGTAATATAGGACAATTAGAAACACATCCCTTCCCTTCCCTTCCCTTCCCTTCCCTTCCCTTCCCTTCCCTTCCCTTCCCTGTTGTTTTATTATGAATTAGAGCTTAATAAGGATGCATACTTATTCACATTTTAAAAGCCTAAATATTCACATTTTAAAAGCCTAAATCTTCCAGTTGGGGCTAACACCTGCAGCATTCCCTCAGCTGGCTGATCAGGACCCCTTATTCTCTTACTGTCCCATGCCTTCTTTGGGAAAGTTAAGGAGCCAAACTAATTTTTCCACATTGCTATGAAACATAAAACCCCCATATTTAGCTGGTGCAAAGGGGAAAGGATATAAGCAGCCCTCACCCTGACCACTACCACCTTTAGAGTATATTTCAGTTCAACTCATTTTTGTACAAAAGAAATAAATAACTAACACTATTCATGTGGCTGTCACAAACTGTATATAATGCCCACAGATTACTCACAGTTATTTATTACAGCTTATTAGCTTGCTCTTATCTCACTAGTTCACACTGAAGGTAAAAGGAAGTCCCTAGCACTGGAGAGGGTTTGTAGCCAGACAATGCAGAAGGGAAGACCATAAGAAGTGCTGTACAAAGTAAGTTTCATTTAGCTTTGGACACACTTTATAAATAGGTCCCCAGTGCAGGCATAACACATGCAGTCTCAGTCTACAGCAGGACCTCTCCGTGCTGGGACATTCCACAGCAGCAAAGTAAAGATTTGTGGAAAATAGACATGCTAAATAAGTCAGTTTCTTTTTCTATATTGGACGTGAGAACAGTAATACAACGCTTGCAGTTCACTCTCTGATCGTCAGCATCCTAATGTCAGACAAACCTGCTCCTAGTGTTTTATTTCTCAAGTTCTTGAACTGGATCCCATGAGAAAAAAGAAAAACAAAACCAAACCTTTTTTCAGCCCTAGGATGCTTGCCTTGCCACCTTTCAAACACCTGCTGCAAACAATGGAGTCAGCATAACTTTAGAAAGGTCCCAAGGATCTTTTGTCATAGGAGGTGTTAGGGATCACTATCAGCTTCTTTGTTATTGTTATAGTTACCTACCTGTCAAACTAGCTAGAAAAGAAACAGTTATTGTTAGTACAGGAATCAGCAGGATTTGACTCCCTGTAACACACATGGTGCAATTAACACATCCGATAAGTTTTTCACAAGGCATTTCAGAATTCAGAACTAAAGTCCTGCAGCGCTTTGCATTTTGCCTGACTTCTGCGTTAGACTTGGACATACCCTTGCATTTATAAGCTCGTGTCTTCCCTTTTTTAATTCTGAGGGAGGTGGTGATGCCTGCAACCAACGTCAATGAGGCACTAACTGTGCATTTGGTATGGCCCCACATATCAAGTGGTTGAGAAGGAGGTATCTTCTGTCTTTGACTTTGTACAAGACAAGTTCAGCCTACCTGCTTGGAAATGCTGCTTTTTAGTCTTATCTGTTTTATGTGTGTTCAATCTGTGCTTACATGTGGTGGTGAATTTTTAACTTGGACAAGCGACAGAGACTTGCTCTTCCTTGAAACAGATATAGGACCAAAACACACCAACCACATGCTGATTAATACACTCTGTCTCTAAGTGGAGAAACTATTCAGCACATGCAGGGAGACACACTTGCTGTCTCTCTGCTTTAGTATAAGGTAGTTCTACAGGACTTAAAAAGAGTGCCCTGAAGTTATATCCAGGAGAACCAGAGGAGAAGCTCTGCTCCTTAAGAAAGCAGAACTGTGAAATTAAAAGTGTGCAGCTGGTAAGGTGGAACCTACAAGTGGTTTGTATATAGCAGTTGACAAATTGTCTGTCTCTTCTTGTAGATCAGTGTCCTCTAGCACAGGTGCCTTCTGCAGATTAGATGGCACAGTCTGTCACAAGCATGTGGCTGCACCTGAATGAGCTGACTTATCAATTTAAATCATTGTCATTCATTGAATTGTGGAATCACAGAATACCAGCTTGGAAGGGACCTGAAGGATCACCTGGTCCAAACTTTACTGGCAAAAGCACAGTCCAGACAAGGTGGTCCAGCACCCTATCCAGCTGAATCTTGAAAGTGTCCAGTGCTGAGGAATCCACCACTTCCCTGGAGAGATTATTCCACAAGCTGATTGTTCTCATTGTGAAAAAATTCCTCTTGTGTTCAATCAGAATCTTCCCAGGAGTAATTTGTACCCACTACCCCATGTCTTATCCATGTCACTCTTCGTAAAAAGGGAGTATCCACCTTCTTTGTAGCCACCCTTTAAATTCTGGAACATGGTGATAAGGTCTCCCCTAAGCCTTCTTTTCTCAAGGCTGAACAAATCCTGTGGCTTCAGCCTTTTCTCATATGGCAGGCTTCTCAGTCATCTTTGTGGCCCTTCTCTGGACCCTCTCCATCCTGTCCACTTGTTTTTTGCATATCAGAGACCAAGAGTGAACACAGCATTCCAGGTGTGGCCTGACAAGCACTGAGTAGAGCAGGTTAATGGCTTCTTTATCTCTGCTGGTGATGCCCTTGTTGGTACAACCCAGCATCCTGTCAGCTTGCTTTGCTGCAGTAGCACGCTTCTCACTCATATTAAGCATGGTGTCCACAAGGACCCCCAGGTCTTTTTCCATAGACCTGCTCGCCAGCTGAGTAGATTGCAGCCTATGCTGCACTCTGGGATTATGTTTTTCCAGGTGCAAGACCTTATATTACATTTGCTGAACTCCACAAGGTTCTTGTTAGCCCACTCTTCCAGTCTATCCAGGTCTTCCTGCAGGGTGGCTCTCCCTTCCAAAGAGTCCACTTATGCACATAGTCTGAGGAATATTCATCACAGTTAAGGATCCCAGACTTACTGTGAGCCAGGCTGCAGCGGCATATATAATTGAAGAGGCTGAAGTTACACAAGAAGCCCCGAACTCACTGAGCTCTTTCTTGCATCTGCCTTCTTCCACAGTCTACCTACTCCTCGCTGTGCTTCCCTGGCACTTGCCTTGTTTCACAAGCCAATTTACAAATGCTGCAAAACACCTTTTAATAAAAACAAACTGGAACAGTAACTAAAATCAGCCTGGAGGGTTGAAGGGGGTTTTATTGTTACAAATCCTGGCACAAGAAGTGGGGATAACCAGTGCATAATCAGTGCAGACAGGTGGAACTCAATGACTGACACAAATCTCAACCTAAACAGACCCAGAGAGATTGGAAAAAATGCCACAACCCAGAGATCTGTGATTTTTCCTTTTCTTTAAAGGGAGTCTTTACCTCCAATTATGTTGTGAACTGTTTATTTATCTGCTTGAAATGACACAGCTCTATGTTAATTTTAATGAAACACATTTTACAGAGACGGTTATCACCTGGAACAAATGAGTTTTTCAGCTGTGGAGAGAGGTTGGTAACTAAACAGCGAAACTACACAATAAACGAGCTGGTGGGATAGTTTGGATCAGGATGAAAACACATGAAATGGATCAGGACCACTTGATGAATGGGTATGGATGTTAAAAAAGAAATGGCCACTAAACACCAATTTGAGCAGTAAGAAAGCAAGGTATATTTTTTTTCCTTGTACAGGTATACACTGGAGGATAAAACAGAAGAGACCAGGAGCAGAAGAAAAAGTATAAAAAATTTTCTGGAATAAAAGGCATGCTCTGATTTGCTGGAAAAAGCTGCATGAATCCTAGACACAGCTGATTCATTCTGGCACGTGCTTAAGGAGTGGTTCATAGCAATGGATAAAATGAGGTATGAAGGAGCAAGAAGGTACTTCTTATTTTGCCTATTTCTGTTTCTCTTTTATGAGCTATTCCTTCTATGTGTAAACCCAGAAGGCTTCTTCAGATCTGAGAAAGCATAAAACACAGAAAAAATGTAGTGTTCGTATGGGTCTTTAAAGTGCAATATAATCCAAATGCAAATTCTTTTTTTTTTTTTTTGTTTTTTGCAGAAGCATGGTACTTCTAGCATGCATATTGGAAAATGTAAGGCAAAAGTGGCTGCTGCATGGCCTAGATAGCGCTCAGGGCCAACGTGAGGGGAAAACTATACTATATGGTACCCTGACAAAGATCTCCTGGATCGCTTAATTAAGGGCTTAGTCAGAAAGACCAGCCTGTATCTTAAAATATTTGCTTTACATGTTTTTTACAGAAGAAAATATCATGGAACAAAATAAATGTGGATTACATCAAAAGGAGCGCAAACAAGGAAAAAATGAAGAGAAAGGAGTAACAGAAAAGGAGAACCAGGAAAAGATCAAAGACATAGAGAAATCTGAGGACTCAAAAAAGAGTTTTGTGAGAAACAGTGAAAGATTGAGAGAAGTGTGGAGGAAGCAGCAAGCAAAGAAGAAAAAGTTCAACAAAAACTGCTGTCTGATGGCATCAGCATCCCCTGAAACCTCCCAAAAGATCATCTTGACTAGGACCTCCATGTCAGTCTGCTCTGTGGACCACAGGGCAGAAGGAAGCTGCCATCGCCCTATTACATGTTCCAGTTGTCAATGGACTCTCTCAGGTTCTTTGTTTCTGTATAACCCAGAGGATATGATGTGAATTTAGGTTGTGAGCCATCAAAGTGAGTACCTGTTCTTTTGTTTGCTTTTTCTGTACAGCTCATGCTGTAGTTTGCAATTGTGCATCACTACAGTTTTGTTCTGAATGAAACTGGCATTATTTATGCTGAAGTAGTGTAGAATAGCACCATGCCCATGCTTGCTGTTTTTGCTGGATCAAACTATTTCTGTCAATTCTTTTCACTGAGTACTAATTGTAAATATAAATTTACTTTCAGTTCTTACATTCGGCTGCGCTTCCTACAAGTTCCTAGACCTTTTGTCTATCCACTGTTCTTCATGCCCTCAAAACAGCTACTGGGCAAAAGAGAGATCAGGAATAGCTAAAAATGTTATGAACATACTGACTGTCTAAAGACATTAGTTTGGATCTCCTTTGTTAAACCAGCAATTCCCTTGAAATATTCAGCAGCATCATCGTCTTTGATGAGAACTGGCCAATGGATGAAAAAGTTTTTTTTCAGTGGATGGAAAGCATATCACAGGTATTATTTTATTAGAGAATGACATTAAAAATCCTTATTAAATTGCTCCCCCTGACTTTAACAGTATTCAGAAATGGCTGCTGACTGTGTGAAACAAGAAAATGGACTAATGCAAAATACTTCAAAGCCACTGCTATAACCATTGATTGTTCACGACTCATACAATGATGATAGAGTGCTTTCATCCATCCAGACACAAGGTCCACACTCTGTTTTGTTGCACAACATTTTTTTCATTTAATTCCTTACACCACTGAGTTACAGCTGACCTCAAGATAAAGGATATGGAAGAGATTTCAAACACTGCAAAGGAGCATTTGTATTCAAATGTCTGGGTTAGCTCTTTATACAGAGGGCATTTCCCCACCTCTAGAAACCATACGCTTATATAACTGAAACCTTGGCTCAAGTCCATCTCTGCATCTGCCATCTAACACAGGCAGTAAAGCGTCCCCATGATGTATACTTTACTTTCAAAACATCCCTTCTGGGTAGAAATAATATTACACACATATCTTTTCTTTCAATTATAAAAGTGGTGTTTTCCCTTGATTGGTAAGACTTTATAACTGACTTGGAGGCAAATGATTACAACTCACATGTTTTTATTGCTCCAAAGCAAAAGAGAAAAGCAAGGTGTAACCAGAGTTAAATACTAGAATGCTAAAGCAGGACAGAAAATAAGCCAAACAGGAATCTGGAGCCATCTTCTTGCCTTTTATTTCATAACTAGGCTGCCATATTAAATATAATTGTGGAATAAACAGTGCAAAATAGCTTTTTCCTATCTTACCCTCTTTGTTGAAACCAGTCAAGATACGTAGGAGAGAGTGCAAGGCTTCTGCCACCGCTTTCATCAGGGAAGCAGCCATTTCACTAACTTCACCATGAACGTTATGGCTGTGAGCTTACACTGCAATGAGTTTATATTATGATATTGACCAACACCATTAAACACAGGTTCCAATTACAGTTTTAATGCAAAACAATATCAGTGCAAAGTATTATCCTTCCATCTGCTGATCTCAAAGTGCTTTGCACACTTTAGAAAGCTAAGCCCTATAATTCACAATGACATAATGTTTCAGGAAGTTAAAGCAAGTTGCAATCATTGCTGCTTTTCTGGGTCAGATACAGCTTACAGAGTCTTCTACATCCTGCAGCAGTTCAGTGACACTTGCTCAGGAGTTCACTGCACTGCCTGTGTGGTTTACTGAGATATTTAGATCAAGATTCAGAGATGTTCTTCAAGGGGAAATTAACCTTTTCTCTTACCAGATCTCCTATCTGTCTCGGAAATTATTTATATCATCCTCAAATCCACACTACCCAAGCAACAGGGGATCTGCAGCTTTGAAAGGTGCTTTTGGAAGAGGGAAATGGAGATAGAAATTGTTAGCAATTAGAATAATTTGAAAAGCAAAGAAAGACTGCTGCTCCCAGAGATAAGAAGGGAGATCTCTTACTTTTGGCACTGCAATTTAGTGTTTTCCTTTGCTTTGATTTTTAATGTTGTACCCAGTTCTACTGCCTGAAAAGTTCCCATAATTCCTGGATTGTGCTTAAAAGTAATCAAGTCCACTGATTCTTAAGGAAAACAAGATACTTCACCTCCAATACTAACTACCAATACAGGCAAGCTCAGTTAGAGGTTCTGTGTATAACTGGTTTGTAAAGAGAAAAAAAACCTTTAGAAACCCTTCCCACTTTTAAAAAGAAGAACATAGCAATAACAAGGGCTTCTCTTACCCTACATTGGGTAAAACAGACAAATACAGATGTAGTGAGTGGAAAGACTATATCACGTGCACACTGCAAATTAGTCATTAGGCCATTCTCATGATGCTTCCTGACTTCCCTTTCAATTCAAACCAAGGTAAAATACTATAATTGGAAGAGTGAAGTTTGGTAAATACGTAGATACTAAACAGCTGTGATGTAATTATCATCTATCACTTAAATTAGTTATAAAAAGCCACCAAGAATGGCATGTGATGGAGTTTGGAAGCCTTGTTCATAAGCTCATAGGAGTTATTATCCTCAAATACTCTCTCTAGAACAGGTGAAAACTTCAACAGAAGGTAAATATCATCCTCAAACATTTTATTCCTTTCTTCATTGCCAGTGACTCTGCCTATAAAACTCACCTCTGCCTGGTTGTTCTTTGACCTCAACATGCATAATGTCTTCAAGGGAGCATTCAAAATAGACAGCATGGCTTCATCGTCTCAGTCTTTCCCACAAAGAATGTTACACCAATTAGAGACTGGATTTGTTACCTAATGCAAGCTTCACTGGCCCTGTTGACAGGTAATCTGGGATAAAGTTAGAAGAGAGAAAGTTTGGAAAGGCTTATCTTGCTTTTTCGTTTTCCTCTAGCTGAAGTAATTTCTGTTTACTATGTATATATTTATTATTTGTAGATAATACACTGTTGTATCAGGTCATTCCATTGGAACTGCTCTGCGCGGTCTTATTTCTACAACACGAACTACACAATCACTTTTGCTGCTCCACAAACCTATGGATGTTAACACTTCTGCTCCTTATCAAACAATGGGATGAGATCTGCAAATAAACCAAACAAACTGTAGATTTACAACAGTTTACACCTACTTTTGAATGGACCACTTGCAATAACCACAACCTTGACACAAATCTTTATTCTGATAAACGCAATTTGAAATTTTAAAAAATAAACTCAGATGATAGATTATAAATATTCTCATGTCTATTTCTGTTACAAGCCTGGAAGGAATGGAATAAACACATATTTTCAAAAACGTGTGCGTGTATTTGCACACAACATTCAAAATATTTGCATTCCCATACTAGGATAGGAAGTGTTACCACAGCATACCAAAACCAGAGGAGCAAACTGAGGTTCATGTTTGCACATTAGTCTTGTAAACTGATCCTTCTAGATGATATTTTATTTTTTAGCTATCACAAAAAAGCCATGATACATTGCTAGTGTTCTGTGTATCCAATGTTTTGGAAATGCTCAATAAAGGAAATTCAAAGAAGTGGGGAAGTAGAAGGTGACTACAGAAGAAAACAGCAAGCAGTTAAAATTAGCAATTAAAAGAAAAGGACAAGAGAAATGGAGAAGTCAGTTTTGCCCTGATACAGCCACACTAATACTCTCAAACTCTCTTCTTCATGAGGATTCATATTGTCACTTTCAAAAGTGAGCTTCTGTTTCCACTCGCCGCTGATTCATTTATATTGTGTATGTATTCATACATACTCAGTGTATGTATTCCTTCCGCTTCTCCATTTCTAGATGTCTCTGTTTCTGCATAGCCTTTCTTTCTAAATAACCTGTCTCTTGCCCCAACTTCCCTTAAAATTCTTAGAATGATTCCCACTGTGACCTTTACTACCTTAGTGCATGTTTTGTGTGCCAGCAAACTACAGTTGCTTCTCGATATGTAAATGCCACTGCCTGAGCAAGGATTCTTCACATTAAGTTCAAACCACAGGGCTGAATTCTGCAAGTCCTTCACATGCACAGTCCCCACTTAGAGGTCTCCCTTATGTGTAAGGTTTGCAAGATCAGGTTTCCAGTTTGAACAAAAAGTTTTTCCATTGAAACCAGTTGGATTTGCATTTCTATCCTGGCCCTGCCTCATTGATATTTCCAACACCATTTCTTTGTATGCAAAGGGTAGATTTATTGGAAAAAGGGTGCCATACAGACATGTATTCTGGCTTCTCCAATTTGAAATTTCACTAAGATTTTTTATTTGCATGAAACTAGGGTATAACTCAATATGACCCTACTGGGGTGTCATTCTGAATTTATATCTTCTGAAGCCACTGTGGGTGAAAGGTTGAATCAGTGCCACTCATCTAACTAAACAAATGGAATTTAAATGCTCATTTGCACAGAAAAGGGTGAAGTGTATTCATTTCAAGTATCAGCAACAGCAAAGACACCATGCAGTTTTGAACAGTGATAGTATTTTTGTATTTTAATTAAAGGGACATTTGTCATCTGCAATGCCATACAATTGAATTAAAGAAAAAAATATTTATGATCAATTAACACTGTTAACTGTCAGATAACAGTTTATTAAAACAAAAAAAAAGGCATGGTACTGAGAGCTCTATGATAAGCAGTGGAAGTACAGGACAGACAGTAGTTGTCTTCCTTAGCCTCACCATTCTTCCAGCTATTCAGCCAATTCCAGGCGGACATGTAAGGCTGTGAAGCCTTTCCCATGTCAGAAAAATTTTGAAGTGTTGGACCTTAAAATGGAAAGTTTATGGTCTATAGAAGAGCTTGGACCAATTGACTGTACCAACCAAAATTGTGTTGCCTTCTAAACAGTAACCAAAATAACTTATCTGGCTTCCACAAATGAGGACAGAGGGGGAAGTGACAAGAACCCCTCCTCTGCTGATATGCAGATATATGCTGATATGGAGTGACACCAGTCACTCCATGGAAAAGATTACTACGCAGGCAAAATACAAGTTCAGCTATACAAAAAGGCAGAAAGTTTGATTATGAGTTTTCCCACCTATGAGTTTGGGAAGAGTAGAATGTAGAAGTGCAGCAATGTATAAAAAGCAAAACTCGGGCTCCACTGAGTCAAAAAAAAAAAGAAAAGAAAAGTTTAAAATAAAGAGGAATAACAAAGAATAGGAAAGAAAAGTGAGGGTTTTTTTTCAGGTCAAAGAAACAAGCATCAAAAATGAAATGCAGACACTATGGAGGAATACAGGTGAAAGAACTGAGAGGGAATGCTTTAAGGTGAGAGCAAGGAGCAAGACAAAAATAGGAAGAAGAGGAGAGACTGCCAAGTGGAGCAAAGGAAAAGGTTCCTGAGTGAAAGCAATGTCTATTTTTTTCCATCTTTTAAAAAGCTTGACAGTTTCTTTGGCACAAAATGCTTGGCAGAGGAGATAGGAATGGAGCAGGAGGTTTTAGAGGAAATTCAGAAATAGTAATGGCTTGGAGGGAGAAAGGTCATGCTAGTTTAAGAGAAAAGAAAAAATAAAGATACTGGTCAAGGGACAGAAAAATGGGTAAGAAAGGAGAAAATATTTTGTGGAATTGAAAACTCCATGAAGCTCACAGTATCTTTCTTCAGCAAGGCATGCTGACACTAAAGGAGGGCAAAATCAATGAAAAAATGGAATAGTAAAAAAATGCAAAGAAGGATGCCTTTTAAAATGACCCTGAGGAAGCAAAAGGAGAAAGGAACAGTGAAGGAGAGAAGATCAGGCAGCTAAAAACAGCCGACAAAATGAATGAGAACAAGTTAAGAGGGTCAGAAGAAAATAATACAATGAAAGTCTTCAATAGGCAGAAATCTCAGTGCTTGGATAAGAGTACGGGACTGTACAGGTGATGACCCCAAGAGACTGCAAGAAGTGGTAGATGAGATACCACAGAGTGACAGGGACCTTCACTGTGGAAGTCACAGCTCCCTCAGTCTGAGTGGAGAATTGAGGAGAGAGGGAGAGCCAGGATTACCAAAGGAGTAGGAAGGAGAATCAAAGAAACAGCAGATGAGAGCAACAGAAGCAGATGAGGGCAGAGGAAGGAAGAATCAGATCTGACATTGATATGTCATGTTACTGCTTGAGCAACTTGCAGTAGTATTGTGGAATGAAAAAAAAAGAGCTAAATTTGGTTTTACCCATCCCTCCTAAAAAAGTCCCAAAACACTGGAAAAGCTTCCGGTAATAAAAGTCTATCTTGACTACAAACCAAATTCACATTTCAGACTTGAACAGAAGCCCAAAGTTACATGGAATTATGTTTTGTTTATGGCAAACATATTACAGATTTAAATATTTATGGGATTAAATGAAGTAGCTCTTTAAAAAATAGTACACACTCACATACATACATAATCAGGATGATTTGTTCTCTTTGAAATATGCTTCTGGGAAGACATGAAAACATCTGATGAAACCTGTAAGGTGTTTATTACCCTTGTTTGTTGGGCTGATATATATGTATCTCAAGCACATATTCGAAAGGAATTGTGTGGTAACTGAAAATTATGGTTGTTGCAAGAGATTTGACACTGCATATCACATCTTAGTAGAGAAGAAATTTCTGAAGCAGATTTTTCAAAGCAAGGAAACTACAAGTGTTCATTATAGAAATAGATAATTGAAATCTACTATTCAGATTTATAAGACTATTTGATAGGATATCACAAATACAGGGTGCATATTTAATCATTAAACCTCATTCATTTTGTCGCTCAGAAAGCATCTTGCATACAATCAGTCCAATTTTTTTCTTAAGCAGAATTTTTTGGGCGTATAAAAAATTCAGCTGTGGCTTGTCACATTTTATACATAAAGAGATGCACTGAATGTCCTATGAAAAGCATCGTTTCTTCTTTTCTTTATTCTGGGACAGAAATAAAAGACACAAGCAGCAATTTGATGCTCTGTCACAAGCAGCCAGCAGTAAACTTTTCTGTGCCACAAGATGCCTTCCATTTGCAGTGAGGCACATCCAGAGTTGGGGATGATTATTCCTGTATGGAGGGTCTGTGTTTACTAACCATCAGCCACTTGTTCCTTTCAGAATTTCTGGAAGAAAATGAGAAGGAGAACTGCCTGGTCCTCGAGCATAGCAGCTTTTCAATATAGTCAGTATTTTTTGTTTTTTTTTCTTGAGGAAAGGATACAATTTTGTTTTGTAACTGTGGTGTGGTTTTACTGGACAGTTCTCCTACTGTGGAACCAGCAAGATCAGCAGGAGAGGCTCTGACATATCCTTGACTCATCCTACGTCTGCCTAACACTGTGAATTACCTTGCAAAACTCCAGGGAGACACTGCAGTCCTGGGTGGAAGCTTGCTCCCCACTAGTAGCTTCAAATCTCATTCTGTACAAGGCTGCTGGCTGATTAGTGACTGGGTGCAAGCACCAAAAAGCCCCACTTTTTTTTGCGTTAGTTTATAAACAATAGCTATTAAAGGAAAACACAAACTCAGTTTCTGATAGCCTTCTGAAGGGACAGAGAAAAATGTTGTCTCAAACAGATGTGAGGGTCACTCCTGAAGAAAATTTAATCAAATATTTCTGTGTTACTTGAGCTTTTCCTCATTAGATTTGTGAAGCACTAAAGGCCTATGCTCCTCAGGGAAGTCTGGGACAGCTGTTGGCATTAAGCACCACACAGCCATACTTGTAACTTAAAGATCTCCAAGAGTCATTCATAAAGGCTAAAAGTGTCATTTTGGGGAAGGTAACTGGTGCTTTATCTCCTTACTCAAACTTATTGGACTTTAATGAAAGATAAACTGAAATAACTTGGTAAAAGTTCTCCTGCAGTAAAAAATGAAGAAAGACTAAGTTCTTTAGAGGCAACAGCTACACCACAAAAAATTCCAGTTCATGTACAAGATTTACATTTCAAGCATTTTGAATACTTCTTCAATATGTGATGGTCTTTGGCAGACAGCTGTGCTCCTATTACTGTCAGAGCTAAGTTGATCTGAATTCTGTGATTTATGTTTCCTGGGATAAATATTTTGAAAAATTAAATCCCTCTCTGGAGCCAGTATCATAATTTTGGGAATGTTCAGTCCTGGGCTATTGTCTCAGTCTCTACCCCAATCTCAGATATATCCAAAGTTACAGAAATACTCAGTAATTGCATTCTCTCAGTCTCTGTAAGAGTGTAATGTATTGGAAAGCCACCTTATTCACTCAGTAGTGCTATCTGATCATCTAGGCATTCTGGTAGTATTCACACATGCTCCTCCTTTTTTCCTTTGTTATCACTGCCAAAGCATTTCTAACCGACTTGACACATGAAAATCTGTTCCAAACTGCTGCGAAGGGTTGGTTCAAGACACATCCTGATGAAGGCACAACAGCTGAAACATTAGCATGTCTAATCTGATACAGCTAGGCAAGCACAAAATTTTAACTGACACATATAGAGTGTGTGTACGATTTAAATCAGGGTGAGTGGACTTTGACTTCCCTCTCCAGGTCTACTGGCAGCTCTAGATGACTTTTTTTCTTTTTATCTCTACATCTATTTATGCACAGAACATCTTGACAGCAGAACACAGAGACAGAAATAAGAGAAGAGGTTAATTTTTCCATAATCCCAGCTCCCATCTTCTTGCAACATCCTGGTTCACAGATTCCACAAGCAAATTTGCAGAAATCTTTCTCCTTGTGAGCTATGCACTCGCTCTCTTCAATCCATAGGTATATCACCACTATGTTTTTGTGTGCAATAGAACAAAAAAATCAGTAGTCTCCACTATGACCAGTCTTTCACTTTTCTTAATGAAACCAAAAAGCCAGAAGAAAAAAAATCATCTGACAATCTTGAAATTTATACAGAGTTTCTAGAGAAGAATCAGAAAACGAACAACAGAACACCAAGAATATACCATCTATTTCTTAAGTACACAAGTTTTTAAAGGTGATTTGGAATAGGAGATGGGGCTATGTGGGGTCAACTAATATCTCTTATTCGAGTCTCAGTTGACCTGCAGTTTATCTTTAGCACTGAGGGGAGGTTTTTACCAACTGTATTAGTTGTCAGTATCCCAATACAACTGCAAGAAGTGGAGAGCACACAGAGGCACACAGATCATAGGCGTGGTACAAACAGCAGCAGCCTGTGGGACAGCAAAGCCTGTAGCACACTGATGGAGAAAGGGTTGGTATCACAGAGCCCTCTGCGCCTCCCCCCCCCCCCCCCCCCCCCCCCCCCTCAGTTGTGCATAGCTGCTGCAGTAGCACCAGCTCCAGCATGTCTCTGGCCCTCCAGGAGCTACTTTAGCTCACCAAGCCACAAGTGAGTTATTCAGGGTTCGTTCTCCAAAATCCCGTATCTCCCAGGCACAGGGAAGGTTGCTGCTGAACTACAAAGCCAGCTCCAGACAGGTATTTTGAGGAAAAGGAAGTTCCTGCAGCAAATTCAGTCTACACAGAAAAGAGTAGAGCTCATATAATTTAGAAAATATTTCTGCTCTTTCCAGCATGAATTGTATCACATCTTGATCTTATTTTGGTAGTCTAACCTGCTTACTCTCTGTCCCATTCCAGTGCCTCCTGCCTTCTCTTAAGACTACAAGTTCTTTAGAAAATGATGGATGACACGTGTGGTGATCATTCAAGGGCTTAAAGTTCTTGCAAAGTTCTTGCTTTATTTCCTATTTGGTTTTAATTGGCTGGGCATAATACCAGAAAGAGCTTCACAGCCCCCTGCCCACAATCTCTGCCTGGGAACCTCAGCCCTTAAAGGCACAGTCCACACTGCCACAGTGTTCTCCTGAAACTAAGAGAGTAACATTTAAAATGAACATTTAAAAGCATACACTGTAAACAGACAGATTTACATCAACCCCATAAACACACAAACTGTTCTTTACATGTAGACACACAAATAGTTTATAGTTGTGTATTGTAGTCAGTCATGTTTACAGTATGGTACTTAACACCATCTGTTCATTGGCTTATCTGAGAGAAACCTATCTGTGAGAAATGAAGACCATTTTAAGATGAGCTTGTTAATAACTGGTGACTGAAAGGTGACAATTAAGTCTCTTTGGGTTTCTTTTCCCCTCTTTCTATCCCTAGCTGAGATAGGTGCTTTAACTCAGCTATATAGTTTAAATCGGCATAAGCCAACCCTAATACCCCAAAATTGGTCCTGACAGCACAAGCACTTCTGTGGCCATGCAATGAAATGGTTGGGAAGCTGATTCAGATTAAAATTCACTCAGTAAAGTAGGGAAAGAGGAGGGGAGGGGGGAGAGGAGGAAGGGGAGGGGGAGAAGAGGGAACAAAAATACAGCTTTAACACCTTTAGGAGGAGGAAGAGGGGAATAACCAAGCAGTTCTGGTGAGAAGAGAGCACACACTTTTTGTAACAGTGGCAATTCACGTTGACTTACATTATTCGTGGAATTAGAATATCAAAGGATGCTGGTTCATGTCATATTAAATCCAATCTGACTGTGGGATGCCATCAAATAGGGTAGCCCTGTATTCTGCACATACGTGTCTCCATTGTTTCTTGTTGGATCTCATGAGTGTGTGGCCATGGCACACATCAGGTCACCTTTAGTGGTCCTGTTTGGTCCCCAGTTTGCACCCTGTAGACATGCAGTGTCAAAGCTGGCGCAAGGATGGTTGGGAAGGTAAAAGTGGTGTAGAGTGGAAGGAAGGGTATTCAGTGTCAGCCTGCAGTTAAGTCTGATTAGGGATACAGTGAAATTGCACCCAAACGACACAGAGACAACAGGAGAATGTCTTACTCAAAAGCTCTTTTCTCCCACTTATACCGATCTGACAAGCTTTGACACAAGACTTTGTCACAAGCACACTTGCTATCAGAGTTTGGGACTCCTATCATACCCAGCTTCTCCAGGAAAGGTTCACTTCAAGTAAATTCATTAAAAGACAAAACCACAGTTATTATTTGTTCTGTTCTGCTTTGTTTTGTTTTCTACAGTATAACTAGCAGAGAACACGAAGAAAGCATGCACACAACTATTCATCCTACCAGCTGAAATTAAAACCTACCCTTTCATTGACTTCAGTTCCCCAAAATCATAGCGTCATTAAGGTTGGAAAAGACCTCAAGGATCATCAAGCCCAACCCAACACCACCTAACTCACTAAAACATGTCCCGAAGCACCACATCTACACGTTTCTTGAACACTTCCAGGGATGGTGACTCCAGCACTTCCTTGGGCAGCCTGTTCCAATGTCTGATCACGCTTTCAGTGAAGAAATTCTTTCTAATATCCAGCCTAAACTGACGGAACTTCCCTAAAATGCTAGCAACACTTCTGGGAGCATGTATCTGTTTGTGCAAAGCCTTGAGGTCCTCACCCTGTGACACATATTGCCTGTCTTGGCAAACTTGCAAACTCTCCTCTTCTAAAGGGAAGAAAACCTAGTGGCAATACATTACCTAGTGGTAATGTATTACGTTCTGCTTCCTACTTCTTTATTGCTTGGTGAATGAGATCTAGACATAAGTGAAGGAGATTTTCCCACCCTCTCCTCTTAGCCCTATGATTTCTCAGCCATGCTTTCATGAGAAAACGGATGGATTAGGGCACATAGGCTGGATCCAAAATGTCGCAGACCTATAAGAAAAATATTTCACCTACTACAAGTTCACTCTGTGGATCCAACTTTGTTTAAAAAAAAAAAAAGAAGCGTATTTAAAGGGTGACTTTGTTCTGGCAGATTTTCTCCCAGGTCACATATCACCTGTCCTCCTGTAGTGAGCACAGGGTGAGAATAAATAGTGTAGCATGTGACAGAAATTTGTAAGAAATGCAGTCATATACTCAGGCCTGATCCAGTCCAAATCTGTAATAGGAGGTGATCTGGTAGTGTACAGCTCTGGTATTCCAGAACACAGAACCATACCCCAGCACAATAAAACTAATTAAGTCCTCTTTTAATCCTCCACCTAGAGTTGCGGGCGATTTCTAGCAGCATGAATCATGCAACATGGATGTTTTCTCTTTGCTCAGTTCTAAGTAGAGTGTTCTGTAACAGGTCCTCAACTCTTTCCTCAGTTGTTCTGGGGTCTTGAATCTACTGATGAGCTCCAAGGCTCAGCACAGAGTATGGCAGCAAATTCCTGCCTATACAAACATTTTATTCTCCTGTGCCTGCAGTGAGGAAAAGTTTAGCAGCGGGAACCTACAGTTTAATTGTTTACTTCCAGAGGTACTGGATTTTCTTCAGTGTAAACAAAACTTCTTTTTGTGTAATTTGTTGCCAGAAACAATGTCCAAAGTAATGTAATAGATGCTCTAATTGCTTTCAAATTAATAGTCCAATCATTTCCCATATTGCTTAACACTACCAGGGAAAATCCTCTGAATTAGTGGTGCTCTTGTTTGTGTCTGTGGTGTGCTCCATATGCATACACTTCAGCAGTAATGCAAATGCTTGCCGAGTCACAGCTCGTACAGACCCATGCTGCTCTGCTGGACTCTAAATTTGCAGTACATGCAGTCCTCTGTGTTTCTTTAAACGTTTTTTTCCCTAACAATTTTCAGTTCTCCTCTTTAGTGGAATATTGACCACCTTCCATGAATTTTCATCAAGATATGGGGAAATATCTACTTTTACAAATTCCAGGTATCTTCCTAATGTCTTCCCAGCACTCTGGGATGGTTGAAATCTGGCCTCCTCAGGGGGACACGGAACCCAAAATTTCAAAATCCATTCTTTTTGCGTCTGCCTCACAAGGAGAAATTGCACACTCTCCTCTCATTTCATCTCTTGTCTGATGCTCTTGTTTAAAATCATGCCATATATATATATATGTATATTTTTTCAGCTTTCTATGAAATGTATCATTCTTCAAACAGAATTAAGTTTTCTCAATATTCTGTTCTGCCTGAAGAAATTATTAAATTCAGAATCATTACATCTATCCTTTGCCCAAGACAACGGGAGCTTTTGTCTTCTTCACTGCTGCTGCCTTTATTTGCAATGTAATAAAAATTAAATAAAGTACAGTTTAAATCTTTGGCTATCCCCTTTATTAACAGAGAATTTAAGGCAGAAGAAAGTCCCTTCCTTCCTTCAGCTCTTTTCCCAGATTTGTTTTCCTTGTGGTGCATTCAGGTTTGTTTTCCCCAGAGGCAGCAGTTTTTGCAGAACATCTGTTTTATTTGGTTACTAGATTCAACTTAAAGTGCCAAATGAAGACGGAGGAACTCGACATCACCAGAGGCCAGACAGAAGCAGCCACATCCAGCAAAGTAGAAGGACGGCAAATGTCATCAGCAGGACCTGGAAGCTGGGGTAGGATTGAGATTTACCCCATCTCACACTCTAAAGGCTGCGGTTAATGGAGCTTCTTTACAGAGGCTGCAAGTGCACGAAACAGCTGCAACCTCATTCTTGAAGCTGGTCTCTCTGCTTGTCTTCCACAGCTGCTCATTTATTCTGGAGAACTGAGGACGGATGCCCTAAGTAAGGAGAGGGTGATCAACAGCAACATAAAGCTCTCAGCCTCACAGTCAGACTGCCATTAGGGCACTCGTTACTACCAACAGTAGGGAAGGCAGCCTAATGCCTATCACAGAGTGTAAAATATTAACAGAGGGAAACAATACCTAATAGTAACCCTCCGCATCTGGTCTTACAATAACATGACTCTGTATCAGTATCCATTATCAAAAGCCATCCTACTATTCTTTCCAAAGAATATTGTTCCTGCGAGAAGGTACTACACAGGTATCAAGATGTACCCTATAGACAGACAGGGACCTAGAGGCAAAGGATGTGAAAAGGGACATGAGGACAGGCATGGAACAAGGCAAAATCAGTTGACGTCTTGAATATAATCGTGTTCTAATATATAGTCAGCAAAACTGAACAGGAAATGTCATGAGTACAGGCTTTCTTCTGCCATTTCCAGTACTTCCCACTTTCAGGCAGGACAGATATTTCACCAGAACAGGATTTTTAGCTTTCCACCATGGAAAGAACAAGGAAGTACAAAAACACACAAAAATAAAGAGATTAAAAATAATTAGCAGTGTTTTCATCTTTTTAAAGAGGGATGCTCCCACTGCATCTTGAGCATGACTTTATTTCATCTTGTTTTCCTTCACTTTACCCATCTTCACTATAAAAGATGGTACCAAAGCACAAAGCTCACATGCAAATCTTAACTTTCCTGACTTTGGGCATGTCTGCATCTGAGGATTTGGCTCCAGCTGGGTAGAAATAACCCCTGGTCTGAATCTTACATGTATTTCGAAGTTGGAGGTGCCTGGAACTAGGCTTAGAGGCATCTCAGTCCAACGTACACTTATAGAGTGAGGAGAAAGAAGACTTTAGATGAGCCGAAACCCCAGGAAAAAAAAAAGTTCAGATGATGCAACAGTGTACTGGGTCTGGCTGGGATGCAGTTAAACCTCTTCACAGCAGTCAGTATGGTGCTGTGCTTTGGATCTGTGAGCAAAACACTGCTGACAACTTACCTGTGTTACAGCCATGGCTGAGCAGTGCTTGCACAGTGCCAAGGCCTTCTCTGTTTCTCACTCTGGCCCCTACAAGCAAGGACCTGGGGATAGGCAAGAAGCTGCAAGTGGGCACAGCTGGGGCAGCTAACCCCAGCTGACCAAGGGGATGTCCCATGCCATATAACGTCACGCTCAGCAATAAAGACTTGAGGGGGACTCTTCCAAAGTAGCCTTTGCTCAGAGACTGGCAGGGTATCAGCCTCCTTGTGGGAGACGGTGAATGATTGCCTTTTCATCACTTGTTTTTTGGGTGGTTTTTTTTCTTCCTTTTTTCCCCTTCACTTACCAAATTGTCTTTATCTTGACCCATGAGATTTTTTCTCACATTTGTTCTTCCAGTCCTTCTTCCACCCACCTCCAGGGGGGTCAATGAGCAGCTGGTGGGTGCTTAATTGCTGGCCAGGGTCAACCTACCACAAAGAGGAAAGTATATAGTTTTTCAAAGAGAAGAAAAGAAAAGAAAATTATTTCTGTGCTAATTCTATCGAATCAAAGTAGAAACAAAACAGGAAAAAAAATCTTCATTTTTTAATCCAGGATATGTTCAGAGGCCATACTGCATGGTCACACTTAAGCACATAACAAACATTTGTCTCAGGTGCCACTTCTTCATTACTAGGCACTAGATTTGGATAGCCTGATTCGGCTTCCACTCTGCAAAACTGGGCTTCATAAATATGAACAAAAGTATTATCACTGCTTAAATCTCAAGAATTAATTTTAAAAGAGGCCTATAAATCTTTTGCTTTTCTATAGCAAATGCACTATCCAGACACTAAGTTTCACAATACAAGAATTAGACAGTTAAGCATGTTTTATTATACCATTTTAAAGATAAGGAAATCAAGAAAGAGACATGGAGCGATCTGTGCAAGGCTACAGAGAGTTGGTGTCAGAGTCAGGGCTAGCTAGTTTTCCTTTCTCTAAACACTGCCTTCATTTCTGTGGATGACATTCTGCTTCTGCCAATAATCCAAGCAGTGTTACTTCTTTATTTCTTTGGGAATCCTGAGATAGCAGAACATCCAGGGTAGTCTACATTTGATACAGCATTCGCTACAATTTTGTTAAAAATCCCTGCTGCTGCTGAACCTCTGTCATGCATGACTGACACACCAATTTGTTCAACTCAAAAAGGCCAGAGAAGTGCATAGTTTAATTTTGTTTATTTATGCTTGCCAATTTAATCCTTTCTCTAATAATTCAACAATGGCACTCTTGACGCTCCCCCTTAATTAGTCACTGTCTCTTTAAACTGAATGGCAATGATCGTAAGAGTTTCTTCATGTCTTTCATGTTATGGTAAAGGACTGGGAGATTTTTTTTTCCCCTAAGTCGTTGTTGAATTTGACAGCAGGACTATTCATTGCAGAACTAGCTGCAATTAGAGCAATTATGCAGATCACATGTCTTTCCAGTTTAATAGCTGGTTTTTTGTTTTGTTTTGGTTTTGGGTTTTTTTGTTGTTGTTGTTTGCTTGGGTTTTTTTTTTTCCTCTCACTGCAGCTTCTCTAAGCCAAAGGGGAGGATAAGGAAAGACATACAGACAGACAGATATGTGGACCACCTACTGATGAGGTCCCACTATGGAACTGGAGAATTTGTTAAATACCTTTGTGCTGAAGGAAATTCCTGCAGGGTGCTTTGCATCTCAGCTTGCCAAAGGTCATCATCACAACAGCACCTCATGCTCTGTTCCTGCTTCCCAGGCAGAAAGGGGATGGCACACTCTGCAAATACTGATATACCTCTGTTCTCTGCAAAGTGGCTTAGAGTGGATAACTGAACCAAACCATGAATCAGAGGGTAAATAACATAAAGAATAGCAAATATAGAGTAGCCTGTACTGTAAAAGTTGCAGAAGCAAAAAGATCTTAGTCTCAGTCACCTGTTTATCTAGTCCCTGTCTCACAAAGGAAAAACAAGCCACAAATTAAGACATACACTCAATATGATCTGTCTTCCTTACTGAAAGAGCATAATGACTTCAGTAAGAATTGTGGGCTTACAGAGCATCTTTCAAAAATCTATCCTCAGTCACAGTAGATACCTCTATGAAGATCCTGACCTTCAAAGAACAGTGTGAACAAAGTAAGAAACTGCTGTCCTGCAAAACATAGTTACAAGTATAATTCTGGTCCTTCAGGCCCAGAAACACTTAAAAGCCTAAAAATATGAGTATTGCCCTTAAATATTTAACTGAAAGGAAAATTAAAGATACTGACAGTTATTTGTAACATGATTTATTGCCTTGTCAACAATGCCTTTAGTCCTGCTTTTTCAAATTTGCTACCAAGAAAATATTTCCAATTGCCTGTGAAATAAATGGAATTATGTCCAAGTTTCAAAATCATACAGGTAACTTTACAAATAAGTTACTCTGTGACATCTTCTAAACACACAAACAAAATGGAGTCAGAAAATTGACCACCGCTGAAAAAGATCATGCAGTAACAGGACAAGGAACTGTTGGCATATCAGTTGCATTTCCATCCAAACTTTCAAAACAAACCAAACATATCCTTAAAGCAAACCTGATGACGCAGATATTTTAGCAATTAAGGACATCAGTTTACTGTAAACTTTTGAAAAGGGTACCGTAAGCTTTTAACTTGTCACATCTAAAGCACAAGATCTTCATCTACTTGTAGCTTCTACCTATTCAGATAAACAAAATTGAATAATGTTACCTGGAGCTTCCAACGCCTTATAACAGCTAGAGGGTTTGCAGCAGCAGGAAAATCTTAGTTATTTTGCAATACACAGTTTCACACAGGCAAGCATGATAGGTATGAGAGGCTGCTCTTTTCATAAATACAGGGTTATGAGATGACCTCAAACTGCCCCTTGTCATTTCCATGGTCTCCTCCTAACACACACAGGAGGGAAGGGGCAAGAAGCAACACATCGAATATGCCTTGTATTTAGCTGTGCTGTTGCATTGAGGTACTATATTCTACACGTGCTATAAACCCAGAATAGTAACCTCTTTCTGTAACTCAACATTTCGTCAAATTAGATTCCCTGGCTGCTCCAGGGCCAGCATAGCAGCCTGGTTTTCCTGATAGTGAGTTAATGGTAAAGCCGGAATTCTGCTCAGATAATTCTAGCAGTTTCTCACTGAATCTGCAGCTATATTTCTGAGTGTAACTGGCTTTCTGATTTTGTCTTAGTTTGTTTTATGTACACTTACAGGTGGTTTTCCAACATACTATGCAACATGCTATCTTTAAAAAATCTTCTTTGAACATCTGGAGATAAAACTTTTGAATTAACAGTCACATTTTCATCACTTTAAGAGTCTGTCAGGCTTTGAGCTTCACTTTCTTGCCTTTCCAAAAATAAATCTGTTAATCTCTTCTGAGTCTTATCAGGTCACTCCAACTTTCTGTGATACTCCTTGTGAATGGATTTCATTATCTAAGAACAAGTTTCCTTGAGACATTTAGTTGCTACAGCTGGCTTCCATCTGTTAACTTTTCATCCTGACAGTGTCTCCCTGTGACACTAGAGATGAAAAGCTTGCCAGTTGTGTTATATTGTTCTCTCTGTTTATGTTGAAAGGTTTTCCATTTGGTCTTCACCTGTGGTATTACTGGCACTGAACAAAGCATGTCCTGTTGGAGGAGGAATTCTTGTTCTCTTAATGGATGCAGTTGCGTTCAAGTATCATTTCCTGTAGCCGAAGCAACAGTAACAATATTATTCAGAAATGGTTGCATCATCTTTGTCATCTTGAGACTGTCTCACAGCTGAGTTAACAAAATTCTTCTGTCCATCTAGAGAATCCAAATCAGGAATAAATACATTTGGACCCATTCCAGAGGTAGTCAAGAGGCATTGTAATGTTACGTGTCCTGAATCAGTGCCCTCCCCCAAATACGCTGGAAACACATCACCTTGATTCAGTAATCCGGAACCTTTTTACTGTTATATTAATGTAAAGCTGGAGCATTTCTTCTGATTACCATGGAGAGTGATATACAGCTGTGGAGCTGATCAGAAAACTGGCCAGAACCAGAGCTGACCAAGCAACTCAGAAGACAATCAACCAAGTGAGCGCACGAAACTGTCCTTGGGAGTTTGTTGCATGTTGCTGGATTCCACTACTACACTGGAAGTAACAAGGTTGAGGACTCAGTTCATTTTGCTTTTTATTGAATGCCTACCAAAGACTGTAATTTCCTATTAATTATTTTAGTGCTTGGAGTGATTGTATCTTCTCTGGATGAAGTAAAAAGTGAACTAAAAGTGACACAGGATATACCAAAACCCATCTGTGTTGGCACATTCTAACTGATCAAGTAAATCAGAGGGTATTGCTTCTCTCTCTGATGGTACAATTGTGAGTCTTCTGGTCAGAGGGAGGCATTCAGAAAGCCCAGTCTTTTTTATCTCGCAGGCAGAACCGGCATGGATTTTAAGCTCCTTTCTCAGAGTCACACGGGCCTTGCCCAAGTCACCATTCCCAGAAAAAAAACCCCGATGATTATAAGACTTATTCGCTAGGTAGAGCTTCAGAATGTAACTTTTAAATGTCATATTCACATTGTCTGTGTATCCGTGTGCATGATTTTGTTGCATTCATGAGACTCTCATGAAAGGTTCAGGGAACTTAATGAGCTGGTACATCTGTGTTGGTGACAATCTCTATGCTGTAGATATGCTTCTTACACTGAATATGCAAATTTAGGGCTACGACCTGCAGAACTGACAAAAACAAACCCTTTCTTGCATTTCAGCAAACAGTTGCATGGTAATGTACATACCTCTCACTGAGGAAATAATTCTTCAGAATACAAGGTTAAATAAAGCTTTTCAACATGCAAATAACATCACTTTCAGCTCTCCATGTACGCTCTTTTCTTTTTAAAGAAGATTTTGGCAGTGGGTTTTTTTGGAACTGCTAACTGTCACAAATATGCATTCTGTTCTTCAAACAGGCCACTGCATCATATTTATTTCATGGAATAATCTGCATTGTACAGCATGAAGAAAACCAGTGTGAATGCAAAGGGGCACAAAGAAGTGTCAGACTTTTAACGGGTATCTTGGCAAATGTTCTCACTTGCTTTGCTTGCTCTGTAATTGCTCAGCTGCTGAATCAAAAATTTAAAAATACAAATATTTGTCTCTGAATTATCCAACTGAGGAACCAACGCAGAAGAGACAAAGGGGAGGTAAGGCTGACACAGAAGGGAAGAAAGAGTGGAGTGCTTATGGGTGCAGAAGAAATTCACATAATTTAGAATCAGTGTTTTATATTTCTTCCAGAATGAGCAATTTTTTTTTTTTTCTGGAAGCAATCTAATTTCCTCATGAACTGTGGGAGTTCAGTTTCCTAACAGCAGAGAAAGGTGGCAAAAACTGTCTTTTGTGTCACTCACAACATAAATCAAGGCCAAAATCACTTCCATCTTAAAAAACAGTTAGGCCCCCTAGAAAATGTACTTTATTGTCAGTATCACATCATTTACAAAGCTGGGGCATTTAGCAGCAAGGAAATTAATATTTAAGGAGATCGTAAATCATATATTACCCACATAGTAAAGGTGTACAGTATTCTTATCAGTTAAAAAACATCTCTATTTCAGACTTAGTGCTGAACCTTTCTAGGCTCATTTTGGTAATTAATTATCTTCTTTCATTAGTTCCTTCTTTCATTCCTTCCTTATCTTTTATGTCTCCCGTGAACTTCTCTCTTGTTATATAACAGAACACAATCAAAAGTCCATCGGAAAATGATCTGTAGATAAACAACGAAGAACTTAGCTAAACTTAAGACTCAGAGGGCACTTTGTGGCTATAAAAGTATTAATTTCACCTGTTAGTTACCATCATTCTCCAGATGCTACATTTCAGGCAATAAATGCACATGGGAGCACTACTGGACACACAGGAGGTTTATGTAAAGTACAACATTCAGACCTTTCTGGGAGAATTGAGTTGTCCGAATTAGTGATCAGCTAAACACATCCAGATCTCTCTTCTTCCCTCACAGGTTACTTCCTCCAGAGCTGGTTGACATATCACTGAGACTGACTGAAGTCTCACTAGTGCTATAACTTCTGATTCAGAGTTACCATTAATCACCACTCTAGGACTCTGCACTTTGAACATGGACTACCACTTACAGAGCACTAGGATATTAGCTGTCATGAAGACATGATACCTTAGTGAAGGTCTCTCAGCAATGCTGTACTAAATACATGTCACCACGGTCACTATCATTCATGAAAACTTTCAGGTATGATGTGCTTTTTTTTCCATGACAAACAGAGGTGAGCACAGAGAATAACATCCCATTGGTAGGTCATACAGAACAGATGTCCTAGTGAGAATGAAGGGGAGAACTAAAGGGATGGACAAAACCAGAAGAGAAGAATCTTCCCAGCAGCAGAAAAATGAGCAGAGAAGGAAAGGCAGATAGAGTGCAAAAAGGGAAAAAAATATTTGAAGAAAAGTATATGAAGGAGAGAGTCTGGGAAAGAGCTGTGATCAATGGATTACTTTGTCTTTTGTGCCACACCAAAGAACACCAAAGAAGCTCTGACAGAAACTGTGAGTGCACTTCTGCTCTTCAGCAGGAAGAGTGTAGAGGCATCTGTAGAGATGTGCATTTTGTCTATCCATTGTAACAAAAATGCCAGAATTGTCTCCTTAACAAATTGACACAGCAGAATGTGTTTCTGAGGTAAGAGGTCAGTGTCATCCAATTGGAAAAAAACATGTTGCACTCACAGTATCTTTCTTTGTAGCTGGGCCATTCTTACTGGGTGCCTATGTTTCTGTCCTCCATTTCCTTTCAGACTTAAAATCTGCCAGGACGTATCAGACATAGTTGAATCTATTTCTATTTTTATTTTTATTTTTATTTTTATTTTTATTTAAAACTAATAAACAATGAAGTGGAACCTCCATTTTTGAACTCTCGGCATTGGTTTAATTACTACTACAACGGGGAAGAGCATATGCAATTCCACCTGTGGTCACACTACCTTTCTGTTAGTAAACTCTTTGACTTCTTCACTATTCAGCAGCAAGAAAGTTTGTGAATGATATCTTAGAAGAAAAGGATGTTTCATACGTTATGACCTTGAACTCCCTGAAGAGAGCCATTATTACAGAATTGTAATGGAATTATTTCTTATTCAACCACAAACAAACAGAGGTTATATGTTCTGAAACACCCCTTCCCAACTTCTTCCTTGTCTAGAACACAGAGTGTTCAAAATCTTGACATACTTCCTAAATGATAGGTTGGTATTCTTTCAGCCTCCTTCCCCATTAATAAACTCACCACTTCCAGGTCACATCTTTTGTTAGACAGAGGCTGTAGTAAAGGAGCTCTTTGTTCATTTCAAGCCCCAACAACTTGCGCTGAACAAGTTCCATGCAAAGAAATGGCAGGCATATAATTCACAGGAATTGTCCTGGGAGCAGTGGAGAGCCCCAAGTTAAAAGGGATGTTCTAACACTATTGTTTCTACATATTATTCAGTGGAAATGATGCTCAGGTTCTCCTAGATTAAAGACATGATTCCTCACACAACAAGAAGAGGGCAAAGAAGATTAAGCAAAATCACACTATCCTCCTTAAGTTAGTTTCTTAGGCATGTACCTGAATATAATGACAAGATAAGTCTCATGGAAGCACCTGAACAAAGATAAAGGAACAAGAACTGAGAAGAAAATTCCACATCTAAAGAAGGTACCTGAACGTGGCTGTGAATACCAGCTCTGCTAGTGAAGAGTCTGCAATAGTCTCTGAGAGGGGTTGGGGCACAAATGGAACTAGCCCAGATAGAGCTCATGAAATGAAGGTGGGCCATGATGGAAGGTGCAGGATTATATTTTCTCTCTTCAGGTAAGGATGTTCAGCTATTATTTTTTAATGATGTTCATAGTTGGAAAATTGGGTTGGATTCTCACTAGCCACTGGACCTCTCTTTTTAGCAAGCATGTTGTTTCAGCCACATGATGACAACAGCATACTGGCCTAAGAAAAGAACAGTGAAATACACAGTGTTTTTTGCATTTTATGTTTTCTATGATACTATCATGGGAAAGGAAAATCCTATAGCTACTTACAGTGTAGCTGAATCAGTTTTTCAGAAAAGGGTAGCTATAATAATTCTGACTCGGGGACGATTGAGAAACAAGTTAACTGGAATGTTAACTCAAGTGAACCTGGGTGAAAAAAACCCAACCTCCTCCATGTGGATGAATTTATTCAAATGGGTCATTTCAGATACGATCTTTCCACCATCATACCAAAGGGGCTCAAGGTAATTTCTATAGCTAAAATTCATAGCCAAACACTAGAAATGTCATTCTGATGCTTACTTTTTGCATGTATTTGAGATTCTATAACTGAAATTTACAATCCAATGAGAAGCTGGAGAGCGAAAATGTGCAGTTGCTCTGAAAAGAACTCAGGATTTGTTCGCACAGGAAGCTGGGACAGGCACTGAAGCTGGCTGAAAAATATTTCAGCTTTCACCACCCTTCTTTTCTCTCCATGCCCTAACCATTCATCCTAGGCATGCACTGTGGGTTGCCAGTAAAGTTAGTAGAGCTATTTGCACTGTCAACTAGATCTCTGAAATAAAAAGAAAAGAAAAATAAAAAAGGTGAAAAATAAAGATGTAAGTTACCATTATTTTAATGACACAGTTTAGATTTAAGACCAAAGAGATGCATCTGTACAAATGGGAAGATGGTGAACAAGCATGCAGGCACATTCACCAGTACAAGCAGTAGGAGTTTCTTCAGATAGTTTTGCAACTAATGCTAGCATATTTTCAAATTATGCCTGCCAGTATGGTCAGAACGATAACGAGGTGGGAGCCAATCCTGCAAAAAATGCAATAAACACAAAGAAGGAAAGTTAAGAGAAAGCATAGAATGAACAGAGTGGAAAAATATGCAGTGCAGCCTTATTCATAAAAACAAAATGAAATCTACATGGAATCTGAATGAGGCAGTGTCACTCCAACTATCAGTGATCAGGAAAAGCCCAGAATCATGCCTATTCCAAGGTCCAGACTCAAATTCTACTTCTTCACTACCAACAGACAGGAAATAAATGATCCTACCCTTTGTTTCCTTACATGAACCACTGAACTTCTGCCTTTAAATTGCTGAGGAGAAACGCAAGACTTGGGCTGGAACACACCCTGGGCAGAGGACTACTCTGCCAAAGCCCCACTGCAATTTCTTTCTGTTCCTTTCTCCTGTAACAGACTCTTTATCTCAATCTTTAGTACTTTCACCCGCCCTGTTTCTTGTCTTCTCTACATTCAGGGCAGAGGGCTTTCCTCCTCTGCATTGCCTGAAGGCTCATTAGAGATAGTTGTCAATTATCATGCTCACTCCCACAGTGATCAACAAGAAGTGGGAACAGCAAATGCTGCATAGAAGTCATGCTTTGCTGTGAACTGCACACACAGGGTTAGGGGTAGAGAACCTACAGTCTACACACTAGGAACAGTGGGAGGCATGCCAAGGGAGGGTGAGCAAGCTCAAGCTGTTGGTTGCTGAATGCAAAAAAAAAAAAAAGTAATGTACAGGTGAAAACTGTCACTCAAAATTTCTACATACATAGGTGGCTTTTTTGTGAGAACAGTGATGTACTCAAAAAAGGGATCATCACATTCAAAGCATAAGGAGGCAGGTATTTGCTAAGGAAAAAACTGCCAATATAATTGATCATGTGCAAAACCAGCGTTTTACTGAAAAAAACCCAAAAACTTTTTATTTTCAAAAGCAGTTGAAGTTAAAAGTAAATAAAATCAGAGGTAAACCTGAAGCATGAAAAACTCCAGATCAAAGAACTGTGTACCAGCAAATTGGATTGTATAGCAGCTGCTGTCAAGTGACTTAGCTGCAGTTTATAAAAAAAAACAGTTATGGTTGAAACTAAGGACATATGAATACTCTTTTGGATTCCTAAACTATCCACCTTTCTAAGGCAACCTCTAAAAGACTCCTTGACACCACTTCCATTCTTTGAAGATTTCTCTTCCCTAAAGAGTGTTCTTTAATCTAATATGCTTCAGACTCTCCTACTCTGAAAACTGATGAACATGTATCCCAGTTCCTTCTGAAAATGTTCTCTATTCTGGAAGGTCTTTAGGGGCCAGCACATCTGCTTGCAGGACTTCCTCCTGGAGGACTTTGGGCTGCCACTTCATCTGAATAGATATGACCTCTGTGGTTTCCTCCTTAGTTATGACCCCAGGTTGCCTAACACATCTCTGGAGCACTGATCCGTGAAACTCACGTAGAAAAGAGCTGGAAAGTTGAAATGAAGCACAGCACAAGAGAGAGGCTGCCAGAGCTGGTGAGCCAGAGGGATTTTCAGGCTGGGAAAGGACTAGAAAGGAAAGAATAATTTCAAGACCAGGTAGGCAAAAGAGTGAGAAGAGAGGCAATTAGATCCAATAGGAGGAAAGTGAGAAAACAGGCTGAGGTCAAATCCTGGATCATAATCATTTGGAACTAACAATAGAGGAGGGATTCAGGGATTAGTATCAATAAGTGAAGGACAAGACAAAAACACATAGAAACTTGCATTTTGAGCAGTCAGACAGATATTGATTTCGATCATAGCAGTGGGGTAAGAATGTGGAGAAAAAAAAGAGAGATAAAAGGCACAGGTTGTGAAATAATGATGAAATGGACCAATTCAGTGCCCTTGCTCAGAGGAGTAAAAACTTTCCCTGGAGTACGGTGTGTACACACAACCTATCTGGCCTCCAGTAGAGTACAGAAGCAAGCTCAGCCACCAGCTACAACCAGTCCACATACAGCAGGTACGCTGAGTAAAACTCACCAGTGTTGGCAGCCCTTCTGTGGTCTCTCCACTCAACTGGTGCCCAGATACTTACTTCCTAGCTGTGTCAGAAAGAAACAGCTTAAATTAGAACATGACATGGGTTAGGAACGAACAAGTTTTTGTCCTTTTTTTTTAAATTTTTTTTGGTGTGGGGGGGTGGAGACAGGCTGTGATAAGTTACTCTGCAAAACTTTGCAATTTGGGATTCACACTGAAATGGGTTCAAATGCCACCACACTAGCTACGATTGCCATCTCCCCAGTGACCTCAGCAAAGAGGACCCTATAATCACAGAAAAATTGCTTCTGGGACTAAGTCCCTCCTTTTTCTGAGGCTGTTTTTAGGTATAACATACCTTTCACAATATTTTTGTTAGGCTATGCAATGCAATGCAACACTAGGAAAAGATACTTGCGGACAATGATGTATTTACCAAGTCTAATGGCTCCCAGCAGCTTTGGTGCCTGTGTATAAAGCACTGTAACATAAGCCCAGTTGGAAGTAGATACATGAGAGCATGGCTGTATTTTTTTCTTGTAGTTTGTGCCTTGTGTGCCAGAAAAAAAAACCAAACAAACATCTATAGCAGGAAATAAGGCAATCAAAACAACAGTAAAATTCACTGTGAAAAGATCAGAAAATAGATTTTTAGTTTATCCTCTTCAAAAAACCAAACTGAGACTGCACGAGGCTAAGGTTTGGTGACACATTGATTGCTATGTACTTCAGTAATGTAGCCATTCATGATTAAACATACTTTTAGACATTCCAGATATAGGAAGAGAGCTGACTTGTGTAATTATCATTGAACCGGTCAATAGGGAGGGCTAATTGCTAGAGGAGATTTAATGTCATATTCAGTAAATGTATATTTACAAATACTAGCTGTGAGATGTAACTGTCTGGGCCTAACACTGCTCCTGCTGAATCCAATGAGAGTGTTGATTGTGGTTCAGTAGAAGAATGATTTGCTAAACAGTGAGCCGTCATCTGTGAAATCCCAGGGAAGGTGAGCCACATTGCAGTCTTGAACCTACAAACAGGAGTAAACAGTATGTTGTAATACACAAATCGAGCAAATGATAATGCAAACTACAGGAAGAAATACTTCACAGGGAAAAGCGAACCACTGGCAAATACTTTTTTGGAGACATAGAACAAACAGGAATGTGGATAAAGGATTTTCCCTTTTTCTCCCCTTTAAATACAGAGAATGTGGGAAGATGTTACTCATTAATATAATACTGATGTTTACGGGAAAAATAATGAACTGAAGGCAGAGAACAATTTAAAGTGGAACAAATGGGCTTGGCTGTCTGCATTTTACTATTTCTACTTTATTAGGAAAACAGTGGTTTTAAAGGTAGGAGCACAGGTCTCTGGGGAGGCAAAAAGGAACTCCATGCTACTGTGTGACTTGCTGTAAAGCATTTAACTTCTCATATTTATGTCTCCATGAAAAGGTGAATGACAGCTGCTGACTTTGTGCGACACCTTAGGTTCTTCAGAGAAAAAAAACTCCCACATTTACATTCATACAATAGGACTTCTTGTGATCAAATTCCTTTGCAACCCATAATGGATCCTCACAGTGGGTCTATTGGACTGAACTTTCTAGACGCTTGTCCTAAATTTCAAATAAAAGGGAGTAGATCTATAGGCTGTCCAACGCCATTGTGGCGTCGCTAAGGTTCAGTCAGGTAAGCTGCAGCCTGGACTTGGGTGGACACGTGTTTTGTCCCGCTCCAGCCAGGCACTTCTAGTTGCTGATGGCATTGGGGCTGCCACACGGCCAGCAGCATTTCCTCCAGGCCCGGACACGCTCCGCTGCTGGAAGCACTTCCCAGCAAAGCAGCAGGAGCTGCGGCCATGCTGCACAGGGACAGGGGAGCCCCGCGAGGCCGCTCTCCTCGCCTGGACCACCACTCCTCGGCTGAAGCAGCAGCTGCCCGCTTTTCTTTCCAAATGTGGCGACCGCGAACGGACTTTGGAAGACAGTTCAACGTTAAACGACGCCCAGCAACATTTCTAGCGTAAGGGCCAGTGGACTCCGGTCAGGCGCAGCCTGTTAACTGCCGGTGGAGCAGCTCTGGGAGTATTCGTGTCCCGCCCAGTACCCCGCCCCGCTCCCTTGGGGTCGGCGGAGCAGCCGGAGTTCTCCCGCAGCCCCTCTGCGGCCCCGGCACTACGCGGGGGGCAGGGCCGGAGGGGGCCGCAGCCGGTGCCGGGCAGAAGGCCTTGCCGCAGGCCTCGCACCTCCCGGCGGCTCCCGCAGCCCCGCCGGCGGGCTGAGGCCTCCGAGCACGGCGGGGGCCGCCCCCAGGGTCTTCGGAGGCGGCGGCGCCCCGCGCCGGCTGTAAACGCGGGCCCGGGAGCGCAGGGCCGGCACGGCTGCCATTTCCCCTCGCCCTCGGCGCTGCCGGGCGGGCGGAGGAGGAGGGAAGAAGAGGAGGAGGAGGAGGGAGGGAGGAAGGAAGGGAGGGAGGAGGAGAGAGGGAGGTGGCTGAGCCGGAGTGAACTGAGGTGCTCAGCTGCCAACACTCACACACCGCCGCTGCAGCCGCGCTGCTCCAGGACTCCGGGTAGGAGGGAAGAGAGAGGGAAGGCAGAAAGTCGCTGTCAGGGGGAAGGAAGTCAGAGAGGAGGGAAGCACGGAGAGAGGGAGAAGGAGCCCTCTTCCCCGCGGACAGACGACTTCCCATGTAGCTGGGGACAGAGGGAGAAGCTGGCGCTCAGAAACTGTGAGAGGAGCTTTCCAAGCAAGTTACTTAATCCCCGAAGAGCAGCGGGAGGAAGGGACAGCAGTAACCACTGATCATAACCATTATTCCCAACCCCTCATCATTTAATCCCCGGGCGGTTCAATGCACTACTCCAAGCTCTTCCTAGTTTCCTCCTCGGGGTAACTTCGGAGGACGCGCCGCCGGTGCCGCCCGGAGGTGAGGAGAAGAGGCTCGGAAGAAGGAAGAAGTTTTGTTGGGGTTGCGTGCGGAGGAGAAGATGGGCTGGAAGCGCCGCTGCTGTTGGGGAGGAGGAGGCGGCGGGGACCTTCTCTGCCGGCTCACCCTGCTGCTGGGGTTCCTGCTGCCCGCCTGCAGGACGCGCCTCTACACCAACCACTGGGCTGTGCGGATAACTGGGGGGCTCCCGGAGGCCAACAGGATAGCTAGCAAATACGGATACATCAACATAGGACAGGTAACCCTCCGTTCAACTAGTTCCGAGCGGGCCCCGCGGGCGGCAGGCGGGCGGGCAGGGTCCGCTGCCGCCGCCCTGCGCCGCCGAGGCAGGGGCAAGGGATGGGCAGCTCCGTGGCCGCCGCACAGCTCCCGCCCCGCCGCGGGCCCCGCCGGCGCGGGGCGGCCCGCGAAAGCCCCCCCAGCGCCCCGGCCTCCCGCCGCGGGCCGGCGGAGGTGATGTGCGGGGGGCAGATACGCCGGCGCCGCGCCGGAGGGGTCGGGGACGGGGCCGCTGCCGCGGCGCCCCCTCCGCGGCCAGGTGCGGAGCCGCCCGCGGGCCGGGGGTGGGGGCGCGGGGGCCCCGCCGGCGCTCCGCCCGCCGCCGCGCTGCCTCTGCGGTGGCTGAACTTTGCGCTCTGCGCCGGGCACCTTTCTGCCTGCCTTGCAAAAGGAAAATAATAAAAAAAAAAACCAAACCAAAAAACAAAAAGACAAACAAACCCGCCTATACAAGAGGAGCTCGTCCTGCAGCCAGCGCCCGTCTCCCCGGCAGCCAGGACGTGGCAGCTGCGACCGCCGGCCCGCCGCGGGGGGCGTCCCGACCCCCGTCTTCTGGCGGGGCGTGCGGGAGCAGAAGGTAACAAGGGTGGCCCCGGTCCCCCGGAGCGGCTGCCGGGCTTGCGGCCGCGGTCCCGCGGGTAAGGAGAGAACGCCTGAGGCGTCCAGGGCCGCCCCCGGCCTGCCCCAGCTGAGAGGCGGCCCCCCAGCCGCCGCGGCCGGCCCTGCTGTCCCGCAGCCCTCCCGCTTTCCGCCGGGTTTGTTGAGAAATGAGGAGCGAGAGGTCGGCTCTGGGATGCCGGCGCTGTAGGCAGAGCCCCCCGGCCGGCGCCCGGCCTGTTGGGCAGCACCAGGGCTATGCGAAGCCCACAGATGTTTCTCTAGAAGACGTCTGGACTAGCTAGATCCAGTGATCCCCCCGTGAGAGAATTCTTGGATCCAGCCAGGTCCAGGAGCTGCAAGTGAGGAAGCCCTTGGTTCTTGCTGGATTGCATTGCACTGAAGTATCCACTGCTTGCTATGGCTAGGAGCAGTGCCTGTTTAAAATGTCCTAAGATCGCTTTTTCTGACAGAGTTTGTGCCTAATAACCTAGGCTTTCCTGACAATTGTCCTCAAAATGTGAATTGCATATGTAGGGTTTAGCAAGGTGAGTGCTTAAAAAATAAAAAACTCCATTGCACACTTGGGTCCAAACATCCAAGCACCGTCTTTCTAGACAGTAGTTTATACTACATGAATGCAAAGTTTAGAAATGAGCATTTACAGGTGTGGAAGGCTTCATCTTATACATGAGATTCACAAAAACGCAGCTGCATTTACACAACGAGTCTTTTACATCAAACGGATCAAAGTGAGACCCGATTTTTATTTGTGTTCTAGAACGAGTTCCCATGTACTGCGTCATTGACTGAAAAGTTCGAAGCGCACATTTCAACCATTCCCAATGATTGCAAGCTTGAATAAGACAGCTGTGCAGTCTATTAAGATAAATAATTTACATAAGAAAAGCTGAAAAAATGACACTGAGGAAGCACAAAACATGATGCGTAAAGATGCAGTTACTTAGAAAAACTGACTACCAGCTTCTCTCTTGGAGCACTTGGGCAGGTAGGCAATGTTATTCCCACTCGGAGGCATAAAAATTAGGTAGGAAACTTTCATGTCAATATTGAACACCCACCTGGAAACTGCCATTAAGGAATCCAAGTGCAAAGTTTTTTGCATTGATGTCTTTGTTGTCTTACACACGTCTTCTGGTGAAGGGTGTTTCTCTGTATTCCTATCTGGGCCTTTATTGTGCTGAAATAAGCACTCGTTAGTTGGACCATGCACTTCTTCCCCTTTTGTCTTTTGTCAGGCCTGCTGGGTGACTCGGAGCCTGCTTTTTTACACCTTGCACAGCCAAACCTCATGTTGAATTAAGGAAAGAATGTAGTAAGCCGCTCTTGCTTCTTATGTGTCAGTAAAAGTGCCATGTATACACCTATGAGATATTAATAATAGATACATTACTGATCAGGTATACAGATGGGAATGAGAGAAAATAGAGACTTGTCGTGGGTTAAGCAGAGGAGAGTTAATTTTTTTTTCCTTTTCCCTTCTCTTCATAAATAGCTAGCAAAAAGGTATGTTTTGGATTCCTGCTCCGGAGAGAATTGATAAGAGAAGAACGTTTATAGTTATTGCTAGGATGTTGCTATTTGTCCTCAAGGACGAGATACATTCAGCCTCTCTCCTCTCCATAGACAGAGCTCGGCTTCTAGCTTGGGATTTGCTTTTAGGTCAAGATTGAGAAGCAGACTGACCAATTATTCCATCCCATGCACGTCATACCCAGTATATAGGAGAGGACTCTTCCGGGAGAGCTGGCTTTTCACTTCCTTTTGGCTTCGGATTCATCTCGCTTTGGGAGCCTGCGTTCGCTCTCCCAAGGCCTTTCCCCCCCCAAGGCCGCCCCCACAGTCACCATTAGCTCTCGGCCTGGGACACTCATTTATCTCCGTTCCGTGAGTTTTGGCATCCTCCCTCTCTAGGGGGATCATTAGCCGTTTTTTTTTTTTCCTCTGCTTCGGTCAGCTCTCGGACTGGGACGCTTGGGCTGTTATCTCCGTTCCGTGAGTGCCTCCGGGAGCGGT
>WKFP01014841.1:122149-158179 GCA_011057875.1 Pterocles orientalis | reverse complement strand
CAACAGGCCGAGCCTTTTTGGGGGGGGGGAGCAGCACTATTGTGTATCACCTGTTCTCTCCCTCCTTCGGGGCCATTGGCTGGGAGTGGGCTAGGCCTTTGGTCATCAGGTGGGGAGGGACAGTATCACTGTGTATCACATTGCATCTTTGTAAATAGTATTGTTTCCAATATTATTGTAGTTTAGTTATTAAATTGTCCTTATCTCAACCCACGAGTCCTCTTTGCCATTTACCTCTTTAATTCTCTCCCCTAGAATTGGGTGGGGGCAGGGACTGTGTGAGCGGGTGTGTGTGGTTTGGTCCCCAGCCAAGGGCCAACCCGCCACAAGACTATAAATAATGAACAACTGGAAAACACATTACTGGGTATGCAAATGAAAGAGAGCATATGTGAAGGGAGTCAGTACTCTTAATTATGCAGATAGGGAGAGTGCAAGTAGAAGAGGAATATAAGAATGTTAAATTATGGCTGCATGAGAAACAAAACCTTCAGTAATGATATGAACTAGACTGATGGGTGATTCTTCATCCGGCTGTAACCAGCCTTTAAGAATAAGAAGTGGGCGATGGACATATGTGAAGAAATTCCATAGAGCTTCCTAAATGTATTTGGTATTGTAGTAACTGGGTGCTACATGTCATTTTGCCATGCCAACACAGAGCCTAGCGCTCTAACGTTTCTGTTACATGCACTAAGGAGTGTTGGGCATTTGCACAAATTCTTATGGAGAGTTTATTTTCATGGGTGTTTTTTTTACAATGACCAGTGTTAAGTTTTAGATAATTTCTTCCAAAATAATCTTCAAATGGTATTTCTGTGACAGCACATTCATTAGTATGTTGGTGGTCAGCCTAATGTCTGTTCTTTTGTTCCCAGCTAGTGCTTATTCATCAAACTGACCAGGTCACTAGAGAGAATTTATAGTTTGAGAATTCAGAATTCATAAAATAATCCAAATATCTGTGGTCTGACCATACATAGTTTAATATATAACTCTATTGTTCAAAGCCTATGATAAAATAATTTTGTAACTATATTTCTTACAAATACAAAAAAAAAAGTGCATTGTTTTCTGTGAAGCTTATCGATCATTCTGTGTAGAGTGTATGACTTGATAAAGATGGGTAAATGGAGTGTTAACTTTTAGAGAAAGGAAGTCAGGAGTGGCCCACAATGGGCTTTTTGCATAGATTTGGAAAAGCAGGAAGATATTTGATGCAGAACAAGAAGTACAAAAGCATATGAGAATGGGGCAAGAATGTACTGTTTATTACTGAGAGGCAATTGCAAGCAATTAAAAAAATCAGTATTTGGTGTGAGATGTTGAAAGATATTCTCTTAGCTGAATACACTATGAAAACACTGGAAGAGATAACCGGTAAGCAGAATTCTTTGTTAGAGGCAGGACTTCACATGCTTAATGACTATATACTGTAGCGGCCATGGCCAAGCGATTAAACTTTCGGTTTTGTGGATAACATCTCTTATAGGTAAGCTGAAATGTTATAATTAGAGCTGAAAGCTCAGTATGAGCTAACCTGTTTACTTCTGCTTGAAGAAGGTAATTGCAAATCTAATAAAAATATACATCCAAAAATAATCTGAAGTAGATTTTTAAAACCTAGTATAATGTCTTGAGCATAGTTTTTTTGATTAAAATAAATTTCTGAGCTCACCTTTAAGAAGAAAGTGAAAAAACTAAATCCAAATCTGGTTGTAGCTGGCCCAGAGAACCAACTCAGTGAAAACGACCCAGAAAAATAATGGAATTAAAATATTCAAAATAAGAGGTAGAGAAACGGTGTATAAAAAGTGGAAGTTGAGTAGGTATGGTTGCAAACCAGGAATATTCTGACAACAGTTAATTGCATGGTTAGAACTAAAGGGAATAGTGGGAAACAGAGGGCTAGTGAAAAAGTTATTCTTGCCAGCCACCCTGTTAATTTTGCATGAGTGGAGATGCAAGGTACTATGGGAAAGAGAGAGATTAGGGTAGGTTAGGAGTAAAACAGTTAAGAGCGGGCAATATTTGGGTTGTGTTTGTGGAAAAATGACATTGAAAGGTACATTAAGTTGGTCAATCGAGACAAGACAGTAAACTCAGGAAGTCAGTGAATCATAAACACAAGACAACATCCCTTCTCCCATTTTTTGTTATTTGGTGCGTTCCTGGTAACAGGCAGAATGTAGCTTTCCCTTTCTTTTAGTGCTCGTTTGACTTGAATATCCAGTTGAGTCTTGAAATACCTTGTAAGTCCATTTTCATTGCCATAGTTATGGCAGGAAGGCTACAAAACCTATCTGAATGACTGGACAAGTAAGTCAGAAACAGATGGCAGAAAGGGATGTTTAAGGAGGCCTAAAGATCACCTGCTGGTGAGCAATTGAGAACTCCCGCAACCCATAACTTTAGGCTCAGGTACATGGTTACTGGTGATGTCATTTCTGTGACATAACCACGGCTGCATTAAAGATGGACCAAAACCAGTAAAGAATCAGTTTAAGATACAAAAGAAATGGCCCAAGGTCTCTTGTGTTTCATTTGGTTTCAAAATAGCACAAACATGTAATATCAGGACTTAAATGAGTTGACTTTTTTTTTTTTTTAATTTTCCCATGTGTTGCAGGCATTTCTGGCCTACTCTTGAAATGCAATTTAGTAGTATCTCTAGTGAGCAAATCCTTGTCTTATGTACAAAGAATCGCCTCTATTCTTTTTGCAGAAGCCTTTAAGAAGGTGACCTGGAATAACAAGCCCTCTGGGACTATGATAAGGTAGAAAAATGCAAAGCAGCCAAGGGGTTATTTCAAGTTGCACACTGGATGGAGCAATTTGGAGTATACCACATCCCCCAGCAGCTCCCTGCTGACATTTTACCCTTCTATCTTGCAGTGGCTGCACTAAGCAGACCTTTCTCTTATAGCAAAGTATCTGTCACTGACTTTTGGGAAAGTTTCTTTCACTGTTGTCAGCTGCTGAGGGTTAAACATATAGTCTGTGTGGTGTTTTGTACAATTGGCATAAATAATATGACTGTTGATAGCATGGAGATTCCTTACTATACAGTGAAAGAAGGAAGGTTTCTTTTGATACAGCCATGAAAATTAAAGCATACTGATATGTTACCTTGATTACCATGAATTTCCTCATTCGTTGTAAACACAGCTTCTCACTGGATACAAATTTGTGGTTTGATGCTAAAATATTCTCAATAGACTAGAGAAAGGGAACACCGGCTTATAGAGGGGTGACTTGTGATGCAGCTGAGAAGCTGGGAATATTACACTGGGCTCCAGTGCTGAAGGCTTTTGTGCTTTTGAGCTACTGACTTAAGCTTTTTCCCTGCACTTCTTTGTTTATATAGGTGAAAGCAGAGGAGCTCCAGTAACTGACTCTGGGCACATGAGTTTATTTTAATGTGAAATGTGTGGGCTTCAAAATAAGGAAGGTTTTCTAGGCTTGTGCTCTTCCAGAAAGCGGTGCCTCATCAGTTTCAGGTTGCTGTCATCAGGTGCAAGGAGTTTCTCATCCTGGTAGGGGACTTTCCTTGAAGGTGCAGGACAGCATGAGAGACATACAGCTGATACCCCAGAGGTGATGAAGAGTGGAAAAGATAAAGGCATCTTGTCTGTGGCTTCTACAAGGGGGAGAAATGCTGTATTAATTACTATAGGAGTAAAATTGAGATCCTTTTATTCCTTTTTCTTTCTTAATTCCAGGCAGGGGCTGAGGATGGGTTAGCACTTTTCCAGGTCACGTCTTTCCTTTCCTAATTGTATTCTTCCAGTAACTTTCTTTTCTGATGTTTTCCAGGGTCTAGTGCCCTACTCCCCACCCTTGGCAAGTGACAGACTACTCTTTCCCTCCAGTTTTCTTCCTGCAAGGAATACATGCTGTTTACCAAGAGACATCTAAGTGTACTAAGCTTGAGGTGTGGCCCAGGAGTCACTGTCAGATACACAGATGTGGTTTTTTTTAGATAATGTAAATGCTGATGTCATTTGCCAAAAGTTTTTTTTTTTTTTTTAATTGGGAGTTTGTAGATTTAAAGCCAGCAAATCACACAAATGGTTAATAAATATTAGTTCATTTCAAACCTGAGGTTTGAAATGAGGTCCCAGTGATGGCACAGAGAAGATATTGTGTAACAAGATCAATTGATCAGAAAGAATGGGAGGAATGGCTGTTTTCCATTTTCCAAATCTGTTCCTGATGGGAAGCAAAAGGAAATTTTGCAAACTAAGCAGCTGAAAGTGGAAGAGTAGAAAAAAAGCATCCAGTTAAGAGAAAATGGAGCTTATTTTAAGATAAAGAGCCTAAAGTAAGATGGTTGTGTTCAGCAAAGGAAGGAGTTTGCTGCTATACTCTCTACAACCGTACGTGGATGATTCAAAAACGCAGGATGGTAGGCCTCTGTGTGCAAAGATGTTCAGCTGCCCCAGAATGATCGTATAGGCGGTTAATAGAAGAGACGTGCCCCTTAAGAGCCTGTGTGGTCACAGTGTTGAAACAGAGTATCCTCTTAATAAAATTTAGTGGCTGGGATAAGATTGGTAAAGTCCTCAGTATTGAAGATGCAAGTACCAGTACTACGGTATTAAAAGAATCAAAGCTAGGTATACCTAAAGCTCTATGCACATACAGATGTGGTAGGATTATACAGATACACCAAGGAAAGTGTAATTTTATCTTATTCATGGCAGAAAAATGTACATTTAGGGACTGGTAGAGAGTAACCACCAGATAGAAAGATCTTTGGAAAAGGTAAGCACTGAAACAAATTTCTTGCAAATGCTCACATGCCACAAAAACAGAAAATCAGTACATTTTGGAGCATACAAAGGGTATGCCATAGCTAATTACTTCACACTTAGCAGTAGTTCTCTTCTGTGTGCAGGTAAAAGGGAGAGAAAGCAGAGCTTACTCCTACTGAATGTGAGCTTTCCTTAGGAGTTGGATGAAGAAAGGGATGTGCCAAATGGGTTCTGGTTATAAAGGCAATCTAATAGTCTTCATTTGTTGTTTCAAAATGAGGGAAGATGAAAATCTCATTTGACAGCATAGTAGTCAAGGTACAAATTGTGATTTTTTTAATTTAAGGCCCATAGGCAAACACACTAAATTATACTTTTAAACGGTTGCAAGCCCATCTTACAAATGACAGTGTTTGTGGAACTGCTCCTCTTAAGCAAAATACATAAAGAAGTGGACCAGGCTAGACTAAAATGGAAGGCGCAGAAGAAAGCTATAAAACATGTTGAGGTAAATCAGCAGTGCGTCATACCTCTGGTGTGACAGTGGTCATGTCTTGTAGTCTTGTATGACATGACCTCTGGCTGACAGTTGTAGAAGGGCAGGGAAACATCTCTACAGATCACTTTGTCCATTGGAGTGCCCTTCAGGAGGATCAGCTATGCCCACATCCTTCCTGGCAGATATTTAACCAGTTTTTGAAGGTCTGCAGTACGGAAGCTTCACAGTGCTAGGGCATAGTCAATTATCCTCTCAGTTTCTCATTGTCCTCTTTGCCTCCATGAACTCTAAGCTGCATCTGTTTTCCTGCAGTTCAAAGCCTGTGTTTCTTGTTTCTCTATGAACATAAAGCATAGCAACATCAGAAAAGTTGTAGCATTCCACTCTTCCTGCCACCCATTTTTATTTTTTTTTTAATCCAGGGCCAGACCTTTCCGTTGTTTCACATAGGTCAGACCTTCACTTATCAGTCTTGCAGTTTGTCTCTGGTCTTTCTAGAGTGATCCTAATCTTCTTGTACAAGGAGGTGCTAAAGTGTTACAGCTGAGTACAGCATAAGAATTCCTTCTGTTACCTTCAGGACAGCACTCCTGTATAGGTAGCCCATTGTGGTGTTTGTCTATCCTATAGCCATATGACATTATTTACTTATTTCAGCTTGTGATCTGCTAGCATTCTCAGATTGATTCTGCCAAATTCCTAGCCCGTTTTTCTCCTGCCTGAATTTGTCCAGTAGATTATTGCTTAGATTAGGTGTAATACTTTGCATATGCCTTCGCTGAATCTTGTCCTGTTTTTCCAGACCTTGTTTTACATTTTCAGTTTGTTTTTGATTCTGTTCCTGCCCCACAATGAGCTTGCAGATCCTCTCTGCTTCTTCACGTATGTTACGTTTAGTAGGTGTTTTTCCTGTGCCAATGTACAGGCCGCTAGTTGAGATACTGATCAAAATAGTTTCTAAAGGAGCACTGGCAGATAGTTGTTTGCTGCCCTGCTGTAATAAATAGATATATCAATGTTACTTTCATAGTTTTGACCTACTATTCTGTAGTTTAGTTTTGTATTCTACTTCAGGAGTTTGAAGGAGACTGTTAATCAAGCAGTACTTGAAGATAGATAAAGTCTTTAATTTGCAAAGTATCAGCTCAAAATAAATGTAAAAATCACAAGGATATTGGATTGGACTGGATCATCAGTGTCCATAAGTGATATTTTTACACCAGTTTTAAGCAAGTCTAAAACTAAACAGTTTAAAGAGGGGTTTTGTTACTTGTTCTCAGTCTGGAAAGCTCTTTTTTTCTTCCCCCCCCCCCGACTTCCAGCTTACAGAATGAGTTTAATCATGACCTGTATATATCTGTTCTTGTGCTTAAGTGGTTCATCTGTTTCTCCAGCACATTTGCAGGGGAAAACAGCCTTCACTTTTGCTTCTGTAGCTTCTGGTTTCCTATTAGAGGACAGGCTTCCCTCTCCCGCAGTCATCCTAGTTGCTGTACTTTGATTGACATCTATTTCCCTTGAGCAGAAAAGATGGCTACCTTGTACTCAGCCTCCCCAGTGATTTTTACAACATCATAAATAATTGTCTAGACTTTGTCAGGTGAGAAATTTCCAGTATTGTATTTGCATGTTTTTGCATGTTTTGCATCTGTGTTCTGTGATTCTGTGATTGATCAGTATATCTTTCTCTTCCCCTCCAAATGACGAATTGTGGAATTGCCAAGTAGGGAGATACATATGTCAGCCATGGATCTGGTCCCTAGTGAGGATCTGTGATGCTCTTTGTCGCCTGCCAAACACAGGAAAAAATATGATCAAACAGAATCCTGCTGACCAGAGATATATAGCTAAAGACAGTAAGTGATTATTTGGCAATATGCTACACCCAGTTTGGTTGATATTTGCAGAATGAAAAGCTCTTTGGAATGAAATGTTGGCAAATCCAGAAGACTGTCAGAACTACACCATAAAATCCTGCCAGAATAGCTTGTTATGGAAATTCTTATGGATTACATGATGGTGTATGATGGAGATTAGATTTTAAAAGGCATGTTAGCCAAGCCTGATCTTGGATTATTTAGTCCTAAACAAATTAGGAAAGAAAAAAATTCCTAGCACAGGCTCTTCCATACAGAAGGAATTTACTTCCAGGGAGACAGCATGCTTCTAAATGGGGGATAGCCATCAACAAGGGGCCATTTCTGGTCAGCTAATGGATTTTCTCCTTTTTTTTTTTTTTTTAGAGACATTTTTGTGCCAACAGGGAATAAGCCTAGTTTATGATTTTTTTTTCCAGTGCCAAACTGAAGTTACAGAGATGTTGCAAGTCACAATTAAAACCTCTGCTTTGTTCTCTTATTCATTCTTGTTCAAAATGGAATGAAACCGCTGGTTTTTGTGCAAGAGTGCTTAGTGGGCACTGAAAGCGTTACTAGGTAGTGCTGTGTGGCTGAAATTCAAACCTAGAATTGGATAATGTTCTCCTTTTTTAAATATTTAGCTTAATCAATGGTAGCATGTAGCTTCCCCTCTGGATAAACCTAGAGGACGTTTTTTTCTTTTATTGAGCTTTTCTTTGCAGACCATATTAACACAGTAGCCTGATGTCTTAATAGCAGATAGGAAAGAAATTGCACGCTGTGTCGAACATCTAAAGCCAGTAGTGTGGCACGTAGGGCATAGAGAAGTAGTTTCTATAACATTTTTGTTCCCGTGAACAGCCTTTATTCAAAAAAACCTGTAAGGATGCAAGGCCATTCTGGGTCATTTAGAAGATCCATCTAACCTGCCTGCCTATGGCAGAGGTGTTATGTTACTGTCTATGGGAGAGAGTGAACAAAAGAAGCAACTAATGCTTCTCTTTAATGCTCCTGTCAGCTGTTTTCAGCTCAGGACACTGCCTGAGCTGGATGTGTTTTCCACCCACTTAGAAATTCTCAATATTTATTTTTGTCCAGACACTTGTCCAATCTTTCAAAACTTTGAGCATCCACAATATTCTTTGGCAAGGATTTTAAAACTTCTCTACTTCACTGTAGGAGGAACCACCTCTCTTTTGCTTGTTACTTACTAGCTTCATTTGATGGCTATTGAAAGAGATGGTGAAAATTGATCTCTGTCCACTCTTATGCCATACTTTTTTAAAAAAAATGTCTAATATTTTTCCCTAAATTGTGCCATATTACTTAGCTATTCCGCATGCAGAAGGTGTACCATGTCTTTGTCCATCCTTGTTTTCCCGCTTGGAAATATTTTCTAGCACTACTATGTCTTCTTTGCACAGAGGGGACTAGACCTGCATGCAGTATTTAAAGTGTGGCAAAACATTGGATTATTCTTACACTGCCATGTTCTCTACTTTATTCTCCATACATTCACTGTTCATGTCTAGTGTGTCATTTGCTGCTGGCACTTCTATAGAGCTGCGCTTCCATGGATTAATCTGACATAACCCTGAGATCCTCACTCCTTATTGGTACTGGGCAGCTCAAAACCAGTTCACTTTAGTTTGAAGTTAGGTTTGTACATCAGTTCATCTACTTCTGTCTGCATTGTATTTCATTTGCCATGTCATTGTCATCACTCAGTTTTGCAGGGTCCCTCTACAGCTCACGCGCAGTCAGCCACAGTCTTCACATCTGTGATTGTTAACAATAGCTGACATCTACATCTCATGGTTTGCTCCCTTTTCCATGTATTTTTTTTTTAATTAAATAGTGTAGGTCACAGAAAAAGGTCTACTATGGACTCCAGCAGGGACCTCTACCCAGTGTGAGAAGCTAATTGCTTTTTAATAAACAAATAACTAATTACTCCTAAGCTTTGTTTTCAGTCTTTTAACTACTTGCTCTGCAAAGACCATATACTATGTCTTCTTAAATTCTTAAAAGCTGTTGGTGAAGGACATTGTCAAAAGCCTTTTGGAAGTCCAGCCAGAGTATACCTATCTACCCATCTTTATCTGTATGCTTGACCCCTTCAAAGAACACTTAATTTTTAAGGCAGAATTTTCCTCCGTTTAACTATTTACAAAGTGGTCATTTTTTACCCGAGTGTCCATTGAATTCTCATATTTCTCAGTTTCTACTAATTTGCCTAGTAGAGACTTACAAGTCCATAGTGCTTCAGCTCTCCTTCTAAAAATTGACATCACATTTGTCGACCAGCTGCCCTGAAATGTGAAAACTGCTTTTTAATTGAGAGATTTCATGCTATTGCTCCTATTGCTTTCAATTACTTTAATTTAGGGAGTGTTTTTCTTCAGCTATTTTATCCATATTCATTCCACACTCTGTACTTCACAGTTATTTGTTCTTCAAATCTCATATCTCAAGTAACCATCTGAGCTGGACTGAAGCAAACAAATCAATCAAATGCTAAACTTTGAAAAAAATTGATGCTTTGTGAGGATGCTCGACTCCAGTGAGCCAAGCATGAATAAACAGCAGTGGCTGGGGTTTAAGCTGAAAAAGTTTCCCTACCCAGTCCTGCGTGAGGGGCAGTAGTTTTCTAGCTGGGAGTGGAGTGGAGCCAATGCAGATATGTGAACAGTGGTTTTACAGCTCAGATTAGCTTTTTCTGCTTTTAGAGAAAAACTTCTCTCACTGGACCTCAAAGAGAGTCTCTGAAATTAAGCTCAACAAAGTGTTCAGTTGCAGTTTGTAAAGGCCTTAATAGCCTTTTGTTATGAATATTAGAAATGCATTTGCAGGTACCCCAACTTTATCAGGAAGTCTGAGAGGCCACGTGTGCCCTGTCACTGTCACACACAAGAACTCCAGCTAACGAGTTTAACAGTATTAATTGTGATACTGCTTTCAGTTTTCCTCTTGAAAGATTGCCTTTTGCTCCATTGTAAGCCAGATGATTCTTTGTCTTTGGGTCGAAAGCACAAAATTAGTGTGATTTTATTCACACTTATTTGAAGTACGAGATCATTTCCAGAGACGATTATGTATCATGGTATCTGGGATTTCCTTGGTGCTCCTAACACATGCCCATCCCTGCGTTACTGGTATTACTCCTTTCTGCCTGTCCGATGGAGTGATGCCTTTGTTTCGGCTCAGTCAGGGAAATGTAAATATCTGTTGTCACTGAATGGACTTTTCCTGATAATTCTTGGGCCAGTGCATGACGATCATAGCCAACTGACAAATCACAAAGCCATTGCCTGGGAAAACTCATTACTAGAAGTAAACAGGGTCACTGAGCCATGCTTTCTAAAAGAGTTAACCACCCCATGACCTAAAGGGGCTCTGGATGGTATTGGCATCACAGTGTCTTATCAATAAATCGTCCTACAGTTGCAACAGGCTGCTCTTCTGGAAGGTTTCTTGCAGATAAATACTATTCCCATCTCGTGAAATTTAAGTAATTTCCATTTCTCGCCTGGCAACTACAAATATTAATCTGACATGCATAACTGCACAGTGAGCAGTTCTAGTGGTGCCTGGATTGTTGATTTTCTAATGTTTCTGAACTTGTAGGACCGTTTGACATGAAAATGGATGTTTCAAAATGGAAATGCAAATACATTTATAAAGAAGAATACATGGTTTTGTCCCATTAATTGCTGCCATTCTAGCTGACTGGCTTTTCCCTGTTTCAGTATTTTGGTATTATGTATTTAATACCAATGTGTTAAGCAGATATATAGTACAAACATTTCTCCTTTCTCCAAGAAAATCTACTTTCAGGCATACAGTAAAGCATTCACTCAGTCCTCAGGTTGTAAGATTCTGCTCTCCAAACAAGGACACCAAAGAATATTCTTTAAGTGTGTGAAATGGCAGTATATGAAAGCTGTGACCTGTTTTTTTATTGTTTTAGTAAATTTAGATACTTCATCATGAATTGGGTATCAGTTCTCTTTGACTTTTCTCTGAAGTAATTTAGAAGCTGATATATGAATCTAGACATTAGAATGCTAAATTAATCTAAAATGTAGGCATCACCGAGGTCTGGGTTAAAAAAAATCAAGCGTTTCTTCATTAAGTGATCATTGCAGCTCCCATTAATTACAGTGGAAGGTCCCACTGATTCCAGTGAAAGCTGAATCGAACCTTAGTTGCTCTTCCAGTGCTGCAGAAGCTGGTACAGCACAAGAGACCTGTGTATATGTGAATTAATACTCATTTTTTCTTGTTGTTGTGATTACAAGTAACTACTTCAAGTGGAATATTACGTGACTATGCTAAATTAGCAGTCCCTTGGTGTGCTATAACATTTTTTAAAATCCTTACCTAACATCAGTTATGGTGGTTTGATTATTTTCTTTCTTACTGTGTTTGAATGCTACATAATGCAATATTTTGGGGATTATTTTTGGTCTTATTTGCTTGCTTACTTGCTTTTTTGTTTACATATATCTTTGGATTCTGTCAAAGAGAGTTTTTTTTTGTTTTCACACTGTTAAACTTAGGAGACTGTGAGATCTCTATAAACTGTTACTCATATAAGTAGTTGTTGCTCAAGTTCTCTTATCAAAATCAGTGAGATTACATGTGGGTGTGGAGAGTGCTTATATAAATAATGGATACTAGCTAACCTTACTTTTACATGAAAAAGTGCAAACTTCTGTACAGCTGTAGCATTAACCAAATAGGGTAGATGAATGTATCAGCATCATGCCTAGTTCTGGACAAGTTGCTTGCTTCTCTATATTTGGTTAAGCATATTGTACAGAGTGGAAGATTGACAGGCTTTGATACAGTACAAAGTTAAGGACATATGACCTAGGTTACCATAAAAGAGCATTGGATTTAGTACCTACACACACCATATAAATGAACTTAACTCAGTCCTAGATATTCCCAAGAGTCACTTCTTTATGGCTCTTCAGTAAATTATAGTGGTGATAGAGGCGGAAATTACTTAAATTAAGTCTCATGAGAAAGTCAGTTAAATGAATACGTTGCATTTACTATGACCAATAATAGCTGAATTCAGATTTGTAAGACAAAGTACAGTGTGAAAAGGCTTATTGCTGGCAATATAAAGGCTCACTGGAAACAGTATGACTACCATAGGTCAATGCATTAGTCATTTTGAATGTTATAAACTCTTGGTATTAATGCTTAAGAGTTTTATATGGCTGTTTTAAATAACTGAATAGAGATATAACAGTATATCTAACTTGGTGCCCAGTTCTTAAATCTTTTACTCATACAAGTATACGCATTAGATTTGTTTGCCCTTGATTTATGCCTTTTAAATTCCATTAGCTTCAACAGAATTATTTCTGATTTATGGTTTTGTAAATGAGAAGGGACTTTATCCCACTGGGACTGGCCAGATGTTTACAAGTTTCAGGACAGGAATGATAGTTATTAAATATTTCATGATCAAGATTTAAAAGGTATTTAATATGAGCATTCTTTGCTGTGAAACTTCTCTTGCTGAAGTTTGTTAAATAAAACCCATTTCTTTTATACTGTTTGCATGATTGAAATAGCAGTGTCAGAACTTTGTCAACCTTCATTCTTATGCTTTATTATAATTATATATCAGAGAGTACAGATTACAAAGGAACAATAGTTCTTGCAGTCTGGTGTAGCTAATAATGTATGGAATATGGCAGTTCTGTTTGCTACTTAAATAAACATTCATGATACTGCATAAGTATCTATTGTTTTTCTCTCATCAGTTTAAGTTTGTTCAGTGGTATACATGGAATAGTCAATAACAGAGTGACAAAGCTCATTTCAGGCATTGCAGTATATCATTTGGTTACTTTAAATCGTAGAGTAGTGAGTTAAGAAAGGGGAAAAAAAAGTTCTCAGAAAGCAGTGGCAATTTAGTGGACCCCTTGAAATGTAGAAGGTATTTGTTTCCTATTAGATAGCTTTGTTATGGAGGTGGTTTACTGAAACAAACATTACCGTATTACCTAACAGCTTCTTTGCAAATACAAATGACAGATTTTATGGCTTGAACTTGCAGTTCGTGATGACTGTGTTGAAGTCACTTGAAATGTTGCAGAGGTTAAGTTTGTTCATACAGCAGAAAATAAATACACTTTGATGCGCTCATTTTTACTTGCCAAAATAAGGTGGTGACTCATTGGGCTTCACAAAAAAGGGCATGAACTACCAGTTTACATTGCACTGCATTCTGTATTGAAAAGAAACAATAGAAAAGATGAAGGCAGTAATTTATTTACTTTTGAGAATTTTCATGAAATGTGTAAAGTTGCCCTGAAACTGCCAATCCACGGACACGGGTTGCTGAGCAACCTTGCATTGCTTTATTTCATAGGGACATGAACTTGCCAATTGCTGTGATGCCTTCTTAGGCAAAACTCATGGTGACACTGGGGTTGCAGTTACTAATGCCCATCGTTGTACTTGAATTGTGACATTTCACATGACAGATGTGGAAATGTCTTCCTTCACCGTCTTCCAGCCACTGTGTTAGGCTAACATATCTGTTGCAAGATCAAACCTGCACTTCATACAAAAACCTTACCCCCACCCCAATAATTAAGGACTCTGTGTTCATTAATTTTTAGCTCCTTTTTTGAACATTGTTGTAACAGTCGCAACCTGTTTGTCAATCCTAGAGGGGAGGTGGATGAGACACTTCCTTACTGACTTTAAAAAGAAAATTTCAAGTACTGTAGCCAGATTTCTTTCGATTTAATGTTTGAGCACTCAACATAGTGTCCAGGTATCTTCCACTTCTCACATTTTATTAATTCTGAATGTCACTGAGGGCATATTTTTATGCCTTCACCTCTAGAGAAGTGGTACTGCAAAGCAAGTGTTCAGAGGGTAGAACAGCACAGTTCAGATTCAAGGAGGGCTGCCAGCTCTTGTCCTCCCATAAAGATTGATGCACATTCTTGTTTTCAGAGCTGCAACAGAGAAAGATAGAGGCCAGGGTCAGGATCTGTGTCTGTCATAATTTTTGGAAGGAATAAGTATTTACTGTGGTCTCATGTGAGAGACAATTCTCTTTGCTGCTCATCCACCTAAGACTCAAACATAATTTTCACCTGGTCTTTATTCAGGCAGCTTTTGGTTGGCTTTATTTACTTGGTAGGTGTCTTCAGGATTTCTCTTCTTGTGATTTGGCTCGAGTGTTCTTTTTTTCTTGCACTTTTAGAAGTAGTTTGTAATAGTAGTATTCGTAATTAAATACAAAGTGTATTTTTATTTTAAAGAAAATCGGCTAACCTCTGTCTCCTTCCACAACTTGATTAATAAAGCAGAAAGATCTTAATTCCAATAATCACAGGATTTATATGAATATATGATCCAAAAAACATGCCACAATCCTCTTTGGAGGGATTGTTCATCGTGTGTAGTAGGGTAGATTAAATTAATAGATCTTAGTGTGATTTGGCATGTATTAGAATAAAGCTATGATAGAGATCTAAAGTATATCTTTCTCATATTTGAAATTATTTTATAAATTATAACTTAGTACTTTTCCATTCTTGCAAAGATATTTTTGCTAAAACTTAGTTGTGTTGCATGACAAAACTTTTTTTTTGATGAAGGAAAACATTTTTGTTGTTATTTGGTTGTTAGTTTTTTTCTCTTTTTTCACAAGTAATTCCAAATTCCAAATGTTAAATAAGGTTACTAAGAGAGAGGTAAGGTACTGGAATCTCAAAAAACAGAATTTAATTTGGCAATATTTTTTTTTTTTAAATACAACTGTACAACGTAACCTGTATGCAGAAGGTATGATCTAGGAAGCTTTTTCCAATTTACCTGAACTTTGTAAAAGTTATAAGCCAACTATCAGTCTCAGAGGAAACTTAATTTGTTTTATATTGCTAAGTATATTTTATAATATATTTAGCATAGAGCCTTTCTCTATTTAGAGAAATAGAATTTTGGAACTCTAAAAATATTTTATAATAAATCTAACTAGGAATTTAGAATTCTACATTTAAATTTAAATTTTAGTTTGAATTACATTTTAAGTATAGTTTAGAATTGAGACTCTAAATATGTTTATGTTGTATTCTTGAATGGAGTGGAAAGCCTTGAAAAGAAAACTTATTAGAAAAAGTGTTTTTGTAGAGGTAATCTAGAATTAAGTATACCAACTTATGAAAATAATTTCTACTGCAAATTGAAAGGTTCTTTGTATGTTCTTTCCAATCTGCATTTTTACTTAGCTTAGCTACAGTATTATTATCAGAGAATTTTAAAGCCTCCTAACGAATACGTAAAAATTCAAATTCACATTAAAATTTACTAAGTGACTTTGAAAAAATCTTAACCTTGACCCTGAGTTAGGACTGTTACCAAGAATTATGACTGACCTCAGGATATTTTTAGTTTTTGGTCTTATTAGCAAAGGCACATGAAAAGTTAAAAGACTAGAGAGCTTATGTTTATTTTTCCAGTGAAAGAGTTAAAGTGCTACTTTAAAGCAAAATGCAACAGCATGTAAGCAATAGTAGTGTTGTTATCTGAAAGAACATAACGCAGAGCTACTTTATTTTAATGGCTCTGTTATTCATTTTTGACATGAACTGTTTAAAAACCAAACTGTTACTTTCCTACCTCAAAGTAAGTGCCCAGACTAACTTTCTCCATTCAAATAGCTGAAACACAAAGGAAAAAATACAAAAGAAGCCCAGAGTGGTTATGTTCAGTGAGGTGATACGTTTTTCTCCCCATTTAAACAGGAGAGGAAATGTCAAGAGTAAAGTGCTGAAGTGTTAGTATGTTCCTAACGTGTAGAGATACTACCTGATTTATTTCTGTGGAAATTGTGATGTTTCTTCTGTAATAGCCATGTGGTTTAATTTATGTGCCTCTTCTGGGGTTTCGTTTATTTTTCGTATGCAGGTGGTTCAGAAGGGAATCTCTTTTTTTCCAGCTGAACTGTCCTGTCCTCCAGACTAAAGGTTTAACAAACTGAAGAAGTTTGATTAACAGGAAATTGATTACAGTATAGTTTTTTTTCCATCTCGGATACTCAAAAAATGCTTCAAGAAGGAGGGGTACATTTAAGGCCAAGCCCAGCTTGTTCAGAGTGTCACTACTCAGGAACAGCAATGCTCTGCAGACATATCAGTACGCTTTAGAACAAACCTGAAGAGAAAGGAACGTGAGAGAAGCAAAAATGTGAACTGGCAAGTTAGGCTATTCCTACCGTGAGCACATACAGAGATGTTTTCACAACTTGGGCTGTTGGATTTCTGTTAGCTACTTGGGCTTATAATACAGCTGAGAAGTGGGTTACTTGGGCATTTAAGCACAGCTGAAACTCAAGATTTCAGAGTAGTCTGGGTTGCATCTGTGTGGCGGGTTGGCCCTTGGCTGGGGACCAAACCACACACACTCGCTCACACAGTCCCTGCCCCCACCCAATTCTAGGGGAGAGAATTAAAGAGGTAAATGGCAAAGAGGACTCGTGGGTTGAGATAAGGACAATTTGATAACTAAACTACAATAATATTGGAAATAATACTATTTACAAAGATGCAATGTGATACACAGTGATACTGTCCCTCCCCACCTGATGACCAAAGGCGCAGCCCACTCCCAGCCAATGGCCCCGAAGGAGGGAGAGAATAGGTGATACACAATTATGCTGACCCCCCCGCGAAAAAGGCTCAGCCTGTTGACAATGATACTGCCCCCCCAAAAAAAAAGGCTCGGCCTGTTGCCAGCTAATAATCCCCAGAAACCGCACAGACCGATTCCCCCAGAAAAAGGGGGGGAAAAGGGGGGAAAGGGGGTGCACCGCTCCCGGAGGCCCTCACGGAACGAAGATAACAGCCCAAGCGTCCCAGTCCGAGAGCTGACCGAAGCAGAGGAAAATAAACAGCTAATGATCCCCCTGGAGAGGGAGGATGCCAAAACTCACGGAACGGAGATAAACGAGTGTCCCGGGCCGAGAGCTAACGGCGACCGTGGGGGGAGTGGGGGAAAGGCCTTGGGAGGGCGAACGCAGGTTCCCAAAGCGAGATGAATCCGAAGCCAAAAGGAAGTGAAAAGCCAGCTCTCCCGGAAGAGTCCTCTCCTATATACTGGGTATGACGTGCATGGGATGGAATAATTGGTCAGTCTGCTTCTCAATCTTGACCTAAAAGCAAATCCCAAGCTAGAACCCGGGTTGTCTCTCTCTCTATGGAGAGGAGAGAGGCTGAATGTATCTCGTCCTTGAGAACAAATAGCAATATCCTAGCAATAACTATAAACGTTCTTCTCTTATCAATTCTCTCCGGAGCAGGAATCCAAAACATAGCTTCTTCTAGCTATTTATGAAGAGAAGGGAAAAGGAAAAAAAAATTAACTCTCCTCTGCTTAACCCACGACAATCTGAGATGACAATTTGTGTTCATATGCGTATCATGTTGGTTCTGCTGCTGTTTTGAATTCTTTTATTTGACTAAGTTTGGGCACATTAAAAGCACACTTTTTTCCCCCCCATCCAGTAGATGTTCCTTTAATGTAGACATTCAGAGCCTCTGTAATACAGAGACTAAACATCATTATTTCTACCCTTTAGACTAGTAATCAGAGCAATATTATCTTGCTATTGCAGCTCAAGGCAAGACCATAGTGTTCAGCAGTGCCAGTGGTTTTGGCTTTTTTTTAATGTTATCTGCCTATAGCAGTCCAAGAAGCTATTTTAACTCATGCAGGGTAGTGTAGGTTACCAGCCCAACAGAGGACTAACAAAGAGCTTAAATGTTTGGATAGAGGCCTCTTTTTAAGAGTTGGAATTTTACTTTTTAGGCTGAGTAAGATCCAGAGGGCCTGTTCTTCTCTTTCCTGAATATTTCATAAACTGATCTTTATGAGAGCCCCAAATTGTCCAAAACTGGAAGTAGTCCAATGTTTCACCTCACTGCAGTGTGCCATATGTGGACAAACCTTGCTATTATTTCTTGTGAATGACACATAGTAGGTGAAATTCCCCATTCTGGTGACATAAAAAAACCCCAAAAAACCCCACCCACAACAAAACAACAAACAAAACCACAAAAAACCAAACCAACAATAAACAATAAGAAAGCTTTGATTAGATGGTGTGTTTGGGAGAGAGAGAGCCCTCATCTCAGTCTGCAGGTCAGATGGGGGAGCATCTCTGCAGCTGTCGTCATGGTGGTGCTCTTCCAGCCTCAGCATGTTGGAGATCTGTCAGTTCTGACCCAACAAATAGTGTTTTGGGAAAGAGAGCTGGAGGTTAAGAAAGTGCAGTCACTATTGCAGCATTTTATGGGAAAAAAAAAATAAAACACCCCACCTCCCAAAGAACTCCAGGACAGAGTTTTGCTGCTTGGAATACAAGTCAAGTTCATGTTCCAGGTCTTGGATGAACATGCCCTTTCCACAAATGGGTGCTTTAATTTGAGTAGATTAGTGAACAACTAACAGCCTCTGCAGGGCTTTCTTGCCCCTAAATGCTGAGATCAGAACCCTGGTTTTAAGGTGTTTGATACTTTCTGTGGTTGGAGGGACTCAAGAAGGAAAGGGAGCGGCAGTTTTCTGCAGTATCAATAAACCTGTCTTCACCTGTCGATAACAAGGGGCCTACAGGGATCATAGTTAAGGGCTATGGGCTCACTTTCTTCATGTTTGTTACAGTGTGGTGTCTGTCAAAGGAGCATAAGTGGTATTGTAACCTGTGTCAGCCTTGGGTTATCTCAAAACTCTTTGTGCTACTAGGTTGGCTTTGTTGGCATTTAAAACAGGGAAGAAAGCTCCGGTAATACCAGCACGTTCTTTCTCAGCCTTTTCAGATTGAAACATTTTATTTTTTGCTCTGAAACATTATTTCCAGTGTACTTTGTATAATGTGACAACATTTCAAACATTTTGAAGTTTGAAGTATAGTTGAAGAGTTTTTCTCAAAATGAGGTTATGACAGTAAACCTGGTAACCTTTCTTCATCTCTCTGTTGCTGGTATTTCCTTCTGTCAAGGACTTTAACATTTTGGAAATTTGTTGCAATTCTGAAAGAAGTGAAGTATTTCAACCCCATGTGAAATACATTGTGGTACCTAGTTGTAATGGTTTATGTTCCAGGTCTGCACAGGGGTAGCAGATTTGTGCTTTTTTGGCTCTTCTAGTGCTTTGCAAACTTCAAAACCATATTTGGACCTGATATGCCTTCCTTTCCCAACCTGTTTAGGACCAAAGTCATTAAAGACCGAAGAAACAGGGACCCTTACAATATATCCCCCAATTCACCAACTCAGCAGCGTATTGTTTTCCATTCAGCCCAGCAGGAGAAGTGTAATTTGAAGGCAGATGTTTGGATTCTTCTCCTCTTAAAAAAGTTTATTTGCTAGATGAGAAGCTGTTGGGAAGGCATCTCATGGGTTTTTTCCCATTAGCTTGAACAACTTCCGTGCTCATGTTCTGCTACATGGAAGTTTCAGTTGTAGTTTCAGAGCTTAGTCAGATATGCTGGTTTGGTGATCTGTATTGGGTCTGGCTGAGATGGAGTTAATTTCCCCACAGCAGCCCTCACAGTGCTCTGTGTTGCACTGGTAGCTAGAAAGATGTTGGTAACACCAGTGTTTTGGCTACTGCTGAGCAGTGCTCACACAGCATCAATGCTGTCTCCCCAGCACCCCCACCCCAGCAGGTTCAGGGCTCCAGGTGTGGGCAGGATCTTAGGAGGGGACAGAGCCAGGACAGCTGACCCAATTGACCAAGGGGGTATTCCAGACCATATGACATCAGCTCAGCAATAAAAGCTAAGGGAAGGGAGGAGGAGGGGGGGGGGGCGCATTTGTTGTTGACGTTTCTCTGGGAGCAACTGCTATGCATTTTGAAGTGGCTGGACATCACTTGCTGATGGGAAGTAGAGACTAAAATATTTGTTTTATTTTTGCTTTAGTGCACAGCCTTGGCTTTGCTTTAATTGAACTGCTTTTATCTTAACCCACGAGTTTTTCTGTCTTATTTTCTTCCCCTTACTTTGCTGAAGGGGGAAGTGATAGAGGGGCCTGGTGGGCACCTGGCGTCCAGCCAAGGTTAACCCACCACATGATCACAAATACATATATATTTAACCTATATTGAACAGGCAACATTTTTATTTCCTTACAGTGTTTGTGAGGACACTCACATGAAGATGTAGATGAATTAATTCAGTAATTTTGTCCTAAATTATCTTAATATTGCCTTAGACTATAAAACTACGTATGGAAGAAATATTTTCTGAGCACAAGCCTTGAAAGTTTGTCTCTTTTCATATTATCTTTAAAATTCACACATTTTCTCACCTTTATACAGAAAATAAGACCTAATAAATATAAAATTAATGTAAGTACATGGATCCTTTGGTTTTCTGGGATTCCACTGTGTTATTATAGGATTGCTGCTTCCAGGAATTATTTCACCCTTGAAAACACATAGTATGGTACTATTAAAATGTGTATATATGTCTATTTAAAATGTTCAGTGATGAAGATTACTTCTAAAGACAGTAAGTCTCCCCTGCCCCTGACATCCATTCTCCCTGCTTTTGGTCAGGCCATTCCTCAGGAATGTTTCTCTATTTCTTTTTAAAGAAATCAGGTCCTCCAGGTCACAAAGGAGGTTGCAAAGATTTCCCAAGGATAAAAAAGTTAAATTGCTATCAGTCTCTAGTGCAGTTAGCTCTGCAGTCTGGTGTTTGTCTTTGCTTTGCTTTCCTCTGAGAGTGCCTCTAAGACCTTGTAGTTAAAAGTATAAAAACCCATTTGACAAGAACATCCATAATGATAAGTTTTATTCTGCTATATTTCCATGGTTTAACTGTTCTCCAAGTGGTCCAAGGATTTGGAAGGTCTAAGTAGATTCCCATTAAAGGAAAGAGGGCAATAAAATTTTTAATAACACTGGTGTCACCTTACTGTGAAAGGCACTAGCACGTAATGAATTAAATTCCATTTAAAAGATTTGGGATCCTTTTATTTAATAGAAAGTTATGAACTAAAGCTGTAGATCTCACAATTTTAATTAATTATTATTATTATTAATAGTTATTATTACCTGAAAACTGATGGTACCTGGAAGACATGGCTTTGCAATTGCCGCACTTAATTCTGAGGGCTTAATCCTGTCTCCTGAGCCCAAGGTCTCAGAGGGAGTACAGCTGTCAAGCATTACAAAGCCTCAGGCTCTCCCCTTTTGGCTGGAAGGTAGAGCACTGAAAATCCCTCCGGTCTCTTCTGTGGGTGGCTAGTGCTAAACTGTAGTGCTAACCTTCCCAGTAGTTAGCACTTCAAGCCTGTTTGAGACTACTGATGAGTCCAGGAAATGTCTAGGAAGTGACTGGTTAAACGTTTTTGTCTGAGGGAAGTATGTCATCACCTGCACTGTTACTAGCCCTAGCACCAAAGTTCAGTGGTTGATATAAATAATGATAACTCAAAAAGGGTGCAGCAGTAGCCTGGTGCTAAGGGACATTCAGTGTGCTACAGGCTGTTAAACTCAGAAAAAGCTCTAGTCGATTTAATCAAAAGTGATACAATAACATGACTGCATAATAGTATTGTTAATTTCCCTTTGGGCTAAAATCAAACATGGAAACTGCTTTTTATTGTGACATCCTGTGTCGCCAAAGGACAATGCTGATCCACAGAAAAAGAACCAGTATGTGCTCTGTCTCCTGCTTGGGCGACAGATTTCAGCCCACAGAGGGCCATATGTCAGCCATCACAGAAGGCCCAGGGTCCTGCAGCCATTTGAGGTGTCCACATGGTGACTTCCCCATATGTGTTTAAGAAGGATTTCTGCATGGGCGTGCCTGTGGGTGGAGATGTGAGTCTGGGCTCATCCGTGCTACAGAGTTGCACAACTTTGTCTGGAGTTGCCTTCCAAAGAGAAGACAATATGAAACTTGTTATTGCAGTGCTATTATACTTTCATTAGGCTTCATCAAACCAACTCCTATTTAATCTGTGATAAACTAACTTGGTTTAACTTAATGTTTAGGTGTTTGAATTAAGCTAAACCTAAGTCAGTCTTCCTGAAATTAAGATATTGATGGACTGATTGCAGACTCTGGGATTGATACCTTAGACCCTGTTGCAGTTCTCCCCATTAGGTGAATTTATTTAAATTATTTTTTTTTTCCAAAAAGGTGCTCCCTAACTCCCCTGTGCTCTTTATATCTTTAAATTTAAAAATAAAAAATTCAAGTGCTCCTTGAGAATAGTAATTTTCTACCAATATTTCTTCATAGTCTACTGTGATATTTTCTCAAGATTTTTGTATTCTAACATTCTAGGAGCATATTCTTTGAGTTTTTCAGTGGCTAATTTCCAGTTCTCTTTGAATCTTTACTGTTGCACTCTCAAGTTTCCTACATGTGTGTTCTTATAGATGCAAATTAAGAATACTGGGGGTTTTGAGAATATAGAATCATAGAATGGTTTGGGTTGGAAGGAACCTTAAAGATCATCTAGTTCTAAACCCCCTGGCACGGGCAGGGACACCCTCCACTAGCCCAGGTTGCTCAAAGCCTCATCTAGCCTGGCCTTGAACACCTCCAGGGATGGGGCATCCACAACTTCTCTGGGCAACCTCTTCCAGGGCTTCACCACCCTCACAGTAAAACAGCTTAAAACTCTTGCACTGCGTCCTGTTGCTACGCTCCCTGATAAAGAGTCCATCCCCATTGTTCCTGTAGGCCCCCTTGAAGTACTGGAAGGCTGGTGTTAGGTCTCCCCGGACCCTTCTCTTCTCCAGGCTGAACAATGCCATTTCTCTCAGCCTGTCCACATAGGGGAGGTGCTCCAGCCCTCTGATCATCTTCATGGCCCTCGTCTGGACCTGCTCCAATAGGTCCGTGTCCTTCCTGTGCTGAGGCACCCAAAGCTGAACGCAAGACTCCAGGTAGGATCTCACAAGAGCAGAGTAGAGGGAGAGAATCACCTCCCTCAACCTGGTGGTCATGCTTCTTTTGATGCAGCCTAGGACACGTTTGACTTTCTTGGCCGCAAGTGCGTGTTACTGGCTCATATCGAGCTTCTCATCAACCAACACCCCCAAGTTGCTCTCCTCAGAGCTTCTTTCAAGCCATTCTCCACCCAGCCTGTATTTGTGCTTGGGATTGCCTCGACCCAGGTTCGGGACCTTGCACTTGGCCTTGTTGAACTTCATGAGGTTTGCATTGGCCCACCTCTCAAGCCTGTCAAGGTCCCTCTGGATGGCATCCCTTCCCTCTAGTGTGTCCACCACACCACACAGCTTGGTGTTGTCAGGAAACTTGGTGAGGGTGCACTCAATCTCACTGTCCATGTGACCAACAAAGATGTTAAACAACACTGGTCCCAGTACCAAGCCCTGCAGAACACCACTCGTCACTGTTCTCCACTTGGACATAGAGCCATTAACCACAACTCTTGGAGTGTGACCGTCTAGCCAATTCCTTATCCAGCGAGTGGTTCTTCCGTCAAATCCATGTCCCTCCAACTTAGAGACAAGGATATCATTTGGGACAGTGTCAAAGGATTTGCACAAGTCCGAGTAGATGACATCAGTTACTCTTCCTTTGTCCACCAATGCTGTAATCCTGTTGTAGAAGGCCACCAAATTTGCCAGGCACTGTTTGCCCTTGGTGAAGCCATGTTGGCTGTCACCAGTCACCTCCTTATTTTCCATCTACCTTACCACAGTTTTCAGGAGGATTTGCTCCATGATCTTGCCAGCCACAGAGGTGAGACTGAGATTACAGTTTTTGAAAGGTGAAATTAGAGTTTTTGAATGTTGCTCCATCCTCTCTGGTGATTTAACTCACATTTATTTGCAAAACCAAGCCTGTTTTCTGAGGTCACTTTGAGTTTCAACTTGAAATGACAGTAAGCTCAATTGTCCCTTTTTTGCTCATCATTAAGGAACTTTTAACTAATTTATTAAGTCTCTTAGAAGATTTGCAGTGCAATAGAAGGTCTAATTCCGAATGAGTTGGAGAGACATTTACCCTAAAGACAAGGAGGCTGGATGTTTGTTTATAGGTGCTTGAAACTGAAGTTTCCAGTTATACGTGTTTAGGTATTAACTCTGGAAAGGAAAATTTCTTTGTCGAACTGTGAAGGGTGTCTTAATTTAATATTTACATTACTACTGTGTACTGATGGGTTGAATAAGAAGAATTTTTATTGTATCATTGTGAAATTTGCTATTTTGCTTGAATTTATTTCATACTTGGAGCTAGTCATTATCCTGTGAAATTACCATTTCCATCTTTTTTTCTTCGAATTCTTCCTTGCCCACATTTGGCAGAAAGAGAAGCCTGTTGCTGTTGTATAGTCTGATGCTGTGAATGTCCTTTTTATAATTTAATTATATGAATAACCGAATCTGGTGCATTTTACAGTATATTTCCTTAGGCGAACTAGGTGGAATGCTTTTTAATAACTGTATAGCTATTTGTTGATTTTTATACTTGCTTTTTGAAGGTGGTTTAAAAAGAGATTGATATAGAATTACTTAAGGTACTGCATATAAATTAAACATTAAAAAGGTAGATACAACCAAACTAAGCAGCTCAATTATTATCTTTGGTTATGCAGTTACTGCCTCAAGGACACTCCATCCATTTCGTATCGTATGTCCTTCTTTTGAAACGTGATCAGTGGGTTCAAGTAACATTTCAGCACACAGGAAATTGCATAATTTATAGACTTTTAGAAATGAAAAACAGAATACTGTTTTTCATAAATTAAATATCCCTCTCTTTTTTTCTTCACTCCCCTTACAGATTGGAACACTGAAAGATTACTACCACTTCTACCATAGTAAAACAATTAAAAGGTCAGTTCTCTCAAGTAGAGGTACCCACAGCTTCATTTCAATGGAACCAAAGGTAAGAAAATCCACCTATGTTTCTGAGGCAAAAGCTTTTGCATTTTTTATATGAAATGTCATACCAGAGGCATATAGCATTACAAGAACTGACACACTATCTGTTCTGCTTCCCATTAAAATGAAGCAAAGACCATGCTACTAAGTATGTGCTATTCTTGGAATATAAGGTCCAACATTATTCATGGAGGAGTACAGGAATTTTGCTAATGCACTAATCGTTGTGCTGTGCTTCTCTGCAAAATCACATGTGTAACATTCATGTCTGCAGATCTCCTTCTGTAAATCAACCAGCTTTCAGAATTAAGATGAGCAATGTAGGATAGTGTGATGTTCAGAGGAAAGCTTCTATTGCTTTTTTCTGGTCTTTTTCTAGTTTTGGTGTGTGAGGGCTTAAAATAAGAATGTTCTTTTCTGTGGTCCTTTTGGCAGTTCTTACCAATCTTAATTTTAAGATCTGTTTGAAAAATGGTGTCATATCTTTGGAATATGTATGTATGTATGTATGTATGGTAATAGGTAACTGTCAACATAATTTAATTGCTGATTTATAATTAAGTATAAGATTGTCTTGTGTCTGTAGCCAAGACACACTTTTGTTTTAATCCTGTAATTTCAGTGATTAGTAGCTTTGTCACTAACTGTAGAATTGAATTTCCTCTGGCTTTCTTTTAGAAAGGAAGTTTGGAGAAGATCCCGATAGCTTTTTGATACTGTTCATGCAACCCACTCTTCCCAGCAAACTCCTAAGTTCTTGGTATTTTTCAGCGGTGATAACAGAGACAAGCTTTTCTTAAGTCCTTAGATGATTGCTGTTGTCTGTGAAGGATTTGTCAGGTTTTACATGACAAAGAATTTATGATAAATTAAGGTTATCAGTAAAAGACAGTTTGAATGCTGTAGATGTACAATGTACAAGTTGAGCATCATACAGGAATACTTCAATGTGGAAAGCTGTATTTAGGGATGAAGTTCCTCTTGAGGATGGGACAAGATTAGGGAAGTGAAAGAGTGTTCACCTCTGTGTTGATAGGGCTGATCTGCTTAACCCTTTAAGAGCACCAGCAGCTCTGCTGAGCACCTTATTTTGGGGATTGGTATGAAAATGGTCAGGGCCCAAATCTCTGTTCCCACGAGTGCTGAGACCACCATTAAAACAACAAGCACTGCACTTAGAATAGACAATACTGCAAAAGGAAGGGAAAGTGTTCATGTCTCTGTCAGTCCATACTCTTTCCCATGTGCACAGAGGTAGAGCAATTTATACACAAATGGACAAGTTCACATGCATGTACCACCATAAACTTTGGTGTTACACCCAGCTTCCAGATACCTGTTCTGTACTTCTAGGAGCCAGGCTACAGTACTGTGGCCATGATTGTAAGAGACTCTAAGGCAGACCATAGCATAAAATCAGGGCCATATTTTATTTTCCAGTGCTTTCCATGTTATACCATTTACGTCTTGTCCCCAGTCTGTGCTGCTGGTGGTACAGAATTTCTGAATTTCTAAATCATTGTTAAATAGAATTTTAATACTGTGAAGCCCTAGTGAGGGTTGTCCAAGGTCTCAACCCTGTTAATGATTCATTACCCAAACTGAACCAATGGTCTAGTATCTAGATCTGGCAAAAATACTGTGATTGATTTTGTGGCTATTCCACTAGCCCTGGGCTTGGGAATTCTTTTATGGCTCCAGACATGTCAAGATAGAGACATTTATTTGTAGAATAAAGGCCAGTTTGTTTTTCAGTGTGTATAATATTTAAGGATTATTGAGGCAGACTGGAAATTCAATTGTATTGTATAAGCTGGACTTTTTAAAAATGAAAGGTTTAATCTTAAATAAGGTTCCTTGTATGACTGTGAGAATACTAAATAAATATAAATAAGCATAAATATAATATGCCATAATATTTATGAAAGTGACTGTAGCTAATGCCAATATTCACAACAGATTAGATGGCAGGTGTATTTGTGAACAAAGGAACACTGAGGTTTGTTTACTTTCCACATCATTTAATGGTAGTTTTCTTAGTGCTTAAAATCCTCTCCACATAGTATGTATACACAATTAACTTGATCTATGTTTGCTTCAGGTGTAGATCACTAATTTGGTCCTTTATGAAATTTTAAGCAACACAATTTTTATTGAGTGGTAGTTCATTTTGTAAATAACCTGCATATAATTGAAGAACCATTATGAAATCTGATATTTCTAAACTACTTGGAATCATACAATCATAGAATAGGTTGAGTCGGAAGGGACCATGAAGGTCATCTAGTCCAACCCCCCTGCAGTAAGCAGGGACATCTTCCACTAGATCAGGTTACGCAGAGCCCCATCCAACCTTACCTTGAACGCCTCCAGGGATGGGGCATCTACCACCTCCCTGGACAACCTGTTCCAGTGTTTCACCACCCTAAGTGTAAAATATTTCTTCCTTACATCTAGTTTAAATCTCTCTTCTTTTAGTTTAAGACCATTACCCCTTGTCCTGTTGCTACAGGCCCTGTTAAAAGTTTATCCCCGTCTTTCTTATAAGCCCCCTTTAGGTACTGAAAGGTCGCAATCAGGTCTCCTCAGTCTTCTCCAAGCTGAATAACCCCAACTCTCTCAGCCTCTCCTCATAAGGGAGGTGTTCGAGGCCTTTGATCATTTTCATGGCCCTCCTCTGAACCCACTCCAACAGGTCCATGTCCTTCCTGTGCTGAGGGCTCCAGAGCTGGATGCAGTACTCCAGGTGTGGTCTCACCAGAGCTGAGTAGAGGGGCAGAATCATCTCCCTTTGACCTGCTGACCACACTTCTTTTGATGCAGCCCAGGATATGGTTGGCTTTCTGGACTGCAGGCGTCCATTGCCAGCTCATGTCCAACTTCTCATCCATCAGGGCACCCAGATTTTTCTCTGCAGGGCTGCTCTCAATCTCTTCATCCCTTAGCCTGTATCAATGCTGGGGGTTGCCCTGACCCATGTGTAGGACCTTGCATTTGGCCTTGTTGAACCTCATGAGGTTTTCACAAGTCCACTTCTCCAGCTTGTCAAGGTCCCTCTGGACGGCATCCCATCCCTCAGGGGTGTCAACCTCATCATTGGCAAACTTGCTGACGGTGCACTCAATCCAATCATCTGTGTCATTGATAAAGATATTAGACAGCACTGGCCCCAGAACAGACCCCTGAGGGACACTGCTTGTTACTGATCTTCATCTGGACATTGAGCCATTGACCTCTACCCTCTGGAAGTGACCATCCAACCAGTTTCTTATCCAATAAACAGTCCACTCGTCAAATCCATGTCTTTCCAGTTTAGAGAGAAGGACATTGTGGGGGACCGTGTCAAAGGCCTTGGAGAAATCCAGATAGATTACATCCGTGGGTCTTCCCTTGTCCACTGGTGTGGTTGCTCCCTCATAGAAAGCCACTAAGTTGGTGAGGCAGGACTTGCCCTTTGTGAAGCCATGCTGGCTGTCTTGAATTGCCTCCGTGTCCTCCAGCTGCCATGATCTTCCCAGGCATGGAGGTGAAGCTGAGAGGCTGGTAGTTCCCAGGGTCCTCCTTTGTACCCTTTTTAAAAATGGGTGCAATGTTAGTGTTTTTCCAATCACCAGGGACTTTCCCTGACTGTAGTGACTTTTCAAATATCATGGAGGGTGGCTTGGCGACTACATCAGCCAATTCCCTCAGGACTCTTGGATGAATCTCGTCTGGTCCCATGGACTTATGTACCTCCAGGTTCCGCAGGTGGTCGGGAACATGATCTTCTCTTACAGTGGGAGGGGCTTTGCTCTCCCAGTCCATGTTTTCTGGCCCATCCCCTCAAGAGATGTAGAAAAAGAGGTTGCTAGTGAAAACTAAGGCAAAAAGTTGTCAAATACTTCAGTCTTCTCATCTGTTGTTGCCAGCTTGGCAGCCTCGCTCATCAGAGCAGATACACGCTCTTTGACCTTTCTTTTCCAATTTACATACCTGTAGAAGCCTTTCTTGTTGTTCTTAGCATCCCTCCGCAAGTTCAGCTCCAGCTGTGCCTTGGCCTTCCTGACCCCATCCCTACACAACCGAGCAGTGTCCCTATACTCTTCCCAGGATACCTGACCCTGTTTCCACTGCTTGTGCATTTTCTTTTTGTGCTTTAGTTTTAGCCACAGTTTCAGCCACACTGTTCTCTTGCCTATCTTACCAGACTTCTTGCACCTGGGGATCGAGAGCTCTTGTGCACTATGGAAGGCATCCTTGAAAGTCTGCCAGCTCTGCCCCCTTGTCCCTGAGGGCAGTTTCCCGGGGGATGCTTTCAACTAACTCCTTAAAGAGCTTGAAGTTTGCTTTCCCAAAGTTTCGGGTCCTGACTTTACTCTTCACTTGACCCATACCCCTCAGGACCGTGAACTCCACCAGTGCGTGGTCGCTACATCCCAGGCAGCCTCCAACCTTGATGTTCCCAACTAGCTCGCTCATACTGGTGATCACCAGGTCAAGTATTGCATCTCCTCTGATAGGTGTGTCTATTACCTGGCTTAAAAAGTTGTCTTCAATACATTCCAGGAATCTCCTGGATTGCCTACATTTTGACAGTTTTCTCAGCCTTAAACAAGCATTACTCTATATTTAGGTGAAAAGATAAAGGATATGCAGTGTTACATGATTTTGTCTGTTATCATCCACATCCTTGCCTAGCAATGCTGCATGTTGTCATTTAGAGGTGAAATGGATTAAATAGTTTTAGGAAGATATGCCCAAATGAAGTTTTAATATTCCTGTCATAGATTGTCATGTATGAAATTTGAAACGTAGCATTATCCACAGCTTCTTTTCTAGGCCAATGTGTTGCTTGTGGTTGGCCTTTGGCAGGGGTCAATGAAAGCACCATACCATGAATTAAGGGCCTTTTTTAGCTCCATAGGGTTTGCTCAGCAAAGTTATTTTGGTGGTGCTACAATGCATGAAACTATGGGAGCAGAAGCAAAAGGAGGTGGGAAAAGGCACAGAATCAGTACATAGCTGAAAGGTATAATGAAACTCTAATTCAGCTATTAAATAGTTCAGTTTATTTCTGGTAGGCCCTCTGTTGAAATCAGACAATTACAGCAATTCCAGGGGTAGGAATAAAGAGCTGTGGTGTACCTTTGGGTTTGACATAGTAGTGACATGAAGAGTCACAAAGTGGAAAAAATTGCAAAGACTGATTGCAACATCAGTCTGTAAGTCAGACTTTACATCAGTACAAAACATAAGGAAAATCAGATGGAGTTTTTCTATCACTGAATAGATTGCAGTTCCAGTGAATAGATCCCAGTTCAGCTGTGGGGCCCCCAACATACAAAAGACATGAACCTGTTGGAGCGAGTCCAGAGGAGAGCCGTGAAGATGGTCAAAGGGCTGGAGCACCTCACAAGTGTGGACAGGCTGAAAGAGTTGGGGTTGTTGAGCCTGGAGAAGAGAAGGCTCCAAGGAGACCTTATAGCAGCCTTCCAGTACCTGAAGGAGGCCTACAGGAGGAGGCACTCTTTGTCAGGGAGTGCAGTGACAGGACAAGGAGTAGCGGTTATAAGCTGAAAGAGGGCAGATTTAGACTAGATATTAAGAAGACATTTTTTACTGTGAGGGTGGTGAGACACTGGAACAGGTTGCCCGGGGAAGCTGTGGATGCCCCATCCCTGGAGGTGTTCAAGGCCAGGCTGGATGAGGCTTTGAGCAACCTGGTCTGGTGGGAGGTGTCCCTGCCCCTGGCAGGGGGGTTGGAACTTGATGATCTTTAAGGTCCTTTCCAACACAAACCATTCTATGATTCTATGATTCTATGAAATGTCAGAGTTAACATGCCTACACATAACAATAATACACAGAAGTTAAATGGATAGTATAGATGGGAAAGTTGTCTTTTTATACTGAACTGTTACATGAGATGAAGGGTTTGTAGTGAAGGGCTGTGATAGTGAAATTTATGACTCATATGTTGAAAAATATCCCACAGAATCAATAGTATAAATGGCAAAGAAATAATCCTAGAAGGACACAATTCTTAAGGTGATAAAAGGCAGCTTTAAGATTCATAATAGATTCAAATTGACGTACATTCGAACTCAAGTTTGTTCCTTTGTGCTTTCGAGGTCTCCCGTTCTTTGTATCACAAAAAGACCTCAAAAAGGCATGTGGCCTGTAGCAGTGCTCAGAAATGTAAAATTAATAATTCAAGTTCCTGTAAAGTGTCACATTTACTAATGGGGAAACCATTGCACAACATCAGCGTATATTTATCAATGTCAGCTAAAGTGATATGTCATTTTTTTAATTTAATTAATTTCATGTAGGTTTACTTTGGGGTTTGACCTCCTGTTTCACGAAGATACCCTGCTTGACCAGGATTTTGCAGAAGTTTCATGTCTTTGTCCCTTCTGCTCCAGGGTCAGAATACCTGGTGAAACATTACTCCAGATATTTACATTTTATTCAGCCTCACCTAACCACACACAGATCTGGTGTGGTATGACTTGGTGATACAGAAATGTTAGTACTGTGTCTGTGGGGGATTCTTACTTTTGTCATAACAAGCTGAACAGAACTGGTGGTAGCAGCATGTAAAATGCTGGCAAGCATGTATTTCATGAGACAATACCAAATGATCTGAGCTGTCCTCAGAGGGTAGGAAAATTATGTCAGAATTCTGTCCTTATTACTGGTAGGACATTGTAGATGTTCATGAGAAGGCAGGGAGGAGCAGAACTATAGCTGCCACAAGTAAATGTTTCATCATGTTGCTATGTACTTACACAGCTCTTATTGCTAAATAATATCCTTGGCTGATACGGGAGATGGCTGTCTAAAGAGTAGAGGAAAAGACGGATTTCACTGCAAGGTGATAGTCTTGATTTGGCAAGGATTGTGTCACTGATTATGCCACTACTTGTGGAGCATGCCTTTGGGAAACATACAGTCACTCTAGATCAGACTGTTCATTGCAAATAGAGAGGCGAGTTAAGATTTTCAGTGCTAGGAAGACAGTTGCCAAGTGTTATTTTCTAATTATTTATGAATTTAAAAGTTCCAAGATTTCGGTACGAGGTTGAGTAAGGAGAAGATAAAACTTTGAACAATTTGGATTTAATGTAGGGGGCACAAAATTCAGCAGGAATGAAGAATGTTACTACAGTACTAAACCCCAGGCTTTTAAAAGCCAACATTGTGGACTTAGAGCTTAGAGAAATTCAGATGAGAATGTTGTTATGGGTAAGGTTGTGTTTCATATTGGCAATGCTAAGTGTTAAGCTGTTAAACCTCATTAGTGAACAAAAAGATTTTGTTAGCCAAATAGAATAACACAACAATTAAACACTGTGACTAGGTGAGTTACTGATGTCTGCCTGGGTAGCCATAATCTGTACAAGCACTCAGAGGGCAGAGAATCAATACTACTCTACTTGGTTGCAAAATGATAGGAACTGTCATACTGTTCTCCTTGTTCAGTTTGACTGGAGGTTTAAGTTAGTTATTAAGTAATGCAGTATTTATCACTGTGGACCCTTTATTTGATTGTCTCAGAAAGCTTTTACATGAGCAATCCTTCCATCTTTAGCTTAGCCAAAATCAAGAATCAGACTTGCTATTTCCAAGGAGCCTGTTGCTGGGTGAGTTAGAACATGAACTGAATCACAATGCGTGAAAGGGCATAGCAACATGCTAAAGCACTTGCCTCTGGCGTATTAAAAAGTTTCATGTAAACATGAGCAGATAGTCCCACAACCTGGCTCTTTTTTCAAGGCTTTTTGAGATATGAAGTTGCTGTTCGCTGACAAAGAACTGCCATGGATCCTACTGTAATTAGTGTTGTTCTAACTGCTTGTCGTGTTTTTGTAAGGTTTGCACAAGGTGGTTGGTATTTTGGTTGCTTAATGGTGATTGAAATCCGTACTTACACAGGTGCCTGGTATATTAGTTTTAGCTTAAACTACATTCTTCCTCAACAGAAATCCCTGGGAAGTCTGTGTTGCTTCAGCAAGAATCAAGAATAATTTTACTGTGCTGAGGCTGCTTCAGACTTATTTTAATTTGTGACCTAGTATGGACTAGACTGCAGTCCACAATAAACTAGACCTAGAAGAAAACCACAGTGATAAGTGACAGTGAATAGAGCAATAATGGAGTGGAATTGGAGCAGCAATAGGTAGGGTGAAATGTCTAATCGCTCTGAGGAATAGCAACCTAAAATTTGGTACTCCTTTTTGGAACATGGAACAGTGCTTGGCCAGTGGATGATACAACACCAGCTCAAAGCTGAACCTTGGGTGACCATAACCTAAAGATGAAAGGCTTAATCCAGAGCATGTTCGGACAGTATCACGTGAATGTACATGGCCTTCCGCTTGTACTGTACTGGCCAAATACAGTGCTGCTGTATCAGGAGATAACGGTTGTTCAGTCAGCAATTTTTTGTCATACAATGGTAACTTCTCTTCATTTGTCTACAACAGGTAAAAATATTTAATGAAGTTAGTTGTAGCACTAATGGGACTGAGGTTTATTTGTGAAGAAAAAAACCTTTCTTAATGTCTAATTCTTTTACTATATTCATGAGATATCTGACTTTTCCATCAGTACTTAAAGAAGCCCTCAAAAAATAATCACTGAAGCTTCCTAGTGGAATTACCTTTTGATGTTTTCTACTAAAAGTAGAAAAATGTCCAGTAGGAATTTGATATAACATAATTTTAGAAAACAAGAATGTCCACTGTCGGGGAATATGGAAGTATTTCTTGAAATAAATGTGTTTGATTATCTGCACTTACATTTCCATTTCATCATGATTATCCCAGTTGTTAGCACCTGCCTCAAAGTGTTTTTGTCCCCTTGATATAGCTAATTGTGTGTGCATTAAAAAGAAATATTAGATTTCAGAACACTCCAATTTTCTGGTTGCCAGGTCATTTTACAGAAGTCCTTGGCAATGACAATCTTAGTGCTAACTTTTGCGCAAGAATTGGAGATTAGTTGGGAGGTTTTAACTGGCTTACTTCCTAATTGGTGTAGCAAATGGTCTGAGTAATGAAAAATACATTATTCAGGAGGATTTCATTCTGTTTCTATTTTCATATTGTTATTTTCTTAAGTTGATAATGAGATGTGCAGGGAAACTGAAAGACCACAGGATGGCAAAGAGTTGCATCAAGATTTTTATCAGTTGTAGGCTGTGAAAGACTTGTGCCCTACCTGTTTCATTAAGTTATCGCAACATCACGGAAGCCTAGTGTCAGACCAGCTGTCAGATATCCTATTCCAGCACTCAGAAGTTTATAGGGGTTGCGCTAGAGCTGTTGTTATGGTCTCAGGATTTCATGGTCAAAGAAAAAGTTGTTGGCTGACTCTGGAGGCAGGCAAGGACTCAGCCATCTCTCAGAGAATGGCTGAGACAAGAATATTCAAAATGGGGCAGATTGCATTGATCTCTTTAGTTTTATGTATTTAGAGCCTTCTGGTTTTGGAGAGCCAAAAGCAAAAGGCCCTGCATATGCAACGGCCTGGGGCTTTGCAAGGGACTCACTGTATCAAGAAAAAAAAAAAAAAAGAAGTAACCCATTCTGAATTTTGCAGAGCAACATGTGTCTTGAACAAAACAAGTCTTAAAGATGCAAAAAAACCCTAGCTGTATTGTAGCTGGATTTTAGTTAGAGCTGTTTAAAAATATGGGGGATTTTTCTTTTGGGAAATCCTATTTTTTGGCTTCTCTGCATTTGGTGAATTTGGGGCTCGTGCCAACAGGACCCCATGGCTTTTACTTCATAGTGTGTGTTCTGATGCTTAAAATACATTCTTTTTCCAGTAAATGTTATCAAGCAGAGGTTAGGATCAGTGGCAATATTTGTGACTGTAGTCTAGATCTTGTTACAGACATTTGTTAGGAACCTTTAAAAATACATAGAAATGTTCTTTAGGAGTGGTGGACAGGAAAACTCCCTTCAGGGGATACTTTTGCTATATAGGGAACAAATATTTCTGGAAGTGAGTGTTATACAGTGCTACATTCACAATTTAAGATTTAATATTCAAAATGTAACATGCCTCTTCTAATTTCTTGAGTTTGAGGACAAATTAGGGAAAATAGTTTTGTACATGTTTTCCCTTCCCTGTCACTAGTCACTCCACAAAAAACTCTAGTTATCTTAAAGCCTAAATTGAACCTGTTCATATGTGATAGTGGTCACAATTTTCCTGTGCGGTTATGTCTTTACTGGAGCTGCAATGCTAATCCCAGCAATGGATAAATTTAGAAAAATGGCTTACTAGACCTAACTGCAAATTTGACATTGGCTTTAGTATTTGTCATCCTACTTTGGAAAATAAAAGTACTTAGGATATAGGTAATTAGTTGTGAATACTTGTTTTGGTTACTACCTTATATTCTTTAGATATTAGAACATTTAAAGATATCATAATTGCAAAGCTGACTGTACATTTATGAAATAATAAAAACAACGACAAAAAAAAACCTCTGTCTGTTCATTGCTTCATAAGAGGACACTTCATCATCACAACCATGAAGTTAAAACTTGGAGAAATTATTTGGGCAGCATGCTATGGGAATCTTCAGCTGGCAATTGATTTGAGCAGGGACTAGTAGAGGTCCCAGACACTTTTGCTGAGAGTGTAAAAGGTATATGTGGCATGCTGTGTGGCTAACTTAATTAGTTGTCATTAAATTCATCTTGCGTACATTGAGCTATCTAAATGTTTTCTAAAATCTCTCCATTCTGGGGTAAGATTTTTCTCAGCACCTCTCTGTCAGAATTTCTAAACACGTGGCTGTTGCTTTGTTGCTTAATGGCGCATCTGCCTAGTTGGCTCTCTTAATAAACACTGGGAGTGCTCATCCTCATTCAAAGTGAGATTGTTAATGAGGGACATACAGTGCATATGCTGCCAGATCACAGAGGCTTGTGCAGCTTTATTTTGTGAGTGCAGATGCTACATTTTAAAAAAAAAAAAAAAAAAAAAAAAAAAAAAA
>WKFP01014841.1:102257-112647 GCA_011057875.1 Pterocles orientalis | reverse complement strand
TCAATGTCCAAGTGGAGACTGGTGACCAGTGGTGTTCCGCAGGGGTCGGTACTGGGACCAGTGTTGTTTAACATCTTTGTTAGAGACATGGACAGTGGGATCGAGTGCACCCTCAGCAAGTTTGCCGATGACACCAAGCTGTGTGGTGTGGTGGACACGCTGGAGGGAAGGGATGCCATCCAGAGGGACCTTGACAGGCTTGAGAGGTGGGCCAATGCAAACCTCATGAACTTTAACAAGGCCAAGTGCAAGGTCCTACATGTGGGTCGAGGCAATCCCAAGCACAAATACAGGCTGGGCGGAGAGTGGTTAGAGAGCAGCTCTGAGGAGAAGGGCTTGAGGGTATTGGTGGATGAGAAGCTCAACGTGAGCTGACAGTGTGCGCTTGCTGCGCAGAAAGCCAACCGTGTCCTGGGCTGCATCAAAAGAAGCATTAGCAGCAGGTCAAAGGAGGTGATCCTCCCCCTCTACTCTGCTCTCGTGAGACCCCACCTGGAGCACTGTGTTCAGATGAGGGGCCCCCAACATAAAAAAGACATTGACCTGTTGGAGCGAGTCCAGAGGAGAACCACAAAATTAATCAGAGGGCTGGAGAACCTCCCCTATGAGGACAGGCTGAGAGAGTTGGGGTTGTTCAGCCTGGAGAAGAGAAGGCTCCGAGGGGACTTGATAGCAGCCTTCCAGTACCTGAAGGGGGCCTACAGGAGAGATGGGGAGGCACTCTTTATCAGGGGGTGTAGTGAGAGGACAAGGGGTAACGGGTATAAGCTAAAAGAGGGTAAATTTAGGTTAGACATTAGGAAGAAATTTTTCACTATGAGGGTGGTAAGACACTGGAACAGGTTGCCCGGGGAAGCTGTGGATGCCCCATCCCTGGAAGTGTTCAAGGCCAGGCTGGATGTGGCTTTGGGCAACCTGGTCTAGTGGGAGGTGTCCCTGCCCATGGCAGGGGGATTGGAACTTGATGATCTTTAAGGTCCCTTCCAACCCAAATCACTCTATGGTTCTATGATTCTATTCTATGATTCAATCATTAGAGAGCTACCTGCACTATCTTATATGCATAATCAGGCATATATGCCATTTACCTGTCTCTGTATTTGTATGAAATCAAATAGCTATTTTATTTTCAGTAATTTTATGCACACATAAAGTTGTCATTAGGTCTTCTGGAAAGACAAGAAATTATGTTTCTTTTCTGGCTTTGAGACTGATCATGCAAGCTGCAGAGCCCTTCTGCGAAATTACTCTTTCATATGTTTTCCCTAACTTTGCTAGGAGTTGAGGAATTAGGAATTATGGACAACATCCAGCACATAATAGGGGCAGGCCCTGCAACAGATACATAATCTCAAGTACGGCACTTACATTTTTGTTAAAAGATGGTAGATAAAATACAGAAAAATATTTATTCATGCATCGCTAAAATTTAACCATCTACTATACCACTGTCTTGCAGATTAACTCAGTTGATACAAGCTCTTTTACAAATATATGCATGTACGTAAATACTGACTTATAAACAAAATTCTTTATGTGTCAAATAATATACTGGAATTGTGCAGTGAGACTGTTTATGATTGCTTGGACTAAAGAAATGTCTGATAAATGTTCTTGATAGTGTTGTCTGGAATAAAGGAGACAGAGAAGAGGAATTAATTGTGTGTTTTTTTGAGGCATCAATGTATGCAGGTATCAGTCTCCACAAGTGCTATGCTGCCTTTATGTTTCAGTTTTTTTAATGGTCAGCAGATACTTGCAGGTGAATAGCTAGTAAATAAATGGAGGCAACATATTTTCGCACTGGCTAGTACAGAATTTTGCAATTTATCTTGTCAGGAAAACCCCCTTCATTTATCCATACAGAAATGTTATAATGTTTTTGAAGTTCTGCTTAAACATATGTGTTGTGCAGGCTCCTGGAATATTTTACACTCCTCTGGCTCCATTTGCAAAAGAAGGGTGTTTTTCAAAAATTTCTCACAGTTGCTAACAGTAGTCCTTATAGGAAGGAGCCCTGATGCACAGAAGTCCCTAATGCCAAATTAGATGCCCTGGGTCTGTGATTTATAGCTCCTCTAGGCAACAGTAATATTGGTGACTACCCTTTTCCATTCATGTTGATGCATCTAAATCAGAGTAGCAGTGGTAGGAAGTTTAATCTTCTGCTGAGTCTATCTCATTGTTTTGCCTTTGTGGACACTTTTACAACGCTGTCAGATCCTCAGATTGTGTTGGGGTAGGCATTTGTAACCCCTTCCTGCAGATTCAAGATACGAATGAGTTTTCACAATAAGTTACCAGGCATGGCATGGTGTGCTCTGCGTGCTTTTTGCCTGTGCATTGTTGAAATTTGTTGACTTAAACAACTTTCTCAACATGGTAACATGCTTGTGTGATTAACTCCTGCAGCTGAGGATGAATCAAGGTAACAGTAAATACTCTTGCAGCATAGAAGCCTGAAACCTCTTGCTCACTTGAAAATGATTCTAGCATTGAGACCCACATGTCGTGGTGGATCTGTATAAGGCTTAGAAGGTGGATCTGTATAAGCCCTGAAAATCCTAGTTACTTATTCAGACTTCTTGAAGCCTTTTTTTGTTATTGATTGCTAAATACTACTAATAGAAAAAGAGAGGTCCATGATCTACAGCAATCCAGACATCTGCGGAGTCAGAGATCAAATGGTACACAGGATGCCTCTCAGTTGGCTTCAGATGTGTTGGGAGGTCTTGCCTACCTGCAAGGAAAGAAACTTTAAAGAAAAGCAAGCTCCTGTTGTGAGGGTCTGGAAGAGAAAGCCTATATTAGCAGCAGGTGACAAGGAGGTAGGGTTCATTGTAAGTCAGTTATAAATTAGCCTTTTTCATAGAGGAGAGATCTAGTTAGGAGGGTTGTTGATTCCACTTCAAAGCAGTCATAAGGCTTAGTGCTAAACAAAGTCTTTTGGCTCTCCCTCCGGCATCTTCGGAGGCTCCAGATTTTGTTACGTCAAATGGTGCCTAAGGCTGATTAACTGCCTTCTACTGCTGAAGGGACCTCTGGATTGTGTAAGTTCTGAAGGGGGCAGTCAGCTCCAAGATAGATTTCAGCCTGAAATGAAAGAACACAGTAACCAGGAGAGAAAGGCACATTATCCAATTTCTCAGTTCTCTCAGAAGCAGAAGGGGATCTATGATTGTTACTAGAAGACAACAGAGAAATGGATTTCAGTGTAAACACCACTTGATAGTCTGAATTCTTAAACTGTATAATTTCTCCTCTAGAAGAGTATTTTTTACCCCTAAGTTAGTTCTTGGTAAGGAAAAAAAATAATTTCTTCTTTATAAAGAAGTCTATGAAGCCTTGGCAACCTCTATAAGGAATGTCCTAGGAATCCTCTCATGCTGAATTCAGGGATGTCTTCCTGTGTTTTCATCTGACTGAGAAGTAGACGCCAAAGTTATATGGTAGAGGTGGGAGAGGCAGGCATGGTATGGACCTCAAGCAAAATTTCTGTTAATGTCAGTGGACCTCTGCCTGTCTAAGGCTTTGAAGTTGAATTGTGAGTACACAGTAGAGAGATTAGCCTGCTAAGAGGAAACATGGATACCATCCCTGAAAAGTGACAAAGAAGTAAGTGATCTGAAAGTAAACTTTGTTTATATATATTTGTATGTTTGTGTGCATACACAGATATTTATAAACAGCACAAATAAAAGATGCATAGTTGACTGCTAGTAGGAAATGGCAGCCTTGCTTAGGGGGGGAGAATTGATTTTTTATAGTTATATCCCATAAAGCAATTCAGCAGAAATATGAGCCGTCAAGAAGCTAGATGTGTGAGTTTCTCTGTGGATAGTTCATATTATTTACATTTATAGAAACTAGCTCCTGTTTAGAATAGCTAATGCAGAAATGACTGCAGACTCCTGTCTGCTCTAAGGTTGATGTAATATTTGGTGTCACCCTTTCTGGATGTGTCATGAATCTTTGAAAAGGTGTCAGACAAACAAGAATACAACTTTCAGAATTAGATATTTAACCCTTATATTTATTTTCCTGTTTCAAACTCTTTGTTGTTGTTGTAATTTGAGTTGCTGTTTGCTCAGTATCCAGCTGTTTCTCCCTGGGGAGAACTTAGTACAAAATAAAGTTCCAGGGTGCCTGGCTGAAAAAAATCTTGACAATGAGTCAACTTTGGTAAAAATACAGTTTAATTTTGCTTTTTCACTCCAGCTGGTGAGGGTGATTTAGACATTGGTTAAGGAAAACATTTTAATATTTTTCTGAATGTTTTTTGTTTTCAGGAACAGACTTAAATAAATTAAAAAAAATAAAGAAACCAAAACAACCTCCCCACACCCTGTCAGAAAATTAATTAATTTCTCGTTGTAACAGACTATTATGTTTTGTAAAAGTAACTGGTTTTATAAATTTGACAGGAGCACTAGTCTAATAATCATAGAATCATAGAATAGAATCATTAAGGTTGGAAAAGACCTCAGGGATCATCAAGTCCAACCGTCAACCCACACCACCTAACTCACTAAACCATGTCCCTAAGCACATCTACACATTTCTTAAACACCTCCAGGGATGGTAACTCCACTACTTCCCTGGGCAGCCTGTTCCAATGCCTAACCACTCTTTCAGTGAAGAAATTTTTTCTAACATCCAGCCTAAACCTTGGCTGTGCAACTTGAGGACGTTTCCTCTTGTCCTATCACTTGTTACTTTAGAGAAGAGGCCAGCACCCACCTCAATACAACCTCCTTTCAGGTAGTTGTAGAGAGTGATGAGGTCTCCTCTCAGCCTCCTCTTCTCTAGACTAAACAACCCCAGCTCCCTCAGCCGCTCCTCATAAGACCTGTGCTCCAGACCCTTCACCAGCTTCGTTGCCCTTCTCTGGACCCGCTCCAGCACCTCAATGTCCTTCGTGTGGTGAGGGGCCCAAAACTGAACACAGGGTTCAAGGTGCGGCCTCACCAGCGACGAGTACAGGGGCACAATCACTTCCCTAGTCCTGCTGGCCACACTATTTCTGATGCAGGCCAGGATGCCGTTGGCCTTCTTGGCCACCTGGGCACACTGCTGGCTCATGTTCAGCTGGCTGTCGACCAACACCCCAGGTTCCTCTCTGCTGGGCTGTATTCCTTAGTGAACAGCATGCCAAGGTGACCTTTGCTTTCCCACTGCCAAAATGAACTCTATAAGATGAAATATGCCTTGGACTATGGTAATGGGAAACTTCCCAAGATTTCACAGATTTCTTGATAATCTCCATGGAACCCTAACACTTACCATATGTTTTCCTCATTGGCAGGTGGAGTGGATACAACAGCAGGTGGTGAAAAGAAGGATAAAGAGGGATTATAAACCTGGTGGTACTCAATCCACTTATTTCAATGATCCCAAGTGGCCAAGCATGTGGTACATGGTGAGTACATACAGGGTCATTGGCTCTATGTCATGCTAGAGTTTAGTTGTCTGCTGTGATAGTTTGAAAAGGGGCAGAATAATATGTTCAGAAAAAGCAAATTTGGGGTTTTGTTTCTGTAACTAATGAAGGTCTGTAAACTTGCTACAAGCATAAAGAATTCCCATTGGGCCCTGCAATAGGAAACATTTATTAATGCATTCATTCATGAATGCTTCCTGGTGCAAGATGTCTTGGGAATTACTTCTTAGAGGATAAACTTTCATCAGTGGGAAGGGAAGGAATTTAGCTACCATCTATGAGAGCAGTGAAACCACGTGTTTTCAATGTGCCTAATTCACTGTCTCCAGCTTCAGTGTGATTAAATATCTTGTGTCCTGAAACAGGAGAACAGAGCCATGAACACTAACTGTTCAGTTTTACAGCTGCAATCTTTTTATAAAAGAAAATTGAGTTGTTGAAATAAATGGATTGTTTGTGCTGTTTCCTGTCTGACATGAGATGCATATTTTCTAAGCAAAAAAAAATTGTTTGGGTTTTTTTTTGGTGCGACATCACAGGTAAAGCCCAGAGTGACGATTCTGTATTCGTGGTGTTTTTAAAAATATTGTCATTTTGCCTAGGAAGGTGCAAATGAAAAGTTGTATTTAGTAGGCAGCTGACTCCAGCTGACATGTCTCCATTTTGGCTGATAAAAGACTCGCTCTCTTTACTGTCTTCTTGATGTAGTTGTAAATCCCTATGTGGTGTTTTCTCACTACGTCACCTATGTTGCTGGCAGTAAGACACGTAGAAGGTTTTATGACTTGTGAGATTGAATTGCCTTAGATAGGCAGGAGAGTATGCCTTTGTGGCAACAATATGTAAGGTAATTTTCCTGTAAGTAGATACTGTCTTTTCAGGTATTTTTTTACTTTCAAAGCATTACTTTAGTATTTAAGGGGAATGAACAAGGTTGTCCTAACACAGCTTCAAAAATATTTTTAAGTTTTTATTCATTTCATTCTGGCTTTTAATTCATTGTTGCATACATTGAAAAACAAAAATGTCAAAAAATGTCATAGGTAATTTGTAACTTACAGTAAACAGATGCTGTTAGTAAACTCAGTCAGAAGACCTTATCTTCACTTATATATCATAACAGCATGTCATAGGTCAGGAAGTTTAGTAGCTTTGCTGTTCAGTTACCTGAGTTCTTGTATTTTAGTGAGAGGTGAAGTAATAACTTTACTTCCAAAAGTCGTCTTATTTTTATTAAAGAATGTGCTACTGACTCTTTGTTTTCCAAGGAAAAAGTTGTTCCCTGTTACTTTTTCTGAGGTGTTTGAGATCTGCCTTTCAGGTGGCAACTCTTCTCATACATTAAAAAGCTATTTCATTTATGTTTTATTGTAGTACTAGGTTGATGTAACTAAGGAGTGTTTTAGCAGTTCATTGTACACTTTGAAAACAGCTTTTATTGAAAATGAAGTTCTTTTCAGTTGTTTGTGAAAGCTGTATTATTTTGGGTCATGGTATCATGGCAGGTCTTTTTCCCAGTTTGTTGAAATGTATGCACTTGTCTGTCTCCTCTGATATGTATGTTTATTCAGTCTGCCTATCCTATAAATATGTACATAAGGTGACATACAGATCCGAATAAATGTCAGTAGAACATGATACTGTGTCCCATCAGTTCACATTAAAAAATATATGTTTCAACATTATTAATTGAAACTAGAAAATAACAGTGATTTACCTTTAGATAGTCTGCTGTTATTGTGCCAGACTTTCAGCTCCGTGTTAGATTACAAAGAGGGAGGCCACATTTCAAGAGAATGGTAGTAATCAAGCAAAAGCCCACTATATACGATGTAGGGTAGCTTATGTAATTTTTCCTTTGTGCTCTTAGATTTGTATACAAGGTTTTTGGTACCACCATAGCCTTTTGGTAGAACTAGATTGGTGGGGTGTTTTTTAACTGATAATAGATGCTTATAACAGTTGCCTCTAATTTTGTTCAGGAGGGTAGCAGTCTCCTTTTTATAAATCAGTTGTGTTGCCTAGCTGTGCTGCCTCACAGCTGCCCCACAATTGCCAGTCTAATATGAACAGCACTTTAGGGCTGCAAAAGGACTTTACTGTTTCTCTTGTACAACTTTCAGAATATTGTAATTTCTATACCTGTGGAAGAATGTCCTCACTTGCAGACCCTCCGGGAAGAGGTTGTTCCTGACTGATTGCATTTACCTCCACTGACTAACTCTGTGTATTTGCAATATCTTTGGTAGTAGTGATTTGATGACGCTTTGCTGAGAGTGATCGGTAAAGTATTAGTCAGTACATTATTTCAGCAGAGAGAATAGCTAAAAAGATGTGAATGGGTTGACTTTAGGACTGATTTGGGTCATTACCAGATATCCTCATATGACAATATTTGTGATTGTAACCATAGCTACTTTTGTTGATATTGTTTACCTTTCTAAGTTGAAGGGAAAAAACAAATTTGAGGTTAGTTAATGGTTTCAGTTGTTGCTGTGTCAGAAAGAGGTTTTTAGGTTACTGGCTGCAGACATGTTATTGAAGAAGTAATAAAGTATTATCATGTACAGGTTTGTGTTTTGATTAATAAGTAACTTTGTTGTGAGTTAAGATTGATACCTTTGACCATTGAACTGGTATAATCTCTCACAGGACCGTAAATGTGGTTCAGATTTGTTGACACAAGTTGTTTTATTCGAAGACTTTATCAAACAATATCTGATTTATGTTTTTTCTCCTCCAACTTTTTCTTCACCAGTACTGCCCCTTGTAATTTTAATTTTCAAAAATACATTTTTGTTTGTGTGTTATCTATGTCAAGAAGTTACGAGGGGGATTCAGGCCTTATTTCTCTGTGGGGCCATCACAAAATTTAAAAGTATCTCTCAAGAACTATTCTGTTAAAAAATTAAAAGGTCTTTTTTGAATCACTCTATTTTTCTCCATTTACTCTAAACACATTCCTAGGAAGAGCAGAGAGATTAGGAATGTGGTTATTTACCACCTTGGGGTTCTGTGGAAGCCAAAGCAGACAGAGCTTCCAGAGCCACTCATCACCTGAACAAGTATACTTGCACTTTTCATTACTAGGGGATTATCTATTGAAAAATTACAGCTTCTCATGCTTTCTAATAACAAGGAAAAGGCGATTTTCTTCTGACTTCCCTTCCTCAAAGCAAGAAAAGTTGGAAAAAACCCAACTGCTTTATCATGGTCTCTGAATCCTGAGGCATCTGTGCTTAAGAGTAAAAGAAGTGTATTTTTATAGATTAAGTAACGTGTGAAACTTCAACTAGTATTCAAAACTGGCCTACAGAATTGGATCCAACTTGCTCAGAATGAACTGGTATCAAAGAAATAAAATCAAAGGGACACAAGACCTACATACAATCCCTTTCCAAATTTTGAGTCAGGAGAGACCTAAGTCCTGTATGCCATCCCCAGAGCTCAGCTATGTTTGTATCATCTTGTTATAGTTAATAAATTTATTTTGTTTCATTGATGTTGACAAAATAGCCTGCTTGTCAATAACTGTGTGAACTGTATACAGTCAGTTTGCATAACTGAAAGAGGTCAAAGTCAACCCTGAAGCCCTACTGCTATGAAACTGTTTTACTTAACTTGAAAAAACAACAAACAGTATCTTTGGAATCCCTAAGGGGACTTTGTGCCTAACCAATTTCACTGCACCTGCCAGTTGGTTTAATAAGTTTCCTCATCTTGCCTGGATGGAAAAATGGTCATAAATACTAGAGAATAGTATATGTTAAAAAGTTAAAAATATATGCAAAAACGTGGTTAATGTAACTGACTTTGACTTTACTAGTCATCAGGCACAAGACTCTCTTTGCTGACCATTTCTTTTTGCTCCCCTCTTCAGAAGAGCTTTATAATGGTCAGCTGAAACTGGAATCACACCTGCATACAATCATAGCTTTGTGCAGCTCTAATCTAGCTCTGCTGTGATCATAGAATCATAGAATCATAGAATGGTTTGGGTTGGAAGGGACCTTAAAGCTCATCAAGTTCCAACCCCCCTGCCATGGGCAGGGACACCCTCCACTAGACCAGGTTGCTCAAAGCCTCATCCAGCCTGGCCTTGAACACCTCCAGGGATGGGACATCCACAACTTCCCTGGGCAACCTGTTCCAGTGTCTCACCACCCTCATAGTGAAAAATTTCTTCCTAATGTCCAGTCTAAATTTACCCTCTTTTAGCTTATACCCATTACCCCTTGTTCTCCCACTGCACTCCCTGATAAAGAGTGCCTCCCCATCTCTCCTGTAGGCCCCCTTCAGGTACTAGAAGGCTGCTATTAAGTCTCCTTGGAGCCTTCTCTTCTCCAGGCTGAACAACACCAACTCTTTTAGCCTGTCCTCATAGGGGAGGTGCTCCAGCCCTTTGATTAATTTTGTGGCTCTCCTCTGGACTCGCTCCAACAGGTCCATGTCTTTATTATGTTGGGGGCCCCACATCTGAACACAGTACTCCAGGTGGGGTCTCACGAGAGCAGAGTAGAGGGGGAGAATCATCTCCCTTGACCTGCTGCTAATGCTTCTTTTGATGCAGTCCAGCACATGGTTGGCTTTCTGCGCAGCAAGTACACACTGTCGGCTCATGTTGAGCTTCTCATCCACCAATACCTCCAAGTCCTTCTCCTCAGAGCTGCTCTCTATCCACTCTCCGCCCAGCCTGTATTTGTGCTTGGGATTGCCTCAACCCATGTGCAGGACCTTGCACTTGGCCTTGTTAAATTTCATGAGGTTTGCATTGGCCCACCTCTCAAGCCTGTCAAGGTCCCTCTGGATGGCATCCCTTCCTTCCAGCGTGTCCACCACACCACACAGCTTGGTGTCATCAGCAAACTTGCTGAGGGTGCACTCCATCCCACTGTCCATGTCTCCAACAAAGATGTTAAACAACACTGGTCCCAGTACTGACCCCTATGG
>WKFP01014841.1:71840-102237 GCA_011057875.1 Pterocles orientalis | reverse complement strand
ACCCTTAATGTCCTTGGCCATATTTAATTCTGTTAGGGCTTTAGCTTTCCTAACCTGATCTCTGGCTTCACGGACAGTGTCTCTGTATTGTCCCCAGGCTACCTGTCCTTGCTTCCACCCTCTGTAGGCTTCCTTTTTTTGTTTGAGTTTGCTCAGGAGTTCCTTGTTCATCCATGCAGGCCTCCTGGCATTTTTGCCTGACTTCGTCTTTGTTGGGATGCATCGGCCCTGAGCCTGGAGGAAGTGATCCTTGAATATTAGCCAGCTTTCTTGGGCCCCTCTTCCCTCCAGGGCTTTATCCCATGGGACTCTTCCAAGCAGGTCCCTGAAGAGGCCGAAGTCCGCTCTCCTAAAGTCCAGGGTAGTGAGTTTGCTGTGCGCCCTCCTCACTGCCCTGAGGATCTTGAACTTCACCGTCTCATGGTCGCTGCATCCCAGGCTGCCCTTGAGTTCCACATTCCCCACCATCCCTTCCTTGTTAGTGAGAACAAGGTCCAGTATAGCCCCTCTCTATGATGCTAGGCTCCATTGCGTATTTTTTTTAAATAAAATGCAACTGCAATAAATTAATTTAACCATTTTTTATTTTTTAACAAAACATTGTTAGACTACGAAGATGCTGACTATGTCTTTGCAGTCTGTTCAGACAGGCGCAAGTCTTTTTCAACACTGGTCAGGGATAATCCTCTCCTGTACTGTTATAATCCCTTCTATTGCTAATAATAATTGCTAGTGCTGACAGGATTCTCTAATTTGGAGAATCTTCCACTTCGTACTGGGTTCTTTGCACTCTGCATGGCCTAGTTACTGCTGGGCAGGAATTGAACATATAATAGGGTATTTCTATAGGACTAAGAATTTACTGGAGGAGAGTATGATGTTTTCAGATGTGAGGCTGAAGGGAGAGGCACTGTTCTGTTACAGCACCTAAGAATAAATGTGATAGTTGAAGTGTTTTCTTATCATTGAATGCCACTTCATCACAGAAAGTGGAAATGTGTATCCAGAGGTTACTCCTTATAGCTGGAAAAGGTATGGCACTGTCAGAGTGAAACAGGGGAAAGCTACAGCTTCTATTGCAGTAAATCACTGGTGCAAGATAGTATTCCTCTGATATACTATAGCATAAAATAACTGAGTTGCCCATAAAAATAGAAATGTAACTTTAAAACCAGTGTTAGAGAATAATTTAGCCAGGGTCTCTAAAATGAATACTTGGGGATCATCCTGAAAGTTTTCATAGCAATGAAACTTACCTGAGAAGATGGGGAAATAGCTGACAGTGTGACTGAATTTGTAAAACACAGCAAGAAGCGGAACATTGGAAGTTGCCTGTCAGCTTCTCAGATAGAAAATGGGTGAGATAGTCACATTCACAAGCTGCTTGGAATGGAGGAAGAAGAACACCACCTATTACCTATCTAAACCAAAGAAAAAGCTGTCTTTTGATTGTCATTGCTAAACACAACACACACCACCATAAAGTATAATTCAAAGCCTCACTGAAGTAAAACTTCAATTTTTTTTACATGCATCTCAGGTCCACAGTGATATCAGCTCATTTTCTGTCAAATAATTTTAAGGTCTGTTTTTGCTGTTCTCTACAAAGTACTTCCTCTTTTGAAAATTTTTTTCCTTTTTCAGAATTTATGTCTTTTTCTCAACCTTTGTTATTTTTTGTTCACATTTATTCCTTGTTATTCCTTCTTTCTGGACTTAACTGTGCTTTGGGAACAGTTGGTGAAAGACAAAATGCATTTGGAGGACTTCACAGTCTTCTGTTTGGAACCCAAAAGAATGGCTTTTGTAAAGCTGCATTGTACCTCTCTGTAGTCCACTAGTTTTCTCTAGGAGGTAGCAATATAATGGAAAAGGACCATAAGACAATATAAATTACATAGTCTTTTTAAAAAGAAAAAGAAATATTAGGTAAATATAATGCACTTCAATTGCTGAAAAAGTCACATTTTCTTGCACAGCTTCTGAAAAAATACTCTAATAGAAATCTGTAAACCTAAGAAAAGATACAATGCCTGGCTGTGCTGTTTCTCCAAGTGCTTATATTATGACATATCTCTGGGGGCTTTTGGAAGACCATTCCTAACTTCCTAAACTGGACTGAAAGAACAAGCAGATGCACAAATGCAAAGTGGTTTAGGGGATTCAAGGTAGAAGAGGATTATAGCAGTGCCAGCAGGGCGCAATAAAAGTGACTAAGCCACAGTGGAAACTAACACTGACAAATTATTTGGTGAATAATACTTGATTAATTACTTGGATGAGAGACCTATATAATAAATACTGTTGCACAATTATAGATTTAGCATGTTGCTACTGAGATTTTTAGAAAGCTGTTGAAGATAAAAGACTTGTTGAGAAGCTTAACTGGTCAGCCAGTATCTGTCTGCACCATAGGACTTCTGGTATAGACAGATGAAATACTATTTATACTGCAACTGAGAGCAGTCCATGCAGACTGATGAGATCTGAATTAGTTGCACCTAGGGCTGGTTGCCTTGAGCCCTGATGCTGGAAACAAAACCCAGGAAAAATTGTTTACTTTTCACTTTCAGTGAGGACCGTGAAGTCCGCATTGCTTTGAGCTCAGGAAAGGGTCTGGTGAACCCAGCTTACTTAGTTTCTTTGGAAAACTCCACCAGTATGCTCTGTAGTGCTCTCCAGTTATATTTGTGAGTTCCCAGGTGAGCTATACTAGCATTCACAGGGAGAGACAGACAGTTCTGCTCTGACACGATACTAGCTGACTCTGGACAGCAGCCAGAATGGAGCTAATAAGCCTTTATTCAGCAGTGAGTAATGTGAGTCTCCTAAGGTCCTGCAGCCATGAAATAACGTGGATGTGAGGCCAGTTGCCTCCCTTATGCTGCTGATGAGATCTGTGGGGAGTTGGCTTATCTTGTCCCTCTCAGCCAACTCCAAGTGCGAGCGGCAGAGCAAAGGATTTTGCGTCCCTAGCCTGGCTGTCAATGTCGGCAGCTAGAGACAGCAGAGACAAAAGGAGTTGACAGCTGCCTAATGGGACAGGCTCGAGAGAGGCAGAGGGAGGAGGAGAGGTTACACGGGGTGCGATTGCAAGCCCAGATACAGGGAAGACAGAATTCGGAGCAGAGTATCACCTGCCACATGCTAACACCACAGCAAATGAATACATGTCACCCTCCTTTACAACTTCCTAAAAATTTATTTCCAGCCTACCTATGTCCGACATTGGTAGCTAAGGAAAAATCTCACTCTCTTTTTATGGCCGTCCCACAAATTGTTCTCTCTCTCTGTGCAGTGGAAGCCAGATCATTGTTCTTTCTGAGGTTGCATGGCATGCTTTTAAGTGTTTTGCGTATTTTGTAACTTTGTTTCATTGTTGCATGCACTTTTTGTATTTGTGTTTTTTGTTGCATGAGATCGAGCTTTTGGTGTTTTAGGAAGTTAAGAAGACTATCTGCGACTTAACTTCAGTGGGAGTCCAGCTAGAAAGAGTCAAACTGCCTGTCAAAACATTACCTTTCTAACCTTGTTCTCTTGTTCTTTGTGGACAACATAGAACTAGTAACATCAGGCCGGGTAATACACAATTTGACCTAATTTCATTTCCTGTTGGAAGACTACAGCATACTTAAGTAATCAAAAACCTGTAGAAGTGTATTTATCTACTAAAAAGAGATTATTAATGCAACTAGTTTAGCAAGATTAGCAAATAGTTTTGAGAACGAACAAGCAGATAGGCTACTTGATCTGCTCCTCTTGGACATCCAGTTCTGATTTCCAGATAAGCAGCCCTGGAAGTGACCAAGAAACACAAAATGGAAGCCAGCACTGTTCAGGGGTTGTGCCTGCATTTTCACTGACACAACAAGGAGCAATACGTAAATTATTTCCATACTTGCTCTGGGAGAGATTTTCCTGAGTGTAAAAGATTTGGTATTAAATCATACAGCAATAGTACACATTCCTCTGCCGACTTACTATGGTGATGTTATCGTCAGAGAGAGAGTATCCACTTCTATTTTATCTTTCAAGAATTTATTTAAAATAGAAGGCGGGGGGCACAACTGAGTCACATTAAGAAACTGCAGGTACTTTTCTGTATAATGTTGTTTGTGAAATATAATTTGTGTATAATATTGTGTTTTTCTGAACGGCCTTTTTCTGACTAGCTTATGCAATTAGTAAGGAATTATAATGCCAGAAAGTCTTTGCTGAATTTCTAATAAGGTATGATAAATATCTGGCTTTGGCTTTAGTTCAAAATAAACAGCTAACAATAAATTATCTGGAATATAAATGGATATAAAATTGCTAACATTAATAACTGTAAAGTGTGCCATACTGGGGCACAATTTGTTGTATTTTAGTTTTTGTCCCTCATAGCACTTCAAAAGGAAAAAATTTATGTATATACAGAGATACCTACATATCTGTAAATATACTCTTTGTCTTTTCAAAGGAGAAGGAATTTGCCCATCATTACTGTCTAAGAGCAGTTTTCCACGAACAACTGCTTGGTTAGCTACACACTTTTCAGTTTTTTTTTAAATCAAAATCAAGTAATATCAAATACTGGAGCAATTGGTATTTGATATTACGCCCTGGAATGCGTTCAGAGGAGGGCTACGAAGCTGGTGAGGGGTCTGGAGCACAGGCCTTATGAGGAGCGGCTGAAGGAGCTGGGATTGTTCAGCCTGGAGAAGAGGAGGCTCAGGGGAGACCTTACTGCTCTCTACAACTTCCTGAAGGGAGGTTGTGGTGAGCTGGGGGTCGGCCTCTTCTCTCGTGTAATCAGTGATAGAACTAGAGGCAATGGTTTCAAATTGCGCCCGGGGAGATTCAGGCTGGACATTAGGAAATATTACTTCTCGGGAAGGGTAGTCAGGCACTGGAATGCACTGCCCAGGGAGGTGGTGGAGTCGCCGACCATGGGGGTGTTCAAGAAACGTCTGGATGTTGTGTTGAGGGGTATGATTTAGTTGGGAAGTATTGGATATGGTTGGACTGGATGATCTTCTAGGTCTTTTCCAACCTTATAGTTCTGTGATTCTGTGATTCTGTGATTCTGTGAATTTCTTTTGTTGTACAATACTGATTACTCTATTAACATTACTGAAAAAAGAAAGAGGTAATTTAATTAACTGTAAAACATACTGCTTTGTTTCAAACACTCACTTCATATTTTTTTTTGCCATTGTTTGCATGCTACAATTACGGATACTATGGGAAAAGGATTGATAAATATTATATCTAATTAATTAATATTTTATAGCTTCTTTCATATAAAGAACACCATACAAGCATCAGTACTGCATAGCCACAGTACAGAAGAATCCGCTCTGAAGCTTGCCTGTCCTGTGGTCTGATTTGTAAATAATGAACTAGTGTGACATATTCAGATTGTTCTCATCAGAAGCAAATTCATAACCTATGACACTTACATACTGTTATCTATATTATTGACCAGTCAGGGAGCAAAAGTTAGTCTTGTCTTTCCATGGGGCAATTTCCTAACTGTTCTGTACAAAGGAGAGCCTGATCTGTGTAGTGTCCTTTGCAAAGGAGAAATTGGAGAACCACTACTTAGCTCTAGGATGTTAGGTCTCATACTGGTCTTCAAATGTCATTATGCCCCTCTTTACTGAAGACAGATGCCATATGACATAAGATACCATGAGAATGGGGAATGGTGACTCCAGTTTTCCTGATTCCTGCATCCATGGTTTAACATGTCTTCTTGTATAACACATGAGGAAACATTATGAGTAAAATTACAAGTATGCAGAGAACCTTAGTTCTTGTTGACCCTTTTTTGACCTTAATTCATGCTGCTTTTTTAGCCATGTTTAAACAAAACAAACAAAAAAGCAAAAAACAACAACACCTCCCCCCCCCCCAAAAAAAAAGCACCCAACCAAACCAAAAACAACAGAAGCAGCAAACACAGTGAGGATGGAGACTTCAATAAAGTGTTCTGCACTGCTTCACTGGATGCAGGTCATCCGTGGCATTTCTTGTAGCTGGTTCTAATGTCCTGAAATCTCTGCTGTGAGTTACATCTACTGCTCAAGCCTTGTGAAGAGAATTTTCTGCTAGCCAAACAAGAAACAGACAGCAGATGAGACTGAAAATACAGCAAGCTCTATCAGCGCCATTTCAGAGAGAAGTTCGGCAAGTATTTGCACAACTACGTGACTTTTAAATACAGTTACAATGAAAATTAGTGTAAATAAATTAAGTGATCATTTTGAACTTAGTCATTAAATACAAAAGACCCTGTTAGCACAACACTGCAAGTGTCCTCAAAGAGAGACAGTTAGAGCTTTTTGGAAAATATGCTGATTGTAAGGTGTGGAGCAATACAGGCAAAATCTGTACTTGCTCTTCTGCTGTGGAGGTTATAAATTCTGCAAAACCTGACCATTTCAAAGTAAACTAATTTCAGCAAACAGCAGAAATGCATGGTGGTCAGAGGGAGAAAGTGTGCAGGAGGGAGGAGCCTCAGACAGCCCCAGGAGGTGTAACTATAAATCTTTCACAGTATTGATACCACTTTTACCCTTTCTATTACATTAGAGTCCACTGATCCATGAGTAGCATGCCATTTAAACATATGGTTGCCCTGTCTTTACCTATTTTTGTGTGTATTCCTAACAGAACAAAGGAAGTCATTTCCAGTTTTGAAAACAGTTCAAAATTACATTAAACCCAAGCAGTATAAGCACAGAAGCCTAAAATATAAATATAGATATAAATATACAGGACAGACTAAACATTAAGTATATAGAGGGGTTTTCCTCTTCTGTGTCTTTCAGATAAGACAGTTTATTAATAAATGGTAAACTATGGCTTGGGAGATAGTGTTTTTTGTTTTTATGAATATCATTTGGGAGCCAGAAATCCCATTCAGAAAACAATAAAGACAAGTTAAGCAAAGAAAAAAGTCTTTCTGAAGTTACAATGATATAACTTCTCTTTTGTTCAACTTATATGTACTCTTCGACATCCAGGTTTAGTGTTGAATCAGGAGGAGACTTTTTTTCCTAATAAGTCTCCTGCTCTCGCTGCAAGTATGCTGTTGAGGAAAGTTTGTTAAGTGTGAGCTTTCAAACACAGTGTTTGAGTGGACTTGATATGATCCCAGCTGCTGAAACACTGAAATCAATATATCCTTGAGTAACAAAGTCGCCATCTACATGAACTGAAACACGGACATTGGAATTAATGTAGGCTACTTAGAATGTGTTGCAGCCCTTACATCTTGGTAAGGAGTCAGTCTGCTTACAGAAAACATGATTCTGGAAAAAAATCCCTGAATTCTTGTAGCCCATGGAATTTGTGTCTCAAGACTTCCTCAGAGCCCTTGTCTGATGACGAAGTTTCCCAAGATGCCAAAGACAAGCTTGAGGCTCTGTTCTATCCTGCAAGCTGCAGTATCTTTGCCCTCAGCTTCTCAATCATGTCCCCATCCCTTGCATCATTTTATGGCTACCTGAAAAGCAGAGACCAAAAAATAAAGGAGCAAGATTCACTTTTCTGGCAACACTGAGAAGTTAGATTGGTTCATCGTTCTTGAGGATCTTGACATTCCGTTTAGGATATCTGCTCCCTTAGTTTTTATTTCATTGTTGAGCGTATTTGCTACCCTTGCATGGTTTTCCTTTTTAAAACATTGTCTCCTGCAGTTTCCTTCTGCTCCCACTCCAAATTGGTGAACTACTGTGTAAGGGGATAAAGTATTTGAAAATTAAAGCATTCTTCTATTTTATGTCTGCACTTTCGAAATATTTTCCCAAACACACCATAATGACCAATATTTTGCTTAACAGGGAAGTTGCATGATGCTGACCAGTGAGAGAGAACAAAAATCTGAAAGGTTCCTGTCTTTTAAGCCCACTCACATTGTGCATGCAGCCTGCTTTCATTGTGTCTGCCTGCTGCTTCTTCTCCAGTATGCAAAAGTTTCAAGTACTGACCATGCTGCGTGAAGCAGCTTTGATCTTGTTTGGGACTTCAAACATGCTGATAGCCTGAGACCATGTTATACATTGTGTAAATTATTACCGCTGAAACATTCTGAGGACTAAGTCAGTAGATATTCTGTATGAATGAATCTTCAAGGGTGGCCAAAACCACTTTGTAAGCTTGATTTGTTCCTTTGCCATGCCCTAGAAAAAGTCTTAGATTGTCTTAGTATTTGAAACACTCACATACAAGATTTATCCCACAATCTAATAGAAAAATAAACCTAAAGCTCAGCCATTCATCTCTTTTTGCCTCTTAACAGGTACAAGTTCTACATATGAGTGTGACTGTGAATGAAACAGAGGTCTTGTCCCATGTTGCTTCCAGGCAGGCACTGAGCAGCAGAGATCTCCTGATGCATTTATGTTGCATGGAGGACAGTAACAACTTGCATGTCTGTATGTGTGTTTAGATTAAAAAAAAGTAAAATTGTAAGACATCACCATTTTTCTTATAGGCAGTTGTGAAAAGGCGTGCTACTAGGAAATTTATTCAAATGGGAAAGTTGAAATTAAAAGTAAGGCATGCTATGACAGCATGGAGCAGGTTTTCCCCATTTCTCCTTTCTGTAGCAACCTTGCGATTGTAGTCACGCTGCATCAAGTTGTTCATTTGATTCATGTTTTGGTTTTGGGAGAGAGCCAAGGAGAAAAATACAGAGCAATCAAATAAAACAGTTATTGTGAATTGAAAAGTTTTCACCTAGATTCTTGTTTTAGCCTTTGTATCCATGTTAAATCTGGCATCCATAAGCTAAAGGATGATAGGTTAACAGAGAAAGTGGCTGAACAGGAAAATAGACGCTGTTTTAGTTGGTCATAAGAAAAAAAGAAAGATAAATCTTTAATAATAAAGTGACTACTTGCAGCAATGCTGGTAGTGAAATGCTGTGCAACAAAGTGCACAGGCACGTGATCACATCTCATGAGCCTTACTGGAATTAGACATCTGCCTGAATGCTTTGCAGATCAAGGGTAAATTTAAGCATACTCCTAAAGTTAAGTGTGTACTTAAAGGTTTTTGTAGATTTTTTCAGTGTTTCCCCCTCCCCCCCCAAGGCAATCTTAATTGGCTAGTAACTCGCCCAAAATTTGTGTTTAAATAAGCCTGTTATTACATTGTGATTACTCTTTAATTGGTTTTATGTCAAGCCCTAGATCTATACAGGAATTGACCAGGGTGTCTGTAACATGACTCTGAAGCTGATCTTCAGTTTAAACACTACAAAAGCCTTATTTATTTTACACGGTGCCAGGGGTAAAAAAGCAAATCCAACTTTCTTCTTGCTTTTCTTAGAAACCTTTTTTCCTTGAAAGATCTTTATGTTTCATACAAGTAGCAGGACAACCACATACACTCCTATTTTTCTGTTTTAAAACAATCCATACATATGCACAGAGATGCTAATAAATTAAAATTTCTAGATTTTGTTCTAGAAGTAATAAAAAGTTATTTTTAAAAAAATTTTTGTCGCCTACTCCTACATTTAATGGTCAAAAGAGGAAAAAAAAAGCTCAAATTGTCAGCTCATTTGAATGTTTCGTGTCAGTTCCCTTTTGACCGTATTGCTTTGCATATTTAATTGAATATTATTTGTAGTTACTAATGTTTCTGTGTGTATTTAGAGTGGAGTTGTTCAGGATACACTTATATTTAAACTAACTACAGACACTGAAACTGTCTCTCAATGTATTTGAGGGCAGAGAAAAGTTTATTTCTCCCAGATCATACTTCCTACGAGGGTTCTGTGGAGTTCCTGACACAGAGATGCTTTAGTTTCACAGAAGCCAGGATCTGAACTACTTTTGTCGATTCATTTCACATAGATGGTGGAGGACTGTATAATCATTTTATTTCACCAACAATTCGTAAAACCAGTAATCTGCAGTCACAAGCTCAGTAATTCTCCTAAATTGCAGTAGGTTTTCAGTAAGACATACGTCTATTAGATAAAAGATTGCATTTGTAAAAGAGTCACATCTATAAGAGCATTGTCTCAATGATTAACTATTAAAAGTCTTACACCTTGTAGCTGCATGTTTATCTTGCTCTGTACTTACTTTGTTATGCCATTCTCTGCTAGATTAAAGAAATGTTCTCCCTTCAAAAATCTCATCTGTGTTGAGTTCCACGCATGCAATCAAGTCATATCTTCACCCTCTCTTAATTAAAACAAATTGTTTGAGCTTGTTAAGCTTGTGTGGGGGCCAAACCACACAGCCACTCACGCAATTCCCGCCACCCCCATCCAAGGATAGGGGAAAGAATTAAAGCGGTAAAGGGAAAAAAAAGGACTTGTGGGTTGAGATAAGGACAATTTAATAACTAAACTACAATAATATTGAAAATAATACTATATACAAATATACAAGTGAGTGATACACAGTGATACTGCCCCCCACCCAATGACCAAAGGCTCAGCCTATTCCCGGCTAACGATCCTGGAACAGGGAGAGTCCCGAAACTGCACTCACAGAACGGAGATAACAGTCCGAGCATCCCAGACCGAGAGCTGACTGGGGTGGTTGGGGGGAAGGCCCTGGGAGAGCGACCACCTGGAGCGAGAAGACCCGGAGCAAAAGAGATCTGGAACCAAAAGGGACGATCTTTTGGAGGGTCTTCACCTATATACTGGGCATGACGTGTATGTTTTGGAATAGATTATTGGCCACCTTGGGTCTCAATCTCAAACCTAAGATCAAATCCTGGGCTAGTAACTGGGCTGTGCTCCCTCCTAGCTTCTCCGGTCTGCCGACCTTGGCAGCCGCGTAAACATCACTTTTTATCCGCTTTCTTCTGAGCACAAATCCCAAACACAGCCTCTTGCTAGCTGTTATGAAGAAAGTTAACTCTGTCTCTGCTGAACCCAGGACAATTGTGTTTCCAGCACTTGTTTCAGAAAACAAGCTGCAAAGACTCATTGCTCTTTTTCGAAGAGCATCCTTTTTGAAACATAAGTACTAGGCACATGCACATATCATTCCAGGAATAATATCATTGCTGTCATTTTAAAAAGTGTGTTAACCCATTTTTCTTGCTATCCCACTGCTTAACTATCAAAGAATAATACATGGCTTCATAGAGCATCTTCTTGAACCTGTAGGTGACTGTCTATAATACATCTTAAATCCTTTTCACCATTACTGTGTTTCTGGACACTTTCTCTCATTTTATGCCTTGTACTCTCAGTCCTATGTGCATAATTTCATGTACGATTTCATAAAAAATTAAATTACACACACATTGCTTAAATGGGTTCACCTTCATAAGTGATCCAGATCACTGTGTCTCTGTTGCCATCATAACTTCCCACTCTACTGATTTCTGTGTCATCAGATTTGAGACTGTGCTGCAGGAGAATGTAATTTCAACTTTCCTGAACTACAAGGAAGCATTGTAGGCTCCTAAGATTTGAGACTTAATAATTGCACCTGCTCAGTACTGTTTCTTTATGAGTGGCTATGTTGTTAAGTGCTCATGGATTCATGCTACTTCTCTAATGGATCCAAAGATCTCATTACAATTTTTAAGGAAATAAAAATGTTTTTGTAACTGCCTGATGCATTTCCATAGTAGAACATAGCGGCTGAAAAAAATAACAGTTAGTTTACTGGAGGTACATCATATTTCCCTGAGAATTTCCCTTTTACTTGGGAGACCCTTTTTAGCTTTGCAGTGTATTTTTGGCACACATTCAGGTTAAAATAGTATTTTCAGTTAAACAGCAGAGCCAGTAGGAGAAACAAAACAAACGAGGAAAAGAAGATCCGTTTACAGCTGAGATTTGAACATAGAGAAATCTGAGAGTCAACTGACAGGAATCAGAGAAGAGGATAGAGACAGTAGGAATGACAAGGAAGAATGCAGATCAAACAGAAGAGCCACAAAGAGTGTCTTGTAGCTATAGTACAGGGAAAAGCAGTAGCCACAGAGGAATTTTCAGCAGTCATAAAACCAAGAACTCTTACATTTATTTTAGATTTGATTGTGTATAGTTTTCCCTTTGACAATCATAGATTTTTTTAGTAGCTTCTTTAGGTATCTCATCTGCGGATTTCCTGGGTTTTTTGAGATACCTGCAAATGCTCATTAACAAGTAATATTTCAAAGTTGAGAATGTCCTATGCACAAACTCTGTATAAGCCTGACAGTTATGAATGTGATTGTCCTCCTAGTCCCAGTTAGATTACATTTTCGAGCCTTTGATGTGCATAAAAGGTGCTTATACTGACGTTCTACATTGTGTCAGTCTACAGGAATACATTCCTGTAGTATCAATTCAAAATTATGTTCTCAGATCAGTTACACATATTCAATTGCTTTATTTACAACTAGAGGAAGTTCCTTCATAGTACTGCTGCAGCAACAACACAATCTAGGTGTCTTCGGTGATGAAGCTGGGGGTTAGTTTAACAGCAGCTCCCCAAGTCCATTAAAGTCCTGTTACTAGAAAGCTACATAGACGTTGGTCTGTATCCAGTTCTCCATAAAACAGTGTTTGCAAATGTATTTGACTTTATAGAGTCATAGAATGGTTTGGGTTGGAAAGGACCTTAAAGATCATCGAGTTCCAACCCCCCTGCCATGGGCAGGGACACCTCCCACTAGACCAGGTTGCTCAAAGCCTCATCCAGCCTGGCCTTGAACACCTCCAGGGATGGGGCATCCACAACTTCCCTGGGCAACCTGTTCCAGTGTCTCACCACCCTCACAGTGAAAAATTTCCTCCTAATGTCTAGTCTAAATCCACCCTCTTTCAGCTTGTACCCATTACCCCTTGTCCTGTCACTACACTCCCTGATAAAGAGTGCCTCCCCCTCTCTCCTGTAGGCCCCCTTCAGGTACTGGAAGGCTGCTATTAGGTCTCCTTGGAGCCTTCTTTTCTCCAGGCTGAACAACCCCATTTCTCTCAGCCTGTCCTCAGAGGGAAGGTGCTGCAGCCCTCTGACCAATTTTGTAGCTGTCCTCTGGAATCTCTCTGATAGGTCCATGTCTTTTTTATGTTGGGGCCCCAGAGCTGAACACAGTACTCCAGGTGGGGTCTCACAAGAGCAGAGTAGAGGGGGAGAATCAACTCCTTCAACCTGCTGCTAATGCTTCTTTTGATGCAGCCCAGGACATGGTTGGCTTTCTCGGCTGCAGGCACACACTGCTGGCTCATGTTGAGCTTCTCATCAACCAATACCCCAAGTCCTTCTCCTCAGGGCTGCTCTCAAGCCATTCTCCACCCAGCCTGTATTTGTGCTTTGGATTACCTCAACCTAGGTGCAGGGCGTTGCACTTGGCCTCGTTGAATTTCGTGAGGATTTATGCAGAACCTTTTTGCCACATCCCTGTTTTCTGAAGTAGCTTGTGTCTTGACACTCTGCTGAGATTTTTTTTAAGACACTTTGCAATTTTCACATTTTTACATTTTTACATTCATTGCCTATTTTGCATAGTCCTTCGTGCACAACTGTGTCCTATGTCTCTGGACTAACCTTCTTCAGCATTACAGAAGGACTTTAACATTCAATCGGGTGAGTCAGATTTCCTGAGACAGTAACAAGAGTGACTATGCACTACTTTTTTGCCTTATGCAAAACTTTTGTTTTGTTTTGATCCTGAATACCTTTCCTTTTCCTTCCCACGTGTCCCTAGATTTCTCTGGGCTAGTTCTCCCATTTCTGCCAGATTATCTCATCTGCATAGTATAACTAGCCACTCCCTCTAATGGTTTGGCCTTATCTTCCCAAGTTTCTCTTATAACACATAGAGGGCCTTGCATTCATCAACCATATCATGTTCAAATAGTGAAAAGCCCATTGGTGCTTAGAGCACTTACTTCCCTATAGGCAAACTAAAATATCAGCCATTAGTCTGGTGCTATACTGTTAATGAATTTTCACAGCATGCATTTCAGTGTTAGATTAAACATTTCTGTAATGCTGTCTGAGGAGAGCATGGAGTGATTTTTATACCTCTGTCTCAAGAGAATAGTTTCATGAGCTTAAAGTTTGTCCTCTGGCAAGTTATAATTTGACATACCAACCAACCAAATAATGGGACCAAGGGTACAGTAAGCTGATGGCTTTTTATGGTTCTTAGGGAAAAGGCTTCTAGGTATCAAGTATAGAAGTTTGTTGCTGAAGTAAAGGCACTGTGAAGCTGTTGCAGTCTCAGGAACTCAACGTACCTACAAGAAAACAGAGAAGAACTCCTCTATTTCTAATAATGGAATATGGGGCTGTCATCATATTCTAGCCTAAATGTGTGTTGTGGTTTAAGCCCAGACAGCATGAGAACCATGCAGCTGCTCACTCACCCCTCATGTCCTTCCCTCCACCCCCATCCACCAGTGGGGTGGGAAGAAGAATCAGAAGAACAAAAGGTAAAACCCTGTGGGTTGAAGCAAGGACATGGAGGGGTCACTCATCAATGATGGTTCAGAAACAGATGGGGGAGACAAATCTCCCGCCTTGGGGAGACAAAATCAATTTAATTTGTTAACAATCAAAAAGTAAGGAAGATAAGAATGTAAACACTGGATGGTTTGAGTTGGGAGGGATCTTAAAGACCATCAAGTTCCAACTCCCCTGCCTGGGACAGGGACACCTTCCACTAGATCATGTTGCTCAAAGCCTCATCCAGCCTGGCCTTGAACACCTCCAGGGATGGGGGATCCACAGCTTCTTTGAGAAATCTGTTCCAGTGTCTCAACAACCTCACAGTAAAAAAATTCTTCCTAATATCTAATCTAAATCTACCCTTTTTTTGGCTTAAAACCAATTCTTCTTGTCCCATTGCTACACTCCCTGATGAAAAGTGCCTCCCATTCTCTCCTGTAGGCCCCTCTGGTGTACTGGAAGGCTGCTTTGAGGTCTCCCCGGAGCCTTCTATTCTCCAGGCTGAACATCCTCAACTCTCTCAGCCTGTCCTTGTATGTGAGGTACTCCAGCCATTTGAGAAATATTCCAAGGCTATTTCAATATTGTATCTCAGTTATGTTTAAAAATCATATTCCAAGACTGAAGTAAAGACCTGTTTCAGAACCTGTGCCACCATCTGTTAAATACAGCAAAAGCTTATTTTTTTCTCTGTGTGAGTTTAGCCAGCTGTGCATTTTGCACTGTTGCCTGGACAGAGGTGTAGATTTAGGAACACTTAGTATTCCTATAGCAGCATCTCCTTCTTAAACATCATTTTTTGCTTTTCCCTATAAAATGAAAAGAAGGGGGAGGGAGGGAAGTGGGTTTGTATAAGCCCCAGGCTCCTCCCACTCTCATCATTCTCTGGGAAGGTTAATGATTAATTGAAGTCATCTGCTCAGGGCCTTCTCTATATGTGGTTACTTTCATTCTGTCACATATGTTCACACAAAGTCTACAGAAAAATGCCTTCCTTTCCTATGGTTCTTGACAACTTGAGATAGAAGTAATGGTCTTTTACTTGAAAACAGCTTAAAAAGTAAATTGTGAAGAGCCTATCTTTGGTAGTGTAGAAAGAATCCTTAGAAATTTATGAAAACTGTTTTAAAGCAGGACTTATCATTCTGTTTAATTGTTATATTAGAGATGACTAAAACATCAAGTCTAGCTTGAGAGAGAGAGAAAGCTGAACTTACTAGATAATGGCGACTCCATGGACTGCATTAAAAAAAAAAATCTTGGGGCTTTCTGTAAAACTGCACTATTTTTCATTCTTTTTTGGGACTTAGAGGAGCTCGAATAAAAATGAATCAAAAGCCACAAAAAATGATAGAATGGAAAGAATTCTCTCTGAGGATTTATTCATCCTTTGTGAATACAGGATCCCCAGGGTTGATGATGCGCAGCTGAGGCCAGGGAACAGCTGTTCTTTTCACACATTCTCTCTGGTTAATAAAAGAATAGATGTACTTTTTTTCTGAGACAGGACTTCAGGCAGCTAAAAATGCATTAACTTTTGATCCACTTGTTGCCCTTTCCTTCCTAAGTAGGCTATTTATATGGTAGTGATAGTATCAATAATAGTAGCAGAAACAGCAGTAACAGTCATCATACAGTCATCTTATAGAATCATAGAATGGTTTGGGTTGGGAGGGATCTTAAAGATCATCGAGCTCCATCCCCCCTGCCATGGGCAGGGACACCTCCCACTAGACCAGGTTGCTCAAAGCCTCATCCAGCCTGGCCTTGAACACCTCCAGGGATGGGGCATCCACAGCTTCCCTGGACAACTGGTTCCAGTGTCTCACCACCCTCACAGTAAAAAATGTCTTCTTAATATCTAATCTAAATCTGCCCTCTTTCAGCTTGTAACCGCTACCCCTCGTCCTATCACTACACTCCGTGATGAAGAGTGCCTCCCCCTCTCTTCTATAGGTCCCCTTCAGGTACTGGTAGGCTGCAATAAGGTCTCCCAGGAGCCTTCTCTTCTCCAGGCTGGACAGCCTCAACTCTCTCAGCCTGTCCGTGTACAGGAGGTGCTCCAGCCCTCTGATCATCTTCATGGCTCTCCTCTAGACCCCCTCCAACAGCTCCATGTCTTTCTTATGCTGGAGGCCCCACATCTGAACACAGTACTCCAGGTGGGGTCTCATGAGAGCAGAGTAGAGGGGGAGAATCACCTCCTTCGACCTGCTGGTCATGCCTCTTTTGATGCAGCCCAGGACATGGTTGGCTTTCTGGGCTGCAAGCACACGTTACCAGCTCGTGTTGAGATTCTCATCAACCGATACCCCAAAGTCCTTCTCCTCAGGGCTGCTCTCAAGCCATTCTCCACCCAGCCTGTATTTGTGCTTTGGATTGCCTTGACACAGGTTCAGGACCTTGTACTTGGCCTTGTTGAACTTCATGACGTTTGAATAGGCCCACCTCTCAAGACTGTCAAGGTCCCTCTGGATGGCATCCCTCCCCTCCAGTGTGTTGAACAGACCACACAGCTTGGTGTCATCGGCAAACTTGCTGAGGGTGCACTCCATCCCACTGTCCATGGCCCCAGCAAAGATGTTAACCACTGTTCCCAATACCAACCCCTGCGGAACACCACTCGTCACTGGTCTCCACTTGGACATCAAGCCATTGACCACAACTCTTTGATTGCGACCATCCAGTCTGTTCCTTATCCAGCGAGCCATCCTTCTGTCAAATCCATGTCTCTCAAATTCAGAAGCAAGGGTTTTGTGTGGGACAGTGTCAAATGCTTTGCACAAGTGCAGGTAGGTGGCATCAGTTGCTCTTCCCTTGTCCACCAATACTATAACCCCCTTGTAGAAAGCAACCAAATTCATCGGGCACAATGTGCCCTTATTGAAGCCATGTTGGTTTTCACCAGTCACATCCTTATATTCCATGTGCTTTATTTAGCACAGTTTTCAGGAGGATTTGCTCCATGATCTTCCTGGGCAAAGAGATGAGCCTGACCACTTTGTAGTTCCGTATCTTCCTTTGCATACTCCTTTCCTTCCTGCATTTCTTAGCAATAGCCACAGGCTATGGAAATTATTTCTTTTCTCCTATCTCTGTCCTTTACTAACTCTCCAAGATGTTCTGCATTGAGTTATTCTCTTTCTCTCAATGCTTCCCGGGAAGAAGTCTGTCCAAAGATTGACACATACCTCTCAACATGTGAGCACTGTTTCAAGGATATACAAGATGCACCAGGTCTGTAATATGCCATACATATGGATGATTTTTGCATCCAGTGGCAATTGGGCACATTCTGGCTGCCTCATGCTCCTTCTCTTCTTCTTTCATTTATTTCTGTACATATTTGTATTTTTGCTCTCTGGGATAATGTGGTGAATCTTTTGCAGATTTTGTGAATGCCACTTTTCATATTTGCCTCTTAGTCGAGTCAGTAGAACATGCACAATGACCATGAGGTATTTTCAGCTACATTATAGCCACATTTCTCTTTTTGCCTTGAGGGAGTCTCTGGTGTTGCTCTCACATGGGAAGGAAACAGGTCTAGAGGTAGACATCCTAATGGAGCCAGAGGTCATGCCTCATGTAGAAAGTAGAGGTGATATTAGAAGCAGATTATTTCTGTGCCTCTGCAGGTTGCAAAACTTGCAACTAGGAGAGAAACTTTGCTATCTGTAGACTGAGAAGGGTGGAAGTTTCCCACTCCTAAAAAGGCTATGCTGTCATCAGCCTGCAGAACATGGACATAGAAAGCTTCCCTGAGTTAACTCATGTTTAAACGAGCACACGAGTTACAGAAAAACAACCAGTGTTGACTTTAAAAAAAAAATGCCTGTGATGGAACTGTCTTGAGTACAATTTTAACACATTCTGAATTATTATATTTTTGGAAAAAACAGTAATGTAATCAGAGCCAGAGAAAAAGATTTATTAGCTCCTTATGTCTGCTGCAAAACCCGTACATATAGTCTTGGAAATTATTCTTATCTCACTGTAGCAATCAGCTACTCCTCTGAATATGAGAAGCCCTTTTGTATTGATTTTCTGTTCTCTTTCATTGCTTAAACAGACATAAAATAATGTATGTCTGTAATTGTTCTTATTGGCCTCTAAGTATATTTTTGTTTGTTAACTTGAAGAATCAATAAAACTTAAGAACCAAATTCATCTCTGAAGTAAATTAACTAGACCCTCTGAAGTTGCACAGGCAATAAATTGTGTTAAATATTTAATATGGTACACTCTTTAAATATTTCTTTTGATACAGACACAGATTTTTAAAAAGTAGCAATTCAGTAAAACATGACTCCAGAAGTCAGATAGAATTTAATGCAAAAAAATCTTGTATTTGAGATGAATCAGGCTTTATATTACTGCCTGCTCCTGCTAGAGCTTAAAAATATTGTGTGCAGTAATAATGAGAAATTATTTAAAGATGAAACTCAGAAGAAAATAATTGCCTATGCAGTTAGCAATTACTGTGTATCATGCACTAAATATCAAGTTAAGTCTGAGAAAAATAAAAAAAACCACTGCAAGTACATCCTCTCATTTTAAAGATCTTTCTTTCACCTTCTGTTTATTGTGGTGAAAGAATAAAAATGTGAGAAATACTTTTAAGAAGAAACATTATTTTAATAGGCATCTTAGAAAATGTAGCTTTCAAGTGCTTACTCTAGAGAAGCCAAAAAATAATTTCAGGAAATCACATTAGCTTTAGAGGTTATGATGCTATTCAAAGCATGTTGTCATGATTTCTATTACATTATATGAGCCATTTTAACATTTCCAACTGTCCTGTTTACCTCTCTGCTTGCTTTTTTCATTCCACTTTAAAATTGGATCACATCAAGAGCGTAAAGAAAAGAGATTATTTCACTTTTTTGCAGGAAAAGAGAGAACAATTGGCAAGTTTTAACTTAGAACACTTCATGAAAATGTACCTCAGAAAGCTGAACATAGCATCAGGATGTCTTCTCTACTAAAGTTAAAAGCTGATAAACTTGTGCAATTGCCTGGACCCGCTAAGAGTGCCAAATGCCCCACATTACATTCTCTTCACAGAACAGGTAGATGGTCTCTTTTTTCTGATAGCTTCGCAAAATGCCAGGATCCATTCCTTGGCCCTTGGGTGTTCCCCTTCTCCCTGTTTGTGTTGATCAAAGTCAATGCATAGGCCCATGACTGTCCTTCCTCTATGTGAGACCTTGTGCAACTTCTCCTGTCCTCTCCATGCTCACAGGTTAGTACCTGACAAAACCCCCTGATGTAGAGAACATGACTGTAGTCTGCTTGTTTCTGTCTGTTTAATTACTACTCTAATGAAACCAGGAAGACTGTCTTCTTGTTGTTTCTGATGTTGTATTTCTTCTTCTTCGCCTTCTGCTTTTTCTTCATTGCAGTACTGAAAGAGTCCATCTTTTCTAATCTCTGCTGGGGAACTAGTATTTCAGAGCTTTTCTGGGATCAGAAGCGTATGTACTGTTGCACTAAGACCTGTCAACTCACGATTGGTTTAAAATGGTGTCATTCTGATTATCATCTTGTGTTTCTCTATATCCCTTTAGATATCAATGAAATCTTGTCAAAGAACTCCTTGTAACTCAAAAACTGCACTAAACCAGTGCAAGGTAGCTCATGAAGCCTTACAGAGGGCACAATATACCATTTATGAGAGACTGCATGTCATGGGATAAGAAACTTCTGTTTCTACTCTGGTTTTACAGACTAACAGGCGTTGCAAAAGACAGAACAGAATTTTGTAGTAATAGTTCTTTTAATTTGATTTTAAGCTCTGGAATTCCAAAAGATTTTGACCATTGATATGATTTGTTATGATTTTGTTATTTATCCCTAACTAGATACATCGAGCATTTGATCACAAAAAGTAGTGGAACAGACAAGAAACATTAAGATAATTATAACAACCATAAGCTAGTTTTTAGAGAGAATTTCAGAAAATAGCTAAGAGAATCCAGGCCCATGTCTGATACTGAAAACATTATGCAAACATCAAAACAGAAAGCCTTTCTAGTATTACATCTGCTTGCTAGTTGCACAAAGGCAGACTTCCAACTTATCTGTCCAAAGATGTCTAAGTGATTATTTTGGTTTTTTTATTCTCATAAGCATTGAATTTCAAGTATGAGGAAAGTTCAAGATCTGAATTTTTTCTTACTATAACCCTCTTCCTTCCTACGTGTACTTCAGGAGTCTCTCAACCTTGCAGAGAGTTTCTGTTAAACAGTAACGGTGGTATTATTAACATTTTCCAATTAAATAGTTCAAAGAAAAACATCAACCTTTGAATGCCTTTTAAAAATCTGAGTAAAATTACCCTATTTAACTGGGCAAGAGGTTATTTATTCTTTTTGATGGTATCCTCCAGGTGATAGATGAAAACAGTATATGCTGAAATAGTGCTGGTTTACTGCAGTTGTCTAGTTGTGGTACCAATGCAGGAAATTTCTGAATTACTTTTATCTGTTTGGCGATGGGGAAATTGTGTAGACTAACCTGTTTTATACTATTCCCTTTAAAATTCAAAAAACAACAGTTCAAAGTTTAATAGAGCTGATAAAAAATTGCAAGCACACAGCTTTTGTACATTATCATGACAAAGTTTGTTTTTATTCTAAAAAGGGAAAAGAGGAAAAATAGATTGAAAATTAATTATAAAATTCAGTACTTGCCCATTGATATAAAATTCAATCACTCTGGATCACATAATTTTATTTTCATGACAGGTGATTTTTTTTTTAATTTGGGTAACACTGTAAATTGAAAGAGTATTTCCAAATTCATTAAAAAAACAGCCTACTAAGAAGCTGACAATGTAATTTGGATACGTGGTAAAGAAGCAGCAAATGTTTATAGAAAAATTATAGAATGGAACCCAGTAGCAGAAAATTCCTTACAAGAAATGTTTTGAAGGACAGAGGAATTTAAAGGGACAGGAAAGAGAGCAAGTGAAACCAAGCAACAGACAGCATCTTAGATGCTGTTCAATGTGGAATAGCATAACTGTACCGTATTATATAGTATTTGAAAAGTGATTGCACTCCAAGATTTCAAGTGTTCCTGATAAAAGCCAAATATGACTGCTTTGAGAGGAAAGTGCACGATTTGTTTAATCTGGAGAAAATCATACACTAACCCGAGGGAAGGTATAGTTTGGAGTTAAAATTCGGGAATCTGGGATCAGATAATGAATGAAACAAAACTGGAATTTAAGTCATAAAAGACAGTATTGGAAGAGAAGAACGGGGCTAGGAACAGTGAAAGAGAAGAGCATAGATAAAAGAAGAATTGAGAGGAGGAAGAAGACTAGAGGTAAAAAGAAAACAAAGATGCTACTATTAATAGAACTTGAGAATGTTATCTGTTGTAACCATAAGAACTGAACTCTTCATCTGCTGTTGAACTACTCCCACTTGGATACTTCTCTGCTGCCTTTGCATTTTGTATCCATACGTTACATATGCTGTGATCCAAAGTTATAAGTAGACATGCAGTTATGCCTGCTTTACACCTGGAATTTCATTTATGCAGAAAGATTGTTTAGACTAGCTTTCTGCCCAGTCTTGGAGCAGAGCAAGATAATTTAAATGTAAATTTGATTTGGCATGTCTCTTGTGAGAATCATCAGAGCACATGGTAAAACAAGAGATGTCTCTTGTCTTGTGTTTTTCTACCTGCATGTAGCAAAGCAGATGATGAATTAGCCTCTTTCAGCCACCACCACAAAAGCAGAAGCTCAGGTAAGGTAAGTGAGGGCAACTGACTATGCCAATGTTATTAAGGGAAAAAGCAGTGATCTTCTGGCAGAGAGCCAAAGAGCTTGCAAGTGAATGAGGATTAAAAACACATATGCTTGCTCAGCCTGGGTGGTTTGGCTGGCGTGGAAGCAAAAACAAGCTCATCCCCTAGGAAGAGAGGGCAAGACAATCAGCAAAGGAGCTAAAGGGTCATTTGGCATTTCAGAGAAGGGTATGAAGAGGCAGTGTAATGGCCCAGTAAATTTGTCTGTGGAGGTCAGAGCCAGGAATCCTGATTGCAGCTCTCTGTTAGGTTTAGTCTGTGGCTGGCGGCTGGTGCTTCCACCTTTTTGTCTCCTTGTCTTCACATTAGCAACATGTGAATGATGATATTCATAGCTTTTGGAGGTATTTTCTGATGCTTATTTCAGTAACACTTTTGAAAAATGCAAATACACCTGTAAACTTTACATACTGACCCCGTTGTTTGTATGTTTGAAAGCCTCATGTGCACAGCCATTACATTCAGTGTACAGATGGGAAGTTTAGACTGTAATTAATTTCATAAAGCCAGCAGTGTGAGTATTTCCACGCAATACACAGAACAAAAGCATTAAGCCTGCCCTATACATTCCTTGGAACTAGTCCCTGGAGTACGAGACAGATACTTGCAGACACAAGGGAAAGACCCTAGAGAGAGACCTCATCCTGTGTATATATATATATATATATATATATGTAGTGCCTAGTAATATAGTCTTGCTTTACTAACAGCAAATGACTCCTCTTAAATCCTCTAGTTTGTGTATGACAGTCCAGGGTGTTAAACTGGAGAAAAAAGGAGGAGGGAAATCGCAATTTAATGGTAATCTGATGTCAGTTTGCAGCCAGTATGGCTAATAGTTCTTCAGTGTGCTTACATTAGGGAGGAGAGGGATGGACTAAGTCAAGGCAGAGTGCATCCCTCTGAATGTATTTATACTTCTTACAAATTGTGGAGTGCCAAAACATGAGGCTGAAGCGGGGACACAAGGCAGGGAGAGAGGTGGAGAATGCTCATGCGGCCACAATTGCTACGATACAAGATTATAAAATTTCTTTTTCCTTCTTCCCACCCTTTGCTTTCCCCCTTCCCTGCACCCCCCTTTTTTTCTCTTTTTTTTTTTCCTATTTTTTCTGCCTGTTACTCTGAGCCTGGAGAAACTGAAGGAAAGCAGTGCTGATGAGAAGTTTATTGAACTCACTTCTTAGGCTAGGGCTCCACATGTGGGTTAGAGAGTCGCTAATAGGGCATATGAATGTCTGAAGGTCATGCCTCATTGCCGTGGAAAGCCAGATATATTCATATGAGCTGGGCTCATTCATATCAAGGAAGAGGCTTTCAGTTTTTATGCACCCTAAACTTTCTTTCTCCACTGCGCTGGACTTGGTTGCTCTGAAAGCTATACCCCAGGCTGTTCTCAACTGTCTCTGTCTACAATTCATTAGGCACTTTAAGCTGCAAGTTTTTCAGGGTGTTGTTTTGGTTACAGGTTCTTAACTACTGCTCATCTCCTGCTGATACTGCACAAAACCTGCCAAAAGCCCTCTTTTGTAGATAGAAATGAATCTGGATTACTTTCCAGACATTCTGTCAAGAAATTATACAGCACATAAGCTCCAAAAAGCAAGTTTTCTTTCCATGACCATTTCTGTGTAGGCATTTGTCTACTTTTATCCACATATGGATAGTTTTTTCTAAAAAAATTCAAATAATTCAAATGTATTTTTCAAGTGAGCATGCTTAACAGCCAGGAATAGTTGCTTTGTTTTACACATTGCTTGTACTGGTTCAGTATGGCTGGACACTTCCCCTTTCTATTGCTTAGCATGAAGAGTAATCTGAAAAAGATGTAAGCAAGTCTAGCCATTTTCGTTTAAGTTCACATTTCTTTTTAAATTATTTTCTGTCTGAATTATGGTGTTGATCTTGTATAGTTGCTATTCAAATTGATATGCTTATGTGCTGATTTAGAAGGTAATGTTAAAGTAGTATATAATATCTCAACCCCACAATGCTCACTAGTCTGCAACATCCAACATCTTTATCTCCTCTTCTCTCCCCAGCACTGCAGTGATAACACCCACCACTGCCAATCAGATATGAATATAGTAGGTGCTTGGAAGAGAGGTTACACTGGAAAGAATGTTGTGGTCACCATCCTGGATGACGGCATCGAAAGAAACCATCCAGATTTGATGCAGAATTATGTGAGTGTCCACAGGAGTCCAGATTTGCTGCTTTGTTATTACCCTGAATGAATTTGCTGCTCCTGGAGAGATGGAGGGAGGGAGGAGGGAAGGAGAAAGAATCATATGAAGGCTTCCTCTAATGTTAACACCAATGGGAGGAAGGAAGACAGCTTTTGGTTGGTAATCTACACTGTTTTAGTTAAGATTACGTTCAGTCTGAATATATTTGCTGTCTGGATCCCTCTTGCAGACAAATCCTGAATTTCTGTAGGACTGGAACTAATAATCAGATGTTTTTTCTCTTTTCTGTAGTTATTTTACTTAATATCCTCACACTCTCAGAACTTAGAAATGGAATACACTGCTTTTCAGTTTATGCATGCAGCTGAAGTCCATTTTTGGCCAATACATTTAGCTAGCAAGACAATCACTTTTCCCAGACTGTAATTTTAGGCATATCCTTACATGTATTTATTTTTAAAGCTATTTATCGTACTGCTAGAAATAATATTAAAGAAAAAGGACATGACTTGCTATGATTAACTCAGTTAACAACAGGTGTAGAATATTTTGGGCTCTTTCCAGTAAATCTCTCTTAACTCCAGTGAGTCTCCTCACAATTTGTAATAGACCTTTGTTTTCTTTGTCCTATATTTCATGTTGCATCATGAGGTTTCTGCTTGCTTGTGGTTCATCATATTTAGATGATTGGTTTAATGTACCTTGGAAAGATTGTATAACATGAGGAGAAGCTGCTTCTCCAGTGGGTGTTAGTGCCAGAGTGTAACTCTGTTTGGATGATCAGGGTCGTGCTTTGCTGGAGACTTGTACTTTGGGAGTAGGCGTTACCTGAAAGCACATGACCTTGAGGACCTCATAATTTCTCTGAAATCAAGTGTGCAAGGTGTACATTCACAAGAGGTAAGAAAACAAGTACATTTGGATTGAGTCAGACTGATGAGGATGGCCAGCACAAGGAATGCATATACCTTCAGTCTCATTACTCACATAAATCTTGTAAAAGAGTTGTGAACACAGGGTTTTTGCCAATGGCCATATCATCTTGACAGAGCACTGAAGAGAGGAAGGTAACAAAAACATCTTGAACTAAACGCATCAAAAGCTACAGTTGTGTCCACAGTTTAAAGCCATTTATTTTAAATTAGCCATACTTCCGTATCCTTCCCTGTGCTGCATGTGGAACTCAGCTTTGAAATACATGAGGAGGACTGCACAAACACAAGCAACAGGCAGTTTCCGTATTTGTCAGTGTATGCTTGATCCTAACGCATGCCACATCTTCATTTTAATCTCTTAAATTATTTAAACAACCCAAATATAATTTTACCTTCTCAGTGAATGACTTGGATTGTATCATATGTCACCTCATCCCAGTACTGTCCTTCCACTGAATTTAAAAGCAGCTATTTATTCCCTTACCACGTCCTCTCTCCCTTTCCTCGTGCCGACAAGGAATTCCCCCAAAGCAGTACACATTGCTTTTTTGATAACAAATGTCTATATGTCTGATTATTGCTGGTGTGGCTGCAAACAGGAATATTTGAGGTGGATGTGGTAACTGGCTTTGAACAAAGAAGAGATTAAAAAGAGCTGCTTGCCACGTCAACACACCACATGCTGCCGCATCGACTAATGGGAGACATACAAACCAGCAGCTATTTACGCTATAAACTGTTTTTAGCTGTAAGAATCCTGGTAAATGTAAAATATGGAACAAAAATATGGAGATATCTTGCAAATATTTGAAGCAGTTACACTGCCACAAAAATAGAAATGCAGTTTATATTGCATTTCAGGCTGTATTCTCATAACAATATTCTTAAGAAAATGGTATTATTCTTATTGCTTGAAATGATGACTGAAATTTCAGTCATTGGTGTGCAGATAATTTCTTGAATCTTGAAACATTTAGCAAAATCCTGAATTTGAGAATGAGCTCTCTTAATTTCCAAAGGTTTCTTAGAAGAAATGTAGTCCTCTGGTTTCATGAAACACCACTTTTTATTTCCTTTCTCACATTGGAACTATGTTTTTTCAGAGCATTTGTTATTTTGTTATCCTTCTCCCTTTTCCAAAAATAAAATAAAATGAACTATGTAAATCCCATAATTATTAAATATCTTATCCTTTCCTAAAACATGCAATCATCATAAAACCTCAGGAATCTTAGTTAACCTAATTACTGTCTTGTAGGAACCTGCTGAAGAATATGCAGGCCAATGGCTAATTAATGAGAAACTTTTTTTTTTCACCTGTTGGCTACAGGATTCACAGGCCAGTTTTGATGTCAATGGAAATGATTTTGACCCTATGCCTCGATATGATGCCAGCAATGAGAACAAGTAAGTCACTATGACGTTTGTGGCATTTTCAACCTAGTTTATCAAGTAGAAAGTGCAAGTTCTTCTATCAAGGTCTAGGAAACTTGAATCCTTATAAAGCAGCATGATTTGCATTTAAATCTTTGTGAAATAAGTATTTATGTGTCTTCCGTGCACGATGCATGACACTCTTTGAAAGCATTTGGAGCCATCCAAAACCACCTAAAAAGTATGTGAAATGAACCATTTTCAATCTCTTGGGATGCAGAATAGAAGAGGTGACTCTTTTCTCAGATATCATCTCATTGAGTTATTGGGAGGTTGTTATGTGTGACAAGTAGCTTGGCGTCTGACTCTCTTGAACTTTATAGACTTTGTATATTGAAGAAATAGATAAGTTAATGGAGATATTTTTTTCTTTAATAGTGTCTTTTAAAGTGATGGAGATTTTACATGTGGAGCTTTGATAGGAACATTATAAACCCAGAAGTGGCAATTATGCCATATTATAGTATAGGTGTCTCATGACTGGTTGGGTGTATCTCCATGAATGACATATTTCTCCTGCAGAATTTAGCTTCCTGAAACATGTTGTGCCAGCTCTGCTCTTTGGATGTGCTGTAGTGAAGGCTGGGGGAGACACTGAGAGGGACAGCTCACCTCAGGAAGCAGGCTGCTTTTCTGTCTGCGTGGGTATTTGAGGGCAATTATTTGTTGGGAACATTTTTTTAACTAGGTGCTTGGCAAAAAGGAATACCTTTCTGTGGAACTGCGTGAATTAGAGGAAGGATAATCCTACTAGTGGTCAACATGCTGACTGTGCATTTTGTTCTCTTGAGGTCTGGGGTTTGTTTTTTAGCATTTAGTATTGTTTGCCTAGGGAAGAGAAACTACAAGTGGTGAAACTTTATCCTTTACACAGCTGAAATGCTTTTCGATTTGTGTTGTCTCTTCCCTGCAATCTGATAAACTTTTTCCAGAAGAATGCAGCAGGTGCAAGCTGGAAGTCAGCAGCGAAATTTAACAGTGGTTTGACTGGAGAAACCAAGTGGACCAAACTTGGATCATGTTTTGATGGGAGAATCCTCTCCTGGCCAACACCTTTTTCATAACAGCAGGGAACCATGTATGGACAGGCTAAAGCACAGGGTCTTGTTATGCATAGCTGCCTGTTACATATAGATAGGCTTGTCTTACAATGAATCTCAAGGAGCTGTCATAGCTACTTTCAGCCATAGGATGATATAACTGTGAAAACTGAGGTGAATACTGCCAAATACTTGTTTGGTCAGCCAACTTGATCCTGGCTGGTAAGCAGAGATGAGAAATATTTAAGGGTTTATCTGTAAGAAGCTATGTAAGTAAATGTACACACACACTTCTCACTATGATGACTAGAAATACTGTTTGACATAGAAATGTATTATGCTGATATTAATTTTAATAATAATAATAGTTTATTTTGTTGGGACTGCAATCTTGGTCTATGTTGTCATTCAGTTTTTCTTATTTGATGCTGTTTACGTGCTGCCAAATACTTTTCTCTAGGAACAAGTACATGCAAGAGCTGTTTCCCTTTTGCCTGTTAGGCATATCTTTTCATCCTATTTTCATTTAGAAGCTCAGTTTACTGAATCATATCTCCTTCTTCTTCAGTAGAAATCTCCAAAAGCAAGAGTACCATGAGAGAATAAAAAGTTAAATTCAGTAAAACCCTTTGTTTTGAAATGTGAAAACTTTCTGCACATGTGAACTAGTGTAAGCAAAAAGAAAACAGTGATAGGGAACAAATGGTAGGTAGACCCAGTTTCTGCATTGCCTCAGTTAAGTTCGTGAAAAGCCGAGGATTTCAAAGATAGATGCTCATATGGAAAATGCTAATACTACACTGAAGTTAGGCGATATCCTTAAGACACACATTCATTGAAACAGAAGAATGACTAAAATTCTATCAATTCTTGCACTTTCCAAAGCTTTCTGTTTTCCTTACAATTGAGGTATTTCACATGCCGTTGTTATCTCAGTTTTAGAAGTGTCCTGTCACTGGTGTAGAAAGGTCAGAATCATCAAATGTGCTATAAATTTTTGGTGGCTGATAAAAGACATCTTTGGTTTGGCTTATGGGAGCTCTTAGGACTACAAGCAGGGTTTATGAATATGCTAGTTACATGGAAAACAGAGTAGGAACATAGGAACAAAAGTTGTTTACACCCCACAGTATATAGGCGTTGCCAGTTGACATGCTGAAACAACTAATTTGTGTGACTGACCACTTCAGCATCAGTCCTAGCTTTGAACTAGGTCTCTATATTATAGCCCTGTAAAAGTGTTGGAAGAGGAAAACTGCAGCTGCATGAGCCCCACAGAAGGGTGGTCACCCCACTGCTTACCTCATGTTTGCTCTTTCCTCCTTTCCTTAGCCTTTGTGCAGCCCTTCAGAGTGAATCACGCTGAAAGCTGCACTGCCAACAACAGCAACAACAAATTTCATTTTCAGCCAGGTCAGGCAGGCACCTCATTGAGCTCAGCCTGAGGTCAGAGGAAAGCAAGACAGGTACAAGTGGAGAAAATTAAGCATAGCCTAAGCCTATTACTGTCAAGGCCAGTTTCAGTGAACTAAGGTGACTGTATGACAGTGCCCCAAGTGCCTAGGACTGTTGTCCACAAAACCGAATGTGATGGACAGGCAGTTGCCACCAGTGGTCTCCAAGGAGTTTTGAGAAAAGATGTGACAGTCAGACTGTCCCTCTGTGAACACTCTTCAGCTGAGCTGCTGCTTTGCATCACAGCATGTCCCTCTGTCCTGCTGTTCACCACCCCTCACCCCTACGCACACTTCAGGGACACATCCTTGCTCATCTGCGTGAAGATGCTCCTGTCCTTGGAGTTGGGGCATGGCAAGGGTATACTTGGAGGCTTCCCAGTTTAGGTACATTTTCAGGGATTCAGCCTCTTTGGTGCTGCGAGGAGCCACGTACCTCCAGGTGTGAATCACAGCTGAATCTTTTTCTTTGGCTATGTACTGGAGTCATCACTTTCTTACAAAGTATGTCCAGAGAATGGAGGCTGTGTTTTGTTGCTTATTAGAGTTTCATATGGGAAATAAAACTGAACTGATTCATTTCTCTCCTGGGACTGGGGAATTTGAGTTTTTGTACCCTGTCTCCACAGTGAATACTCTCACTGTCCAACCCCTAAGATCCTGCAGTGAGATGTGGTGGTGGGAGGGCAGATCCTGCGCTGTACCGAGTCAGTGTTGTCAGGAGGTACAGCATCAGTGTAGAGTCAGCTTTTGGACACAGAGGATACATGAAGCGTGCTTTCAGTGTAAGATTACTTGTCAGCATAACCTCCGCTTAGAGACTCAGTGATTCCAATTAGCAGATACACTGAGCCTGGTAAGCAGCACCTAGGCACCTTCCACTTTTGCAGCTGTCGCCCTTCCTTCCCTAGTTCCCACTGGACTCAGTTGAGCCAGCAGTGTGTGCTTGCAGCCCGCAAAGCCAACTGTGTTTTGGGCTGCATTAAAAAAGGGGTGGCCAGCAGGGAGAGGGAGGTGATTGTGCCCCTCTACTCGGCTCTTGTGAGGCCCCATCTGGAGTACTGTGTCCAGGCCTGGGGCCCCCAGCACAGGAAGGACGTGGAGCTCTTG
>WKFP01014841.1:60793-71820 GCA_011057875.1 Pterocles orientalis | reverse complement strand
GTTTAGGTTAGAGATTAGGAGAAAGTTTTTCACCCAAAGGGTGGTGGCACACTGGAACAGGTTGCCCAGGGAGATCGTGGATGCCCCATCCCTGGAGGCATTCAAGGCCAGGCTGGATGTGGCTCTGAGCAGCCTGGTCTAGTGGTTGGCGGCCCTGCATATGGCAGGGGGGTTGAAACTAGATGATCACTATGGTCCTTTTCAACCCAGGCCATTCTGTGATTCTATGATTCAATTAAATGACTACATAGGTACTGAAAAGCACTACTAGTAGTCTGTCTATATTTTTATGTGTCTAAAATATCTTCAGAAATAGGGGCAAGAATTCTGATTATCCAGCATATGTGGTCATTTGGCACTAGATATTCAAGTTTTGCCTGGAAGTTGAGGTAACTGCAACCAGGAAATATTCTGAAAGCCATAGTTTGCGAAGACCTCATAATGTGCAAGATCAATTTGGTTAATTCTTGCTTCCTGCAACATTGTGTAACAGTGTTTTTTGTCATACACTAAAGGTGGGATATACAAATGCACCATCATTTCATGAAACGATCTAGTTTATGCTGCCTCATTTTATAACCCAACCTTAACAGATGGAATGATAAAGAGTAAAAATAATTGCTGTAAAAATAAGTAGGTGTCTCTGGGCAGCTTTGCATGCAGCTGTGAAACATCAGGGTACTGGGTCTGTTTGTTAGCTTTTCACTGTTAATTAGTAGTGAAAGCTTTCTGTTCCTGAGGCTTTTTGTTGAGGAAAAAGGAATGTGAAAAAAAATAACTGGGGGTTTGTGAGTGATTGTATATAACCAGAGTGGGACTTTCCAAAATTATGTTTTTGAAGTTTTGCATTAAATCTTCTGTTAGCTACGGAGAATAGGAGAGTAGAAAGAAACATTAACTAATCTTTCAAGGCTTGTAGTCAAAATCAGGGTGGGACGATAGTTTCTTTAACTACTATGGTATGTCGGAGTCCTGCCAGAAGTTTACTTTGGTTTCTACAAATTGGCAGCGAATCACGAAGCTTGTAAATGGTACAGGCCTGTACTAGATCTTCCTTTTGCTTAGAGGCCAGAGACAGCAGTCAGCTGTGAATGAAGTCATTCCTGCTATGCAAAGCATCTTATTTTGGTTTACTGCTGAACACTGCTGCTTCATTCTTTTTCTGTTATTCCACTGTTACCTGTAAACATCTAGGTTGAAACAACTAGGCATTATCAGTCACAGGTCCTTAGACAGAATGCAGATGGGATCACTGAAATGGTACTCTCTCTTCTGTATAGCCTCAGAGATAAAACTGAAATGTTCATAGTTTTGCTATTTTTACAAAAAAAAACCAAACCAAACTGTTTAATGGGAAATTTCTCAGGAATGAAATTTCAGAGCTTAGGTCTTATTCTGCTGACAGGTACTTTTATAAAACAGAGAACATTTTGGAAAAGCTCCTTTAAATAGTACCAGTTGACTTTAATGTGGTTTTTATTCAACTTATGTAAGAAAAAGTAAAAGTAAGCTGTTGTTTCTGTTTTGGAGATACTGAGTCACTCTTTGGATACATCTTCAACATTTTTCTGTGATGCATCCCACTACATAGATAACTTATTTTAATAACATTCTGATTTTTTTTAATGAGTTCAAGATTTTGGGGAGACAATTTTTGCTGGTCAGAAATCACAAGAAACACAAGCTACTTGTGTCTAAACTTTGCAATATCTGGACAGCTTTACGTTTTTTCTCACAACAGCAAAAAAGTTAATGAGTTAATGTGTTTCAGTCCTCTTTGATCCAAGATATTGTCACTGTTTTTCTGTGACATCCATTCAGATTCATTATTACTTTCCTTTCTCAATCACATTAATGTAGATGCTCAATAAAATGCTGAAGGCTTAATTTTCTTCCAAGAGTGACAAGCTTCTAGTTTATACTATTGAAGACCTGTAGTATGTCCTGAGTAATTTAATCAGAATGGATACTAGATATTTGACAGACAAATCAGCTTCTGTTGCCTTCTGGGTAGTCAATAAAGTAAAAGCTTCATTGACTGCTGTGACACTATTCAGAACAGATATCTGAAGAACTGAGCGCAGTCAAACACAGGGAGCCTGAAATCTGTCATTGCTGCCTAGAAAGATCATCTCAGAAAGGTTCCCACTGCAGCAGCGTGATATAGAAGGGGCCCTGACAATTGGGAGTATTTGTCCATGTGGTTTATGCATTTTGATACCAGCATGCACCTGTTGCTATTGCTTTGAAATTGGCTGTTTAGTGTGCTGAAGACAAAACTGAAGGGAAGATGAACTGTACTGAGAAGCAGAGCTGCACCATTTTGTCCTTTATGTTTTGTGTGAAAAACAATTCTGCTGTCAGATGGCTAGTCACAACAACAACAAAATACTTTGGCAATTTTTTAGGCTAGTCACCACTTTTTTGCTTGCTCCTGCTCAAGGCTTTCAAACAGAACTGCAGATCCCACGACTCACACCTGCAGGGAGAACCTGGGGAAGCTGGGGAAAGAGGCTGGAGATAAGCTGGAGCAAGGTATCAGCTCTCAGGAAGAGTCTTTTTTTTCGAAGGGAGTCTCCATTATGTCCACTCTTTCTGTACTCTTGACTTTTCATCTTGACTTTCTCCAGCCTCTGGAGGCTTAAAACCCAAAGGATTCAGTGATAGTGTCATCTGGGAGAGTGTGGTCTGTCTGATGCCAGCAAAGCATCTCTGATACCAGATAAATCTTCCTTAACAGGAGGGTAATTTACAGTAGAGAATTAACTTAATATGTATGTGTATTTCAGATCGATAGACCAAATGCTTACAGAGTGTGGTATTGTTACTTCCAGGTACCAATGACTGAATGTCCAGTGTCTAATGTGTCTCAGTGTCACTGCAAAATTAACTGACTTAAGTTAGGATTGTTAGGAAACTGCAGATCTTGAATTGTTTTCTATGAACTAGTGTTCATTTATGAAAACCATGGTCTGAACCAAACAGTCAGAGGTCATTGGTATAGGATTGGCAGTCAGAGATTGCAATCCTGATTTATCATGTTTTGGTTCTATTCTGATTTTAAACTCATTTCCCTTATGGCCATATCCTATTGCACTGCAATTTCAGCGGATATTAGTAATGAAGTAGGGTTCAGTCTGTGTCGGCTTACAGTGAGATTGCCACATTTTACAAGGAGCAGTGTTAGTGATTCATCAGCTAGCCTCTAAGTTAATTATGCTCTAGTGACCCAACAAAGTGCCTAGGGGTGTGATGCAGCATGGAGATCATGAGATATTAGATCTGTGTTGCTTGCCAGTTGCTGTAGTTAAAGGTCCCAGAGTAAAATTGTAAAATTAAGGAAGACAAACATAGCAGCTTGCGGAATTGCACTGTGCTGAGGTAGGGTAACTTTACAGATTCATTTGGAGCATATTTTTCTTTACTTTCTGTTTGAACTCTTACTTAGAGTCCCTGTGTGCTGTTTGCTGTTACCCAATGAACACGCCCGTCCTTCAGGTGTCTGTACCTCAGGGTTAATCATCATACGTCCTTTGTTTCTCTCAGGGAAGGACTGAAGGACTTGATGCATGTGTGTAAAATTTTTTAGAAGAAAACTTTCTTTCCTACAAATGAAAATGGAGCATGAATCCCCACCACATAGTGATTTGATAATGTTTTTCTTTTAATCTAAAACAGGTTTTTAAGGTATGGGAAGAGATAAGGTCTGCATTGAAACAGAAGAGAGAACAAGCTAACTGTTGATGGTTTAAAATTGTCATGTTTTCCTGATTCAGAATAAAACGTGTTCATTTTAAGCTTTTTGACAGTAAGTAGAACTCAAGAATTGCTGGTAACTGAGGACAGATATCCAGGCTAGAGGAGAGGCAGCCTTTGTCAAACTAATTCACTCACCCTCAACAAGCACCCTCATCACTGGTCTCTATGATCAGTTGCTTGTGAGAGTGTTTTATATTGACCAAACAATGAAAGATTCATTGGACTACAGGGCTTGATTTAGTAGCCTTTTGATCCAGGTTCCAGCTTCAATAGTGGAAAATATTCTAATGAAAGTTTTTCAAACTGCCAAAAGTTGTCTTTTTGGTAAACTCTTCTAATCTGCTCGTTATCACAGTGCATCACATAGTTCACTCTGGAACCCACAAATGGTATGAGCTATAATTTCCTGAGAGCCAAAGGAAAGACATTTCTTTGAGTAGTCATTGAAAGTGACAGAAGTCAAACAGAGGAATAAACAATAACAAAGTTCAGCCAGAATTCCAGTTGTTTAAGAGATGAAAAGAAATTGCTTTTTTTCACTACCTTGGCACTGGTATTTGAACGTTATTTCTCACTACCTAGGTTGTGTTTGAGCAGCGCTTTTCCTTTTTATAATGTATGAGACTCTCATGGTCTCAAAACATTTAACCACAACACTACAGGAAAGCCTTTGTCCTGTTTCTAATTACTGAAGTACCAGACAATGAGCTCACAAATAAAATGACATTCTGAAGCATTATGCAACTGCTTCTAGTTCTTTTATGTAAATAATTGATAGCAATGAGTCAGATCTTCCCCTTCAATTCAAAGTCAACAACAGGAGGTATATAAGCTTTGATAGTTATGGTATTTGTGGCATTCACTTTTCTGAATTAGTTTTTAAGGACAGCTAGAAATGAAAGGTTTTTTCAGATGGTCTTTTTTCCCAGTGTTTGTATTTCCTCTAAGAATGCATCTGTATTTTGAGGTTTTGAACTTAGGAGGAGAGAGTCTATGACTACAGTAAGCAAGTTTTGATTTGGTAAAGTGGTAGACTAGTTTCATGTTGCATACCTTTATACCTACAGGTCTACAGACTGTATTTATTCTACGGAGTAGAATTTGAGAGCACAAGTACATTTCTGTGTTGTCCCCTTTTCAGATATGGTAGGTATTAGAGAAGGTTAAAGACTGGATCCAAACTGTTTATGTGGTAATTGGTTTTGCCAGCTGATTTCACAATAGTCAGCTCAGTCAAATGCAGTGCAAAATATGGTTCATTAAGACTTCTCAGCCAACACATGCATGCACAAAGTATAATAGTGATTCCCCTTTTAGAGCTTGTGGCATCAAAAGCAGAGCTCTAATTACAAGTTTGATAAAGCAATTGTGAATCCAGTGTCAAAAGCTTGATTGAAGCATTTTTCTAAATAACATGTTATTAATGGTTGAACTCTGCAATGTTACTCTATAAGCAAATGTCTTAATGAAATTAGTAGATGTTTTCATAAGACACATTCAGGATAAAACTCCCAGATGTTGCTTTTTCTTGAAAGTGAAAAAAATATACATCTTTCTAGGTTTATTGCTGTAGGAAGGCTGATTTTTTACTAGCCTTATTTTACATTACTGTGATTTTCTGATTTTTCTTAGACACACAGTCAAATTATTGTATTTGACATCTTAAGCAAAGTCAGATTGCTTTCTTCAAGACAAGTTACTTTTTTTTTTTCCTAGAGGAAAGCAATCAAGGTAGAGAAATTCAGATGCAGAAGTAAAGCAATGGGTATCCATCATAGATGTCGATTGCACTGCCAGGGTCTATGCTACAAAAGTTTAACGTGCTTTGAAAATTATTTGTATTGCTATAAAGTCCCAAAGCAGTCATCAAACCTCTAATTTTAGCAAACTGAAGTAGAGACTGTGGCTTGTTTACTTCTCCAACATGTGGGATGGTGAAGCTGTGGGCTACAGGTGTCAAAGAGTGCCAAAGAGAGTAAAATGAGAACGTATGTGTTACTTTCCCTTTAAACCCAGACTGACGTCCCTGCACTACTCTTCTTAACACTCCATAAACATCAGGTTAATAGCTACTAACTTGTTCTGCAATGTAGTAAGTATGTGAGAATTAAACTTCTTATGGTGAAACACCTTCTCCAGTTAGGAGCAAACCTTGCTCCTGCAGAGTCAATGGTTTAAGTTTCATTAAAAAACAATATCAACACAGATAAGAGTAGTACTTGAACTTATTCCAACAATTTCCTCATTCATCTTTGAAATACAGCTCTAAATAGAAACGGCAGGTCCATTTAATGCAGGACAGCATCAAATGAAATTTAGGATTAAGCACAGTACATTTCTTGCACAGTGCAATTGAAATTGCACTCAGAATTCAAAATGGGTAGGAGGCATGCCTCTGAGCTGGAATATGGTGGAGACCCAGAGTTATAAAATACTCATTTATTTAAAATGTTGTTGTAACAGTCATTCACTATTAGAAATGGAGTATGCAGACTGGGTGAAGATGCATCTGCAGCTTGCCTAAAAATCACTGTATTGCTCCTCTTTTTTGCCTTATGACCTTAGGATCCTTGCATCTGTCAGTATCATTGTAGCGTGACAGCATAAATATCTTCTCTCCCTAAAAGCATTCCTCCAGACTGTTTTTGGGAGGTCCAATGTACGGCTTTTCATGCCAAGGAGTTCTAAATATGAAACTCCAGATTGGCATTCTCGTATTCCTAGAATGTTTTCCATTTCTGCTTTCAGTAGAACTGATGCAAAATTTTTTTGAGATGGCTTTTTTCCCGCTTAATTCGTTTTTTCATTGCATGGGTCTAATGGGGAGATTTTTAACTAAAAGGAGATTGCTCAAGCACCTGAGATCTCTCCAGCTGATATATATTGGTGTCAGTCTGGACAAAAAACATGAATTAGGATAAATAGTGCGTGATAATATACTGTCAGACAAAAGCTTGTGAAACAAAACTTGTGGAATGGAACATGAAATACCTAAGTACGGAAGGTATCTGTAACAGAGCAGGCTCAGGGCCATCAATTTAATGTAATAGAGAAAATAGGCATTAGTATTACTTTATTTTAGTTGTGGTGGTCTAGGTGGTCTAGGAACGTAGGCAGTCCTGATAAAGGATTTTTAATGTCCTGTTTTTCCTAGTTGCACAAGGTTGTACTGTATCTGGTTGGGGCAGAGTTGATTTTTCCCACAGCAGCCCATATGGTGCTACATGGATTTGTAACCAAAACAGCACTGATAACCTGTGTTTTAGCTACTGATGAACAGGGCTTGCACAACATCAAGGCCTTCTCTGTTTCTCATGCTTCCCTCTCAAGCAAGGAGGCTGATGTTGGACAAGAGGCTGGAAGGGGACACAGCTGAGACAGCTGATCCCACCTGACCAAAGATACATTCCATGCCATATAACATCATGCTCGGCACTAAAGCTGGGGGGGGGGAGTTTTTCTAAGTTGTTGCTTGAAGAGTAGCTGGCCATATTTTTGCAGGTGGGAGGTGATGATTAATTGCCTATGCATCACTTGGTTGTGGGGTTTTTTTCTGTTTTTCCTTTATTTAATAAACTGTTTTTATCACAACCAAGAAGTTTTTCTCACACTTCCTCTTCCAATTCTCTCCACCATCCCACTGAAGAGGAGGGAGCAAATTGATGGGGTAGGGGCTAGCTGCCTGCCAGGGTCAGTACTCCAAGCTTTTAATAATGTACTGATTCCCAGGAGTAATTCTAATAGTTTTGGAAGGGTTCTTTATAGTAGCAGATACCTGAAGCATTATCCTTGTGAGCCCAGTTTCATGGTGAAGTTGACCACCAGATCTGTCATGAGATAAGTTACTCTCTGCATATGTAGGTATCTTCTGGTAAAAGAGACATATGCTCCAGAGAAGTAGCCGGATGTGGAGCTGTTGCAGAGCTGCTGATCCCACAGCAGTTGTGCTGATCCATTGGTCTCTGAAAGCAACACAGAACTGACACTTGTAGCAGTGGAAGCAACTGGATAAAGTATGGGACAGTGCAGGTAGAAAACAACTGAAGAAAAGCAGAAAAACATCTTCTTCACTTCTGTTAATTCATATCTTTTCAGCTATCGCAGGTAGCAACAGCAGATACAGTTGTCAGAAGAATTTGTGATATCTGCAGATACCAGATATATAGGACACTTCAAATGCATAGGAAACTTATCACCAAAGCAGGTGAAGTTCCCCTGAAAAGCTTAGAAATCAGCTTGCCAGCTGTAAAATCAAACAGATGAAAAGCATTAATAAAAATAAATTCCATTACTTGGTTCCTTCATGCTTGCAATGTAAAGCCTTTTAAATCATAGGGCAGACCTTTACTGTGGGCCAACACTTAATGTGGAACAAAACATTTCTGCCTCTCAGTGGCTTACATGCAGCCTGCTGTCTTATACAGAGATGCTGAGAAGTTGAAGTCTGAAGCTTTATTCCTGGCTTTGTTTACAGATGCAATATGATGATTTGATTACAAAGCAAAGAAAAGGGTGTAGAATTTACATATTCTGAAAGTTAGCATTAGTAAGCTGTGTCTATTCTAGTAGAAATGTTACTTCTAGTCTTGGATTTGTGATTTAACACCTTGGTACCTCTTCAGTAGAATGAGAATAGTAGTATTATATCCAGCAGTATGACTTTTTAAGATTGTAGATGTTACAGTGAAAGGTGATGAAATGTGAGCAGGTGGGAAAGCAAACTTTTAGGACTTAGTTAATAACTTTTTTTCCTTTGCTTAAAAAACAGATGACAGACTACTTTACCTGTATCCCTCTCATCCAAAGCTTTTCTTTATGCCTACTTTATAGATAATACGGTGTAGCTAGTACACAGATCTTCCCAAGTACAAGCATTTTCACTGTAGGTGGTACATTTGGATGTTTCAGCAACAAATTTCTAGCAAGCTTTACTCATTGTGTCCCAGCCTGTGCTTTCTAAGTTTAATATCTTAGATAAATATGGGTGGATTTTCCTAGGAATAGTAAATGCATGGCCTAGCCAAAAATACTCATGCCAGTATTCCAGTTCTTACTCTAAAGTTTTTAAAAAATATTGAAATTATATATCATCAGCTTTAGATAGCTGTATATTCACAAACACTAATAACAGTTCATTAGTGAAACTTAATAAATAAACCTACATCTTAATTTAAGTTACTAGGATGCATTCACAAAGCATACCAAGAGTTTCTGATTTGTGTAAAGTAATATTGGGAGGGACACTAACTTCCTGTGCAATCTGGGGCCTTGTTCCCAAGTTAGGATTAACTTTAGACTCAAAAAAGACGAACAAAACCTTCTAAACTATGTTCATTATCCATATAGTTGCATGACAAGAATTAGTGTAAGCACTTATTTTCCAGGTCTCATCTCAAATATATTTATGTCAAGTTGAAATATTTTGTTTTTGTAATTAACAAGGCTAAATTAAAGTGATATAAAACATTGTTAAAATGATACAAGAAGCTGGTTGCAAAGGTATTTGCTTGTTTGTTTAAATACATTTATGTCTTTCCAGCTAAATCAGTGCAATTTGTAAGTAAAATAGTTGTTGATGAAGCAAGACGTCTGCTGACAACATCTTGAAACGTATCTAGTGATTTAGTACGGTTTCCTGTTATCTTACATATTTCATTCCAGTCTCCTTTTATGAAGACATAAGGATGTTTTCAGGTTTAGGTGTTTATTTGATTGCTTTTGGGGGTTTTGTATTTTCAGTTAGAAATCTGTGTAGCACATTGACTATGAAAATTACAAGGTGATCTCTATGTCACAACTGATTTTTTTTACAAGTATCTAAACATCTCTTGCGTGGATATGGAAAGGGATGGAAAGAAAGAGGGTGCTTCTGAGGCACCTGCAGAGGTTATTTTCTAGTCAGCTGGGACCTGTAAGTGTCCAGACAGCAATTCTTTGGCATGAGGCAGCATTATTTTAAAGGCTTATACTTGAACATAGCATTATTAAGACTTTAAAGGACAGTGGGTTTGCTGTGGCATGGGAATATGATCTGTCAGGGACCTTATTTCCTCTGCAGCTTCCATGTTCAGGATTTGTTTTGCAATTATTTCCATAGGTGATTTTTTAGCTCCCGAAGTGTTACTCTCACCCACTAACCTTGGGGGTTCAGTAACTCACAGGTCCTCCTTTGAGAGACAGAGGAATTTTGAAGGCTCTACATCCCATGTTTTTCCTATGTCCCTTCCCTCTGCTTTTCGCTGTGTCCAGCATCTGATTGCTCTGTCTTCGGGGTTAGAGTCACATTGATATGAAAGCATATCATCCCCAAAGTTTAGTGCTTCAAACATGTTTCTTTAGTTTCCGTAATATATGATTGCTCTTTATAACTGTGGCAATAATTGAGGCAAGGGAGAAACGGTCCTACACAGTTGTGCACTATACCATTTGACAGAATGAGAAATAGCAAACAAAATCAGCAAATAGTATATTCATCCAAGTGTATAGTTCTATGTATATAAAACAAAAAAAATTACTTACTGATGTCTTCATATCTTTTAACCCAAGGTAAAATAACTAAGGTTGTTGGGATGCTGCAAAATCTAAGTTCTGGTATTATGTTTTTTCACTGAGACTGTTGCAAACTGGGGAGAGACAGTTTAATTATTGTGTTGAACCAGTATTTCCAAGTGTAAAAAATTAGCTAAATTAACCATTTTTACAACATGATTACAATAATTTTCTTATGTAAAAATATATGTCTGATTCAACTCTGGAAAAAGGGTCAGACAACCCGAAAGGAGTACAGGGATCTTGCCAGGTCATGCAGAGTTAAAATTAGGAAGGTAAAAGCCCAACTGGAACTCAACCTGGCTGCAGTGGTAAAAGATAATAAAAGATGTTTTTACAAATACATTAACAACAAAAGGAGAGCTTTGGAGAATCACCATCCCTTGTTGGATGCAGGAGGGAACATTGTCACCAAGGAGGAGGAAAAGGCTGAGGTGCTTAATGCCTTCTTTGCCTCAGTCTTCAATAGTCAGACTAGTTATCCTCAGGGTATTCAACTCCCTGAGCTGGCAGGCAGGGACAAAGGGCAAAATAACCTTCCCACAATCCAGGAGGAAGCAATTAATGACCTGCTACACCACCTGGACACACACAAGTCTATGGGGCCAGATGGGATCCACCCGAGAGTACTGAGGGAGCTGGCAGGGGAGCTTGCCAAGCCACTCTCAATCATTTGTCAACAGTCCTGGCTCACAGGGGAGGTCCCAGAAGACTGAAAA
>WKFP01014841.1:0-53412 GCA_011057875.1 Pterocles orientalis | reverse complement strand
CCCCCCTTTCCCCCCCCTTTCTCCCCCTTTTCTGGGGGAATCGTCTGTGCGGTTTCTGGGGATTATTAGCTGGCAACAGGCCGAGCCTTTTCGGGGGGGGGGCAGTATCATTGTCAACAGGCCGAGCCTTTTTTGGGGGAGGGGGGGCAGCATAATTGTGTATCACCTATTCTCTCCCTCCTTTGGGGCCATTGGCTGGGAGTGGGCTGGGCCTCTGGCCATCAGGTGGGGAGGGGTAATATCACTGTGTATCACATTGCATCTTTGTATACAGTATTATTTCTAATATTGTTGTAGTTTAGTTATTAAATTGTCCTTATCTCAACCCACGAGTCCTCTTTGCCATTTACCTCTTTAATTCTCTCCCCTGTCATTGGGTGGGGGCAGGGACTGTGTGAGCGGGTGTGTGTGGTTTGGCCCCCAGCCAAGGGCCAACCCATCACACCATCCCAAACCAGTGCCTGTTTGGAAAATATTTTCATCCTCCAGATTATTAGAGACCATTTATATATGAATAGCTCTAAAAATATATTTGTTCTGCACTATATAAGCCATTACGCTGGCATGCAATAAAATACATTTCTGAAAAAATGCATTTATGATGGTTGTTGTTAAAATATTTATTTTCTTGAGGAGTTATTACGTTGTGGTGTCTCGCATATCCCATTTTCCTGTTTACAAATATATTCTAGTATAAGAAAGATCTTTGAAAACATTTGAAAATTCAACTAAAGAAGAGTTTTGCAAAAAATAAATGCTAACTCAGATATTTTCCTGCAGGTAACAGTGGCTCCTTAAAATTCCATTCTTCTCCCCACAGAGGTTTGAAAATTATTTTAGCCTTTAAAGTTCTTTTAGTTGTATAATTGTCAATGTACACCAGCTACCTAGTTTGGTTCATATTACAGGTTCTGTCCCTGGGATTCTACTCTAATTTATAATGAAGACTAAGTGATTTTTTTTTCTTAATGTTAATTTTTTGTGTTTATGCATAGGGAATATCCTTATTACACAATTATGCCGAGGAAGGAAGTTGACTGTTACCAAAAATAGGCTGTTCAAGCACAGTGTATTAAAATGTATATAACCTTGTGTAAACTTTTAGACTACCTCCTATAATCTTTTTCCAATTATTTAGTATCCACTCTTGTAATATTACAGCATAGATTTTGCAAAGGATGTCAAGTTTTCTTCTTTTCTGTAGACATTCTCTGCATTAAAAAAACCACTGCAACTCCAAACAAACACCGTTCACTAGTTTCCCCACTGTTTTCTTTGTTTGTTTACAAACTAATTCGTGTGCTGAGTATCTCTTAGAAAACCTCAGTAAATTACTTGTATGCCCAGAGATGTTTGTGATGGGCTTGCACTGAAATTCTCCGAAACTCTTTTCTCCTGAACTTCCCATTCTGAAAAGACTCATTGGTGACAGGTTGAAGTGAGTTGAACTATAACGTTAATGTCATGAAAAACTGGAGAGCTTTAAATCCTCCAGTCCTCTGAGCTTTTAGTGTTCTGAAATACTTGATGAACTCCAGAAGAATAAACTACAGCAAAGAAATACGCAGTCAGAGTGTTTGTGGAATTTAAAGAGTAGCTGTCAGAGATGGAGGCTCTGAAATGCAGAGCCACTTTACATGGCAAGAGCTTTTCAAATTACCAGCAGCTGTCTTCACTAACTCTGAATATTTTCTTACTCTAAACATTCACAGGCAAACTTACTTAACTTTTATCTTAAAGATGTTCTTGGTGCCTTATACCTTCTTCCTGTTCTGAAAGGCAAAGAGTGATAATTGAAAGATAAATGTCTTATGTTTAAGTTATGTCGGTGGGATGGCGAGTGACAGTGTATCACAGAACATGCACCTTTTCTCCTTCAATCATTGCCTGGAATAGAGACATTTCTGTCTCAGAAAAAAAACCTGTTACTGAAAAAAGTAACTTTGCGTAACGGATTAGTGTGTAGCTCTTAAACTTCTCCTATCTTATACTTCGAAAGCCATCAGACTGTACTTTGAGCATCCAGGTGCTCAAGCACTGTTCATGCATGCAGCAGAAAAAAGCAGGACACTTTTTCGTAGAAGTGTATTTCTACAACAAATTATTTCAGCTTGTCTGTATAATAGTGAGGGCATCATAAGGGTAAAAAATTATTTTTACTAAGTTCTTCTTCCTTAGTTAGGTTTTTGATACCATACCAATTTATTATTAATGACAGACTGACAAATTTCCTCCCTATAAAAAGAGAAGAAAATCAGTCTTAATTTCCTGCATATTTTCTTTGTTCTTTGTGTTCTGTCTCTCTCATACACAAAAATGAAAATAAATATGTTTCTGAAAAAGTTGTACTTGCTTGCCTGGAATGGAAAAATTAGATAAAGTAGTTAGAGCAAAGCAGAATCATTAAAGTTTTATGGTGGAAAGTGCTGGCCAACTTCATAAGCATCTAAGTACAACTTTTTTGCAAGATAATGCCTGTGGCACATTATTTCTTTTACCTGGTCGCCTTTTGAGCCAAAAGCTATCTTTGAATAGTGCTTTTTCGTGTCTCTCCTTATGAGACAAGCAAACAACATCAAAAAAGCTTTTTTTCTTTCCATTCGTTTTCTTTCTATTAGACTCCTGGTAGGATACATTTGTAGATGGACAGAATGTCTCATAACCCAGCTTTCTTTCATGTTCTGTTCTGTGATACTACATTACACTGACATTAACAAAAAGGACAAGTGCAAAACTTTTTAGTTGAGTGTCTCTTCAAAGTGTTATTTAATAGCCTGGGAACTTATTTTTCCTTCAACATAAGCTGGCAGAAGATCCATGAAAGGAAGCATCAACTCTTAAAGTTTGTCAATGTAGGCCATTGTAGAAGGATAGTCATGCTCTGTTCTAGGATTGCAGCAAGTTTTAAAACAAGTTGTATGTGATGCAGGCATCCCACAAAAAGACAGGAGATTGTTGTGTTTTTGTATATATGCATTCACAAAAAATGCTAACTTTAAAGCACCTCCTGTTTCACGTCTTGTTGCTGGGTATGGTGCCTCCATAAACTGTTCGTAGTTTGCAGTCCTACAGATTTTATGCTTAGTGGAATTTTTTGTAGCTTTAAAGCAGACTTAATCAATGTCAAGCATCAGTTTCATCATGTTTGTTTATCAAGTTCGTTAAGAAATTAGTGTAATGGTTAATCAGAAGTTCTTTCTAATTTTAACTGTAGAATTCAAGGTCTATTCCAAACTGTAGACTTTGAGCAAAAATCTTAGGACAGAGAAAATAAAAAGCAGTGTGGAAAGAACATAATTTTTTACATGCAGATTTTTTAAAACATCTTCGCTTTCACAGAATAATTGAAATATTACTTAAAGGACTCATACAAGATAACATATCAAAACAAATTGAGTTGCATATATGATTAATTCACACTGTAGGAAACTGATTGTAAGAAGTGCAATTTTATACATGTGACCTTGAAATGAATAAAACAACTCATAATTTTGTCATTTCCATTATAAATATAGAAAGCAATTAACAATAATCTTGGCAGAGAAGCAAGGGTCTAGCATAAAATTCTGCTTACAAAATAAATTTATCCCATTACTGGATTTAAAATATGGTAAAAAGGATTTTCCACTACGTGAGGACTAGTGAAATATTCAGCAAAGTTAATTTAACTTCCATGTCGTAAAACTGTCCAAAGATCTAATTATCTCTGGAGTATGCTTTTTTTTTTAAAGAGAAATTTAAATGAGATTTCTTACTGTGCTTTAGTTCAATAAATGTGTCATGATACTTCCATACTAGTCCTTTAAACCCTGAGCTACTTCTTCCTGAAGTTACATCTACCACTGCAGCTACTTCCGTTTCAGCTGGAATTTATGATACAGCATCGTGTGGCTGTTAATCGCATGTTACTGTGGGTTGCTTACTGCTGGGAGGTGCAGTCACACTGTGACCACTCCCCACCCACCACACATCACCACTGTTTCCCCTCTACAAACATCGCATGGCCCTGGGGTGGCTGGGGTGTGTTCAGTGGAAATCTAACCCTTTTGAGAGTGCTTGGTGGATGTAGCTAACAAAGTAGCAGGTATCCCTATACTCTGTATAAACTTGAGCTGTTTCTGTAGAAACTCGAGCTATTTCTTCCATTCTTCTTCAGGCAGCCTTCCTCCTTCACATGTGGTTTCTATCTGTCCAATTTGCCCACTGAAAAACCTTCCTCCCATCACTGCTTCCCAAACTTGGTACCCGGGAGGAGTTTCTTGCTTATGCAGTCTCCCTCTGTGAAGCTGTGGCTCAGCCACATGCTTTTCACCAGGCAGGCGGTGATTTATTAATAAATTATATACACTGAGGTGATGTGTATGGGTATGTTACACCTACATTTCTGGAGAACAGTCATCTGTGCTTTGATGTATGAGTGATAACACCTCTAAACTTACGTGTGGCACCTAACAAAATCATAATCAGAAGAAGGGAAGTTTGGGAATCATGTGTCTTGTAAATAATTCTGAAGACAGGCATTTTCCTATAAATATTAAAACATTTTTAAAAGGCATTGCTTCAAACAAACAGAGAACTAGAATACTATTTAAAAATACTTGAAAATTGAGGAGGATCTTTTTAAAACTTGTCTGTGATTCCTGAATTATTTATTCAGGTTTTTCAAAATAATTCTGTAATGCATTAAGACATTGGTTTATCAATTAGAGTTAGGCTTTCTTCAAATTAAGACAATTAGGCTTGAAAATGAGGCTTCATATGAAAAATAAACTTCAGTCTTTATAAATTCTTTGATCAAGTTTGGCAACCAAGTGATAAATTATAAACAGATAGGAAAGAGGAAATGAGTTGAGATACACATATAATTGTGAAACCTTGACCCAGCTTTAGGATTTATCAGCATCCAACTTGTCACTTCAATTTTGTGAATAAAGGTTACACTTTTGTCATAGATTATATACATTTTAATTCTCATACACTGAATGATCTCTTTTGAAATTCTAACAGTTGCTTATTTTTTTGTTTTCTCTCTTTTCTTTCCTAGTCCTATTTGTTGTTATTCTCGTTTTACATTAATCCATTTCAGATAACTTATCTTAATGTTTCTCATCGGAGTGTCTCAAAAGGTTAAGGGGAAAAAAGTTGCACTAGTAATAAGGAAATAAGGAGTGACTCTACCCAAAACAAGCTGTACCAAGAGAAAGCAACTGTGATTCTGTCTGTAATATGGGTGTCAACTTTAATTCAAAAACACCCATGTTCTCCAGATGTCTTTGTAAGCAGTCTGTCAGCCACCACCAGCAGAAGAGTACCTGTGTACACAACTGACCTCATTTAGCCTCATCTGAAGTGCTTGCCATGCTGCTATCTATTTTTGGTCTTGACTTTTAAAACTTCTTTCTTTGTGGCTACCCAAGCCTTACATTATCACTCTACCTCCATCTCATCGACTCCCTATCTCATTTCCTGTCTGGTCTTAAACTCTATATCTCCTCTCCACAGCAGCTCTCTCAATTCCCCTGTCTGCTCCTTGTTGCTTGTGTTGTAGTTCTGCAGTGGAGTTGCTCCACTGCACATGGATGAGGGCAAAACTTACTTATCGGTAGAAAACACACTGTGAAGCCTGTATTCCAGGCAAAAATCAAGGACAGCTTTCCTGCCATGGCAGCCATAGTTATGACCACTGCCACCTTGTAAAAAGCAAGGCATGCTACTGTGGCTTTTCAGAGTGGGGGAGGCAGTCAGCAGCCACTGGAGGTTTTGTACCTTCAGCAGCTTCTCAAGATTATACCCTTGCAGCCCAGGTCTGCTTTCAGGCACAGAGTATACCTCTGATGTGGAGGGTACTTCAGCTGTTTTTCTCTGTTCCCAAAAAGGCAGCAGGCTTGCAGGGCCAGGACATGGCTATACAGAAGCTTTGAGCTCATGGCATATGACCAGGTTTAGGCTTATCTCTAAACAGCAGCGTGGGCATTGGTGCAATCTCGTCTTCCTCCTGGAAAACTGTGGTACCCACTGTGCCTGCTGGAGGTTTTATGGAGATCTACATACTGACAACATGAGTGGTTGTGGGAGAATGCAGGAAAAAGATTCTGTCTATAATGTAAGATTTGGTTCAAAATCAAGAGCTGGTATTCAAGACTTATTTTATGTTCTGGATTACATGTCAGCATTGTATGTCTTTGTTACAAACTGTGCATGTGGAAAGCTTACCATAAAGAGTTTAATATGATTGTGATGATGATATTAAATGTGTTTGGATGAATATTGCGACATGGATGTAAATTCCCACAGAGGATTAAGCTGTAGATAGTTGTGCTTTTAGCACCTGAGAATGAGCAAAGTTGAAGACTCTAATCCCAGCAGTTTGTGCTTACTTGGAAAAATATTTCTGACTGCAGGCATGGAACCCGTTGTGCTGGAGAAGTGGCAGCCACGGCAAACAACTCACACTGCACAGTAGGAATCGCCTTTAATGCCAAGATTGGAGGTATGTAAAACAATCTCCCACAAAAAAAATTGTAACCAAAGAGCCATTTGTGCTAAATGGTACATTCAGACCTTTCTCAAGAGAAGGAGATTTATATGGATTAACAAACCTAGCTGTGTTAACAAGTAAATCCCTGTTGTAGAGTGATTGTTAAATACCAGTACTGGAGGAGTTTGTCTGCAGTGACACTTTTTCAGTGTCCCCTGGAACACTGTCTCTCACTACACACAGAAAAATATAAAGCAAGACCTTTGATGAAAACACAAAACCCAGAATCAGGACATTTGGATTTTCTCACAGATTCAGAGCTCTAAGTTATGAATTTTGACTAACCATAAGTAAATGCACATATGAAGAATACTGCCTTACATATTGATCCCAAACAAAACACTGTCAAAACATAACACATTTTTGTGTTGTTTGTCTGTGGTTGGAGAATCTTCTTTTGATCCCTCTGTGTGATCTGGTTGTTGCCTGAAATACAAGATTCAATTGCACTTTTTTGTTTATTCCGCCAAGAGGTTACAAGTGGTTTCTGTGAATTCTTAGCCAATGGCTGCTCAATTAAGACCTTCGGCTTAATTTGTGGACATGCCTATGAAGATGTCATCTACATGTTTTCTAGGCTGTAGCATCCCTGCACCAGATTTTAATGCTTCAAGTGAAGTTTTACTCTGTACTTTTTGATGAAATCATGGGATTGGTATATTGGCTTTCGGTAGAAAGACCTATAGCTCAAACTCATTAACTGTTGATTTTCTATCACAAAATAGAGCCCATCTGTGAAAACAGGAACATGGTTACCTATATATACACCAGAAGCTGGTTCTAAAATATGACCAAAGTTGAAGCCACGTTTCCACAGTTAATAGTACTGTATCTGTTCTCTGACGGATGAGTACAAGTTTGATTCAAATCAAATGTGAGAACAGCTGCATTTCAAATTAGCGAAAGCACACAACATCATCCTAATGCATGAGAAGGCATTAGGCTGGGAAGAACATAGGGGCATTGTCTGGATGTGTAGAGATAGGATCAGGAAAGCCAAGGCACAGATGGAGCTGAACTTGGAGAGGGACGTGAAAAATAACAAAAAGGGGTTCTACAGGTACGTAGGCAGGAGGAGACAGGCCAAGGAGAGTGTTCCCCTTCTGATGAATGAGAAAGAAGAACTGGCTTCCTCAGACATGTAAAAAGCTGAGGTACTCAATAAGTGCTTTGCCTCAGTCTTCACTGGTAGTCAGGCTTCCCACGTCTGTCAGGACCCTGAATCTCTAGGTGAGGGTGAGAGGAGTGGAATCCCTCCAACTGTAACAGTGGAACAAGTCCCAGACCGCCTCATGACACTGAATGTATATAAGTCTATGGGGCCAGATGATATGCATCCCAGGGTTCTGAAAGAGATGGCTGATGTGATTGCCAAGCCACTCTTCATCATATTTGAAAAATCACAGCTGTCAGGTAAAGTCCCCGGTGACTGGAAAAAGGGAAACATTACTCCTATTTTGAAGAAAGGGAGAAAAGAAGACCCAGGGAACTACAGGCTGGTGAGTCTCACCTCTGTGCCTGGGAAGATCATGGAGCAGATCCTCCTCAAAGCCATGTGAAGGCATAAATGAGACCAAGAGGTGATCCGAGACAGCCAACATGACTTCACCAAAGGCAGATCTTGCCTGACCAATCTGGTGGCCATCTATGATGGAGTGACAGCATCAGTGGACAAAGGAAGTGCGACAGATGTAATTTACCTGAACTTGTGAAAAGCCTTTGACATGGTCCCTCACCGCATCCTCCTCTCTAAATTGGAGAGGTATGGATTTGAACAATGGACTGTAAGATGGATAATGAATTAGTTGGCTGGTCGCAGCCAAAGGGTTGTGGTCAATGGCTCTATGTCTGGATGGAGGCTGGTCGCCAGCGGTGTCTCTCAAGAGTCTGTCTTGGGACTGGTGCTCTTCAACATCTTTATCAATGACATAGATGAGGGAATCGAGTGCACCCTCAGCAAATTTGCAGATGACATCAAGCTGTGTGGTGCAGTTGATACAATAGAGGGAAGGGATGCCATCCAGAGGGACCTGGACAGGCTGGAGAAGTGGGCCCATGAGAACCTCATGAGGTTCAACAAGACCAAGTGCAAGGCGTTGCACTAGGGCCGGGGCAATCCCAGGTACTTGTATAGACTGGGAGAAGAACTCCTTTAGAGCAGCCCTGTGGAGAAGGACTCGGGGGTCCTGGTGGACGAGAAGCTGGATATGAGCCAGCAGTGTGTGCTTGTGGCCCGGAAGGCCAACTGTGTCCTGGGCTGCATTAAAAAAGGTGTGACCAGCAGGGAGAGGGAAGTGATTGTCCCCCTCTACTCTGCTCTTGTGAGTCCCCATCTGTAGTACTGTGTCCAGGCCTGGGGTCTCCAGCACAAGAAAGACGTGGAGCTCTTGGAAGAAGTCCAGAGGAGGGCCACAGAGATCATCAGAGGGCTGGAGCACCTCTCCTATGAGGAAAGGTTGAGGGAACTGGGCTTGTTTAGCTTGGAGAAGAGAAGGCTCCGGGGAGACCTCATTGCGGCCTTCCAGTACTTGAAGGGAGCCTGTAAACAGGAGGGGGAGCGACTGTTTACAGGGGTTGATGGTGACAGGATGAGGGGGAATGATTTTAGACTAAGAGGGGAGATTTAGGTCAGATATGAGGCAAAAAATTTTCACTGTGAGGGTGGTAGCACACTGGAACAGGTTGCCCAGAGAAGCTGTGGATGCCCCATCCCTGGAGGCATTCAAGGCCAGGCTGGATGGGGCCCTGGGCACCTGCTCTAGTAGTTGGCAACCCTGCCCACAGCAGGGGGGTTGAAACTAGATGATCTTTAAGGTCCTTTTCAACCCAGGCCATTCTGTGATTCTATGATTCTAATGTCAGCTTTCTGTTTTCTTGCTGGCTCCAAGAGGATAGACAGTACCTGATCCAGAATCGGTTAGAGTGATGCAGAAAAACAATTTCCCCTCAGGTGCAGAGCCTGCCTGCACGAAGTTACCATGTGGCTTAGAAAATCTGAGCTTGCCAAGTGAGTGACTTTGTGGCAGATGAAGAAGTTGTCTGGTGGGGACATGCCATTTGATCATGTACTAGCAGCTATGAAATCATAGAATCATAGAATCATAGAATGGTTAGGACTGGAAGGGACCTTAGAAATAATCTAGTTCCAACCCCTCTGCTATGGGCAGGCAGATTTGTTGCACTGTCAAACAAGAGTCAGAGATGAGTTAGTGCACTGACAGAGATAAAATACGGCTTCTGGAGAAGTTTCATTTGTGAGTTGGATAGTCACACAAGCTGCAACAGCTTTGGCCTGTCATTGAAAAGTTCTTAATTAGTAACAGTGGCTTCTTAATAGATTATTATTTATTAAGCATCAGGAATATGCAATAACAATGTTGTAGAAACCCTCCAGGTATATTAGCTGAATCACACCATTTTCTAAATATAGTGTAAAAACTGATTCAGATGGACATAGTATGAACACAGTTAATGTGAACAGTAAAGGCTGGATATGTGTGCCTTTTCATAACATTTATTTATTTATGTCCTTATTATGAGGAATATAACAACCTTCACAAAATTTTACTGTTCTAAATCAAACAGAAGTTTTATCCACTCTGTTTGTCACCATGATTCTGTAGAGCCATCACTAGCACTTGTTAAAAGAAAGCTGGACAGTAATAACAGTGTGTAAACCTCACTTGAGGTAGTGTACCACCTTTTAAAATCATCGGCACTTGAAAATAAGACTTCAGGAGGCTCAGCAGATAATCTGCAGAAAATCAGAGGCAAGAGGGAATTCCAGCATATCAGGAAGGGAGGTTAAGCTTCCCCTTCCACCAGGTGTTTATATTTAAGAGTTTTGCTGCTGCTGGACAGTATTTGGTGTGCCTCTTCCCTCAGAAAAGCCGTAAGCTCCACATGTGAATATGCAGTGATTGTGTTCCCTCTCAACAGGCCAGATAGAGTGTAAAAATGTTGAATCATATTATGCTGAACTAGTGTTCAGATCACTTGTTTAGCAGGGATTTAAAGACCCTCCTTGGGCCTTCTTGGAGAACAAATTAGAGTCGAGGGAAAGCAATTACATCCTCCTTAAATGGAGGAGCACCTACCAACAGTGATGTTGAATTTCCTCCATCAACATAAGTTCTTACTTCAAGCCAAAAAGGATCTCTGGATACATAAGGTACAGTGAGGAAATACAGCGAAGGGAAAAGAAATCCTTCCATCAATATTCTATCAAATACTGTCAGCTAAACAAATCTGATTAATTATCTTTGTGATGGAAAGTCTTTAACAATATATCCACCAGTAATGCTCACTTTTTTCTTAAATGTGTTTGTGTTCTTTGTCTTATTTCCATACATTTAAGAACCTCTCAGCACAAATAAGTCAAAAATAAGATTCTTAGAAAGTCTGAGCTTTCTCTTCCAACAGTGTACGTGTGGATATAATCTGCAGATAAGAAAATGTGAGTAAAATTACCATCTGGACCTTCAGTTCTTCTACAGGTTGTGGGATGTTTCTTATAAAAAATTATGCACTATGCCTGCAGTTTGTGCTTAGCTAAACTACATGCCCTTTCACTGAAAGACAAACCAGTGCACCAGCGGAGTAGATCTTTTTTTAATATGAGTCTCCACAGTAACCACACATAGAAAATTGCTACCTAGAGAGCTCATGAGACTTTTTATAGGAAGGGATGGTTAGTGTGTTGTTATTGTTGCAGACTGATGGTAGAAATTGCAAAGCATCTGTGGGGATTTGGGTGCTTAGTTACTTGGCTGGGCTCGAGTCCTGACGGGAAAACAGTTACACTGAATTATGGCACAACAGATGTAGATTGTCTTCAGCTGATGAGGAATTAGTTCAGCTGTTTCTTTAAGTTTAAGTCAAATGCTGATTAAAAACAAACATTTTAAAAGAAAGCTTGCTTTCAGCTCAGCTTTGCATGTTTTCTGTGATTCATTGAAAGTTTGTTCTGACTAAAATTCCGCTTACATTTTAGCAATTACAGCAAATATTGGAAAAAGTTTATAGAACTCTAGTCTTAGGTGGAACAGTCTGCGATCACAGCCTGTTAATTGCCTTCTGGACAGCTTTTGTTGCACTATCACTGCATGCCAAATGCAGTTTGGAGGTTTTGTGATCCACAGAATTAAGTACTTCAGACATTTGGGGGGGGGGGGGACGACGGCGAGAAAGAAAGGAGAGAGAAAGGAATTATTTTTGTTTTAAACAGCCAGTGAGACATCTGTTGTTCAAAGTCATGCTTGAAGCACGTGTGTCAGTTGTTGGCTGGAGAGAGCAATGTCTAAGTCACAGCCTTGTCCGTGTTGCTTTAGATTTGACCACTTCACTATTAGCAAGAAAAACTGGTGTGAATTACTTCAGCTGCCAATGGCACAATTTGGAGTTATTGTTCACTGGGTGCCTGTAGTATTATTTAAGCTTGCTAGACAGTAACAGAGACATAAAGATAAGCTTTATTTTCCTTCTTTCAAAAGCAGTGTACTTTTTATTGTCTTTATTTAGAACTAGATACATTTTCATGTGCTTGAAAGAAATTGAGAACACAATTTCCACCCATCATTAATTTTCTGAGATTATGCTGAGGAAGAAAAATAAAACCTGAGAATCCCAGAGTTGGTTTAATGACTTTTTTCTAAAGTAAAGTTCATAGTGAGATCACTGTTTGTAAAAGTTTATTATCTCACAAAACATGGGCAGCTTTTGTGTGAACTTAGAAATATGATCACTTTTCATTTTTGAGTCAATTAGAGTAAGGGAAAAATAAATCGCTCTATCAACAAAGCAGCCCCTATGCCTTTGGTTAATTGGAAGTTAAGGTCTTGGTAAACACACAAGTTACTTCAGTCTGATCTCATGAGCAGAATGAAATGTGTCTGTAATTTAAAATATGTAAATTGGCTTATAAATAGCAATGGCCTTTTAAAGGGGAAAGAGCATCAAACTTGTTAATTGTGAAAGTAATCATTAGTCTGTGCTATCATACAGTAGCATGCTAATTATTATTTAATATTTAACATCCCTTTAATCAGATGTCACACTAGCTATATGTAGGTCCTTTTTTTTGTTTAGGTTAAACTGATGTTGGCAGTTTTCTCAATCAGAATTAACTTCAGTCAAAGTCTTACAACTTTAAGATTTTCTCAGTTTCCAGAATTAAGCCTACCTTATTTGGTCCAGTGATCTTAAAACATCATTATGCCATTGACTTTAGAAGGGCTGGCACATTGACTTGTCCAAACTCACATGAATGGATTCTTTTAACAAGAATTTCAGATTATACATTGCAAAATCTTCCACACAGAGGGGGATGTTCACAATATTGTAGTTTCAGGCTGAATAATGTTACACACAGGATATTAGTAACTTCCTGTAATCACCTTGCTGCTGTGTGTGGTAATCTGTCTGAACGCATGAGCTTTCTCCCCCGTTCCTTCTTTGTGGCCTCATACAATGAAGGAATAATCTCATGTTTATCTGTCAGCAGAGGACCTTTTATTACATCTGTCAACATACTTAGGGCTGTGAAGGACTCAAATTAGGTGCTGCAGTTTCACTGAAGCATAAAAGAAGAAAAAAAATCATATATTAAGTGGGACATACAAACATTCCAAAATTCAAGTCCTTTCTTAAGTTTTCTTTAACGTAACAGTTTGTTGTTAAAGTTCAAAGACTATATAGTGGATAAATTACTTGTAAATTGTTTTTAAACGTCAAGAAAGACAAAAGCATTTTGAGTTGGTTAGTCCTGTTCATTTTATCTTTCATTGTGAAGGTGTACGAATGCTGGACGGAGACGTAACAGACATGGTAGAAGCAAAGTCTCTAAGCCTTAATCCCCAGCACATCCACATCTACAGTGCCAGCTGGGGGCCTGATGATGACGGTAAGACTGTGGATGGACCTGCTTCTCTAGCACGTCAGGCCTTTGAGAACGGCATCAGAATGGTAGGTTGGCATCAAAGTGCATCTCCTGGGTTTGCTCTCATGTGCAAGTGTAAGGGTGCATGTATCCAGTATGTGCAAGTGCACAGCATGGGGAAGAGGAAGGGATTCTGAAGGAAAGAAGAGGAGCTTCTTATGCGTAAAACTAAAAATGCATTTTCCTTCTATAGTGACCTGACAGTCAGTCCTACCTGAAGTATCCACTCTGTTCATTTTCAACTGGAATACATCATCCTCAGTGTCCTTTAAAACTGCTCTGAGGTAATGAAGTAATTCTGCAAGAAAAAATAAGACTGAAAAATGCTACTTTGCACAGCAGTGCCAAGTCATCAGACCTGAGTTGCAATGAAATTTTAAAGCAAAAGCCTTAACTGTTTTTCCTTCTTCCTTCCTTTCTTCATTGCTTTGTTTTGCTTTGTTTCTTGTTGGAAGTTTGATGATTTTAATAGGGAATTGGGGACTGAAAAAAAGTCTACATCCGTGTTTCTTTTAGTATTTGTGTTCGGTCACAGAGAACTTACCTTATTTATGACTTACATATATATTTCTCTACAAGTCTGTGCTATTATGTTTTCTATGTGATGTAGCCCAGAGATCTTCAATAATACAACACACAAAATCCTAAATGACCCTATATTAAAACATCTAAGATCTTTCAATTTTTTTAAATAAGTTACTGCCAAACAAATAAGACCACAAAAGGAAATAAGTATTTAGAGGAACTGTTGATGTCAGAGGCTGGTTTTCAGTTCTTCCTTTTATTGTCCTGCCTGTTAAATAGATCAGGGAATTCCTCATCTTCCGTTGCTCACAACTCTTTCCACTATATAAGATTGGTGGAATGGATTTCAAAGTTGTGCACTTTGCACATTATTTTGAATGGAGCAGACTTGGTAGTACAGTGGTAGGTGGCTCTAGGATCAGAAAAGAGGGGATTAGTAAAAGACATGTTTAGAAACACTGAAACTGTTGGACCAAAATGGAACTGGAACACAGTAACAATGTACAGCAAGATCAGAAAGTGCAGCTATTATAGAAGTCAGTAACTGTTTTAACCAGGTGTGTCAAGACTGATTTTAGGAAGCTACAACTAACATTCAGCCTGTAAAATTTGTGCCACATTTAAGAGACAGTGTTTGCCACTGAGAGACTGTATTAATTTAAGGTATACCGTAAAAAGCAGTCATAACAGCAAACAGGGACAACAGGGACAGCACTAATAAACAAAGTTACAAGAGTACTTGATAAAGCTTATAGTTGTTATGCACAGTGCAGCGTTTCAGTTGATTTACAGCATACTTGACTGTAAGTTGTAAATAAATACATCATAAAATTGATACCCAATATCGCCGTAAACATTGCCTAGCAGCACAAGCCTAGGAGGTGTGAATTCACATATAATCACAGATGCATCCCTGGCTTGTTTTGATTTCCTCTATAAAGTTGCATAAATTTCTTACTCTCACCCCTGTCCTCCCTTCTCCAAATGTGGATAATAATACATGCTCAGCTACCTAGCAGGTAAGTTATAAAGAACAATTACTAAAATAGTAAACTAACATCAGGGACTGTGTGCTTTCTGTACTATGTGATGATAAAGACATGTCTCTCAAACTCAGTTCTGTGAATGTTTTACTAACCATATAGCAACAGACTGCTGCCTTCCTTTCACTTGATCGTATGATGACTGTTTTATTTGGTGTGGACCTGCAGATTTACACTTTTCCTTGTGGTAAATTATGTAACCTGTGAAGCATAGCACAACAAAATACTTAAGCATGTCCTTAACTTGTTATTACCCTGTAGGAAATTACAGCAGCTTAGCAGTTAAACACATTTGGGGATACTGACAGATTCTGCCCCGCGGAGCTCTGCTATATTTCCTAATCATTATTGAAATAATTATTGAAATGCTCTTAGAACAATATAACAAGTATATAGAAAACCAAATGCATCCCCATTACTGCTTCCAATGAATCATCACTCCTCTTTTCAGATGGAATGGCAGGGCTCCCCATCACCCAACTAGAGTGTACTACTGTTTGAGAGTGACCACAGAGAAGAAAAGCAATAAAATTATGAAGGAAACCCTAGCAAAACTGCAAGATGCAGGGGAACTTGAAAAGAAAAACAAACTTTTCTATTTAAACATGTGTTAGTTTAAGTGTCATAGTCCATGTAGGTAAGACAGTCATGAAAAGTTCAGCCCAAATTTCTGTACCAGAAGAACTCAGCCATTTCCTCACTGAAATCTCAAACTAGGGGTAAATCCAGTATAAATCAAGAATGTGGAATAATTTGCCAAGAATATGGATCTTGCCTAAAAGTATTATTGTTCCATTATTATTATAACTGTAATATGAGAAGACACCCTGCAAAACCCAGATAAATTTCATTTTACCAGCATATGGTTCTATATTTTTAGTAACCCCCATTTTTAAAAAGGTAAAAAAGGAAGACCTAGGTAACTATGTGTCAGTCAATCTCATCTCTGTGTCTGGCAAGATCATGGAGCAGATCCTTCTGGAAAATATGCTAAGGCACATGGAAAACAAGGAAGTGATTAGCACAGCAAACATGGCTTCACCAAGGGAAAATTGTCTGATTAATTTGGTGGCCTTCTATGATGGGCTTATAGCACTGGTAGATAAGGAAAGAGGAAGTGACATCATCTACCTGGACTTGTACAAAGCATTTGCCACTGTCCCGCATAACATCCTTGTCTCTGAATTGGAGAGACATGGATTTGGCACAAGGACTACTCACTGGATAAGGAACTGTCTGGATGGCGCACTCAAAGAGCTGTGGTCAGTGGCTCAATGTCCAAGTGGAGACTGGTGACAAGTGGTGTTCTGCAGGGGTCAGTATTGGGAACAGTATTGTTTAACATCTTCATTGAAACATGGACAGTGGGATCAAGTGCACCCTCAGCAACTTTGCCAACAACACTAAGCTGTGTGTCCTGCATGCAACACGCTGGAGGGAAGGGATGCCATCCAGAGGGACCTGGACAGGCTGGAGAGGTGGACAGGCTGGAGGGGTGGGCCCATGCAAACCTCATGAAGTTCCACAAGGTCAAGTGCAAGGTCCTGAACCCAGGTCAAGGCAATCCCGAGCACAAGTACAGGCTGGGTGGAGAATGGCTTCAGAGCAGCCCTGAGGAGAGTGGCTTGGGGGTGTTGGTTGATGAGCCGGCAGTGTATGCTTGCAGCCAAGAAAGACAGCTGTATCCTGGGCTGCATCAAAAGAAGCATAACCAGCAGGTTGAGGGAGGTGATTCTCCCCCTCTGCTCTGCAATTGTGAGATCCCACCTGGAGTACTGTGTTCAGCTCTGGGGCCTCCAACATAAGAAGGACATGGACCTGTTGGAGGGGGTCTAGAGGAGGGTCATGTAGATGATCAGAGGGCTGGAGCACTTCCCAGTTGTGGTTGTTCAACCTGGAGAGGAGAAGTCTCCGGGGAAACCTTACAGTAGCCTTCCAGTATGTCAAAGGGGGCCTTCAGGAGAGATGGGGAGGCAGTCTTCATCAGGGAGTGTGGTGACAAGATGAGGGGTACCAGTTTTAAGCCAAAAGAGGGTAGAATTATATTAGATATTAGGAATAAATTTTTTACTGTGAGGGTGGTGAGGCACTGGAACAGGTTGCCCAGAGAAGCTGTGGATGCCCCATCCCTGGAGGTGTTCAAGGCCAGGCTGGATGAGGCTTTGAGCAACCTGGTCTAGTGGAGGGTGTCCCTGTCCATGGCAGGGGGGGTTGGAACTTGATGGTCTTTAAAATCCCTTCCAACCCAAACCATTCTATGATTCTAGGTTGAGTAGAGAACCATGTCAATATTACCTGTGATAGTGTCAAATCTAATTTGACGTTCTCTAGAAAACCCATAGAATCTAGTAGTTTAGTTGCATCCTCCCAACTTCAAGAAGATCCTTCCTTGTTGTAGTCCAGCTTTCTCTAGGTTGAGAATAATGGGTGAAAGTAAGTGAGGAAATAATTAAGTACCAGGATATAGTGGAAGCAGTGTTTAAATTTAGAAGTCTGAGGTGGTCTTTTTTCTGATGACAATGCAGAAAAAGAGTTTGGTATATATTCCTGAGAAATTGTAGAAGTCATATTAGATGCAAGTCAAATTTTTATTTTTGCAGTTTGGCTTCCATATAATTTTATCAGCTTTTTGTTCTGCCCAAAGTTGCCCATGCAGAGTTGAATAGATATTTCCATATGTTTGGAAACTTTGTCCAGCTCTGACTACACGAGTTTTTTAATTTCTACTAAGGAAATAAAATTTCTGTTTACAGCTTACAGCTTATTTCATACTGTTAACAAATAAAAATGTTTAAAGTAAATCTCTAATTTAAAATGAAATCTAGACTGAAAGATTGTAAATGTATGTCTCAGTTACCGTCTTCCTTAATAGGCTTATTTTCCAGATCAAAAATTACTTTAAGATTAACCTGTTCTTATTCTTTTTGATAGGCCATGCCTCTATGTGTTCAGATAAAGGTGTTTTCTGTATATTTCCTTACATTGTCTTAAGATGTGTTATTTTAGAAGATGAGGCAAATAGGAGAAGAAAAGAAAAATTATCTCCATGACAAAATATTCCTAAAATCAGGTAATTGTCCAAGGTAATGACTAGATACTCAGACAAACATAGATTTCCCCAAGCAAGTCACAGCAATTGTAGAAGTAATAATAGGCAGACAAAAATGCTTATTATGTTGTGTATAGATCTTGACATTCCTTTTTCAGAAACACTGAACTGAACAATGATATTACATCTAGTATGGCGTCTGTGATGTAAATGAGAGTAACACTGGCACAAAAAAATTTAGCTAGACCTTCTTTCAGATCTACAAAAATGTTCAAGATTTATATTCTTCATTTATTGTGCACATGCACACACCACTGAATGTTATTTTTTAAAAATGGGACAGCAAAGGGAAAGGTCAAGAGTTTTTAAAAGCATCTGAGAAGAACATTGTGCTTGGCTTTTGCAGTTAGCAAAATCAAAGGTGGTCTGAATAATAACTTTGTTTAGAGTATAATTAAGCTGAATTATTACTTTTAAAAATTATACTCATGAAGTAAAAATGAAATGGATGCAAGAGCCACAGCTTCTTATTCAGTTTGCTGAGACTGGGATCCATGACAAAAATGCCTGGGTTATCTTTAGTGCATATTATTCCAATTAACAGCTCATGCAGGGTGTTTTAGAACTATTATTATTTTGAAAACTGCTGAGCTAATATGATAACTCCTTCCAAATCCTGCAGCAAATAACAGATAAATGACTGTACAGTTTTTCCATAGAATCCTACAGAGACAGCACATGCCATGAATTGAAATAGACAAATCTATTTAAAGAAAGGATACAGGGTGACAGCTGAGTTTATGAAATGCCAGCCTAACCCACAAGTTAAATATGCTTTAAAAATTATGCCCAGGGTCGAGGTAAAGGAAGAGGAAACCAATTTTTAAACCTGTCTCAAGTACCATGATTTTCTGTCATCTTTAGGGTATTTTGTTTAATTCTATTGAATTTGCATACTTTGGTTCAAAGAGAAACCTTGGAGACTTTGCTATCAAACCGTTTCTATGCAAATATAAAAACTCCCTTCATATCCTGCTTCCAGATGACAAGGTCCTTTACTTGGAAACAGTGTAGTCATAAGGGTGGAAAATTCTAGAGGCTTGTGTTCTAAATACCAATGTATTAGAAGTTACAGACCTAATAATCTCAAAAATAATTCAATTATATTCATGCAGAACTTTCCTGAAAAAAAACAAAGGGCAGTACATCCAAAAGTAACATATTCAAGAAAAGATTAGGTATGCAATGTCACATTTCACCCTGTCTTCAAGAACAAGCAGACTTAGCATTGCAAAACATGAGTGTGGCCAAATAATGTAATAAGACTGTGCTGAATCTGGGACAAAAGGGAGAACACTAAAGCATTTCCTTGATTGAGAAAGATTAAACCAAAATACCATTAGATTTTAAGATGACTGTCTGTGTCTCACAGTCGATAAGCACAATGCTATAAGCACTTGAGAGACGTAGGCTCGCTGATTCATGGCTCTGTGGTAGAGCATACAGACTGGTTCATTTCTATTCATAGAAATAAGCCTGATCCCTTATTCTGGGATCAGTCTCAACATCATTTGGAGACTACGGCATTTCAGATATTCTGACTTGGTCTTTCACTGCTGTTTGGCAAAGACCTAACAGTCGGGTTTCTGGATATATGACCTCTGTTGATACTTTACATTGCAGATTTTCAAAGAGCTGGGTATCTCACCTTTCCAAACGTGTTGCCAACTGCATGCTTTATATTGTTTGTTCTGCAGTACCCATAAAGCAGTCCAAATCAGCGACAAGGCAGGTCATCCTTAATACAATCTAAGAGGCAGGGAAATGTGCATGGAAACCTTTGGCTTTCTGCCTGCGTCGGTGCAGGAGCCTTCATCTTATTGCCATGACACCATTCTGTTTAGCAGGCTGGACACAGGCCAAAATGTTTGATGGACATTAATGATCAGATGCTGTGTGGCTAAACCTCTTGTGAGAACTTGACTTGGTGCCTTCCCTCCCGTCATCACTGCCCCTTCTCATCTCTCTCGCTTCACCAACTTTGGCTGCAGAGTTAGTGTTCAAAGTGTTTGCTGGGAGAAAAAGGCTCTCTTACAATCACTAAACAAGACTCCTACCTACATGCAAGAGAGAAGGGCAAGGGAAGTAAAGGGAAGGGAAGAAAATGGAAGGTAAGGGAAAGGAGAAAAGGATTTAGTATATTTATTATTATTGCTACTGCTACTACAACTATATGCTGCTACTCCAAAAATGGGAGAGATTGTTCATGTTTTGCAGGTATCTAGGTAAAGGTGCCTGTGTTGTATCACAGATGTTTCTCTTAAATTTATTTGTTATGTCGTCACTTCTCTGCATCATTCTGAGTAGGATGTGTTGCCTACACAAAGAGGAGTTATTCTGGGGTTTTTTTGCCAGAGAATTGCACTATAAAAATCAAAGGCAGAAGTTACTACAAGAAGCCTTCAAGTTGAGTGTGTCAAAGTAACTTCCAAACCAGATGTAGTTTTATACACTGAAATATTATGGTGCACAGAGGTTAAGACCGGATTTTTTTAAACAGTGTATTGTGTTTGTTCACCTTGTACAGGTGCCTTTTGAGACTGAATAACATGCATCTGTGTGTATGCATATCTCAGATCATATATAGATACATTGTGCATGCAAAAAATCTCCTGCACATTTCTAATTAGATGGCCAAAAGCTACTTGTGGAAGATCAATCAGAAGAATTTGCGCTGTGATTGGGGAAAGTTTCAGAAAACATAATTTCCAGTATGCTGTTGTAACCTAATGTTAGATCCTGGCATTTATCTGTTGTATGATTTGCATATATACTGTATATCCCCATTGCATCTCTGATATAATATCTGAACATGTGATGTTACAGTTACTTCAACATACTGAGTTAAAAATTTGATTGGCTCTGTACCACAGTGAGTTCTGACTATGTACCAAAACTGGAAAAGTCATACAGCATTTTAACATTGTAATTCTTCCTTCTGATGTCATGAGATATAGCATCACTGGCTTTAAATAATATTCATAGTTCTAACATCAAAAAAGGTGATTGTCATCTAGCCCTAGCCTTCATCAGAAGCCAGATCAGTGAAATTTAATCCGATTATTACTGCATCAATATCTCTGTTTTCTTGATTTATCTGTTATTTTCTGTTTTCTGTACATCTTTTGGGAAGAGCCAGTCTTGACTGAAACCTGTTATGTCAATGGCTGTGCAAGTCACTAACAATCTTCACTATTAAAAATATCTAGCTTATTGCACATCTAAATTTCTTAGTTTCCTTTCTGCTGCAAAATGCCTCTTCTGATGATTTATGGTGCATCTTATGGTGTTAGAAATCTCCACATGTAAGTAATTACAGATTTTGGCTAAGTGATCTTTTGGATAAATTAAATTGGAACATAGGGATATAAGACAGGAAATGACAGCGTAGGTCATCCAGTACATTTCTGTACTATCACAGGCATCATGTTGTATAAATGCATTCAGCAATTTCTATTCTAGAATGAATTAAATTTTGTTTCCCCTCTATTTCTGTTGGGAGACCATTTCACAGCCATCACTAAAGAATTGGTTAGAGACTTTCTCCTACGTTACAGCCATGTTTACTCATGCAGTTTTTTGCCCATTTGTTCCAGGGCCACACATCCTTCTCAGACTTCATTTTGATTTGATAAACAAGCCACACTCATTAGTCACTTAAAAACTAGCCTGTCCAATTTCTTGCTCATCAGACGGTTGCTTCTCTCCACATGTTCCAGCCTGAATTATTTTTTTGAATGCAGGTGATCATAATTACTAGATTCACTAACATGTTCTTTGTCCTGATGTCAAAATCACCCAATGACTTTGTTTCCCTGGCTCATCCTTAAAATGCTCTACTCATAACTTCTTTACTCCCCATGTTTCTCCAGCACAGCCCGCATCATCTCTGGTGCAACCATTTCTGTCTCCACCTCGCTGCCACATTAACTTTCATTGTCTTTTTCATTACTGGTTTCTTGGAGGGCTCATCACATGTTTTGCAGAAACCAGACATACTGGTTCTATTATATTTCTCTTCATGAAATAAGTTATCAGAGAAAAACTTAACAAATTTACCTGGAATTCGAAAGTGTGTGCTGTGTTTTAATCTATTTCCGTTAATGCTGATTCCACTTATTCTCTTTCAAAATCTGTTCTACAGCCTTAACAGTAATGTTTTGTATATTCAGTTTCCTTCCATTAGTCAAAATTTCCAAACCACAGTTCATTCCTGTAGATCTTTTCTGAAACACTTTCTGTTTCCCAGCATTTTCTCAAGTGTGGATACCAGAATGGGTAATGGAAGTTGTATCCTTCTCTATGCACACGCGGTACTGTTTGCTGATTCCCTGCACATGTTCCTGTTCTCCCTGCTTCCCATCCAAGGAGCAGACTAAATATTAGGGCGTCTCATTGCCAGTTGGTCATCTGCTGTGACCCTAAACTCCTTCTCACAGTCACTGTTTTCCAAGAGTTTGTCCAGCCTCCTGTATGTCCTACCAACAAGCTTCATTTCCAGATCTTATTACCTTGCATTTGGCTGATTCATGTCTCAGGATGCCTTAGTGGCTTTGCAAATATGATTTATACTTGATATACTCGATATGATTTAGTTTTCTCCAAACTGAGATTGCCCAGCAAAAATCAGGTTAGCCGACAACCTTAACACATTGTTAAGCTAATAATAATTCTTTGCTCTACCACTGGCACATAGTTAGCGACTCCCTGCTTTCAGCGAAAGTAGAATTAGGGATATTGTCTTCCACTGAATTAAATAGATTCTAGGCTCAGTGATACCTGAAGAACTTTGATACTATGCAGTATTCTCTTTTGGAAATATATAAATAAAGATGCCCTTAAAATTTATTTTCTTTATTTTCTGTGAAAAGTGAGCTTTTTCACAGGCAAGCCACGTGTAGTACAAAAAAAAATGCAGAAAAAGAAATAATATACCAGAAATGTTCTTACATTACATTCAGTGGAATATACAAATCCTAAAAGGGAGGAAAATTTGGAATGAGAGTTACAGGAAAATATACTTCAAAATGTCCAGTTTCCTTACAATGTCACAAAGTGTACTGGAAACCAAAACTGTTTAGTTACTTCATCCTGTCTCACACATATATGGAAACTGTTGCAACAAGCCAGAATAGCACTACTGCTTTTGGACTTGTCAAAAGTGGCCTTTGGTTTTGGGTGCCCAGCCCAAAATAAGTGATATATTTGAACATAAAAACCCACACCATTCTTGTTGTGGGGTAAATCTTAATTTGGAAAGCCAATACTGAAACGCAGCTTTGGCAAATGGGTCTCTTTCCATAAGTTAAGTATATACATTTCAGAGAGTACATTTTTGAAACACGAATCTGGTTACTTTGTATGGGCAAATCAATATCCACTTTATTAATACACTTGAACAACAGCAGACTCTATGTATTTCTACATGTCATGTGGGAAAAAATAAATCTCTGAAAGGCTAATTGCTGAGGTTTAGTGTAAAGAGTTTTCTGTGCATAGAATTTAACATAAGTTTAGGCACAAAATCATGGGGGCAATAATTTTGCACATAGCCTAAGTGTGTGTTGTTTGCTCCTAAATGAACCGTATGGGAAACCAGCTACACAGAGCAATTACTTCAGTCTGCAGAGGTAGGAGTGGAGCACCCTTATTTTCCTGCTCATCTACTAAACAGAGATAAATTTGCAGAAAAATTGATGTTCTTTGTTGAAACTTAGAAGTTCAACAGATGTATCAAAACATGAGTTTTTCCATAAGGAAGAATCTGATGTAAATAGTGAAACAACAGCTATGTGGATGTGGTAGCCATGGACTCCTCTCTAGAGTGTTTAGTATAAACGTGACAAGAACTGCCTGAGCCCACTCCGTAGAGTGGGTGTTGTATATGAAGTCTATCCTGTATCCAGCCCTAACACAAATATCACAGAATCACAGAATCACAGAGTGTTAGGGATTGGAAGGGACCTCGAAAGATCATCTAGTCCAATCCCCCTGCCGGAGCAGGAACACCTAGATCAGATCACACAGGAATGCATCCAGGCAGGCTTTGAATGTCTCCAGAGAAGGAGACTCCACAACCTCTCTGGGCAGCCTGTTCCAGTGCTCTGTCACCCTCACTGGAAAGAAGTTTTTTCTCACATTCAAGTGGAACCTCCTATGTTCCAGCTTGAACCCACTGCCCCTTGTCCTATCACTGGATGTCACAGAGAAGAGCCTGGCTCCATCCTCCTGACACTCACTCTTCACATGTTTATAAACATTAATTAGGTCACCCCTCAGTCTCCTCTTTTCCAAGCTAAAGAGACCCAGCTCCCTCAGCCTTTCCTCATAAGGGAGATGCTCCATTCCCTTAATCATCTTCGTGGCTCTGCGCTGGACTCTTTCCAGCAGTTCCCCGTCCTTCTTGAACGGGGGCCCAGAATGGGACACAATATTCCAGATGAGGTCTCACCAGGGCAGAGTAGAGGGGGAGGAGAACCTCTCTTGACCTACTGACCACCCCCCTTCTGATACACCCCAGGATGCCATTGGCCTTCTTGGCCACAAGGGCACAGTGCTGGCTCATGGTCTTCCTGCTGTCCACCAGGACCCCCAGGTCCCTCTCCCCTACCCTACTCTCCAACTGGTCAGTACCCAACTTACAGTGGTACCTGGAGTTGTTCTTGCCCAGATGGAAGACTCTACACTTGCTCTTGTTAAATTGCATGAAATTTTTCCCCACCCAAATCTCCAGCCTGTCTAGGTCTCGCTGGATGGAAGCACAGCCTTCTGGCTTGTCAGCGACTCCTCCCAGTTTCGTATCATCATCAAACTTGCTGAGGGTGCACTCTATTCCCTCATCCAAGTCGTTGATGAATATATTGAATAGCACAGGTCCCAATACCGAACCCTGGGGGACTCCACTAGATACAGGCCTCCAACTAGACTCCATCCCATTCACCACAACTCTCTGGCTTCTTTTCTCCAGCCAGTTCACAATCCATCTCACTACCCGATCATCCAGATCGCACTTCCTCAATTTAGCCACAAGGATACTGTGGGAGACGGTGTCAAATGCTTTACTGAAATACCTTTCTTGTTCGCTGCCTGCTTACTTAGGCTTTGCATGCAAAGACAGTTTCACCTATCATTAACTAGAGACTCTGTGCAACAGAAATTTTGGAAAACCCATCTCTTGTTTTATCACAGGTGTTTACAATATAGAGCTTGCTTTATCCCAGTGACAATATCATCAATAACAACAATAGTAATGACAATATGGAGAGAGAGCTGAACCAGAACTGCAATTCGTGCAGCCCCTGTAGCTGGCTCTGTTTTGTTTAGGAAAATGAAAAATTCATTCCAGCATTCCACAGGTTCAGATTTCCGGTTTCAACCAGCACTTCTTTTGATTGCACTTTAAACACTAAATATAGCTCTGTCGGGAATAATCTTGGAGCTGTTTAAGCTGTTGTAGTGAAGAGTAAAATAAAAAAATACACCACTTACAAGGATGCATGTTGGAATATTCCACTGATATATCTCAATAATTACAGTGTTAGTGCATGGGTGCTTGTGGTTGTTCAATATGTTATCTCTTAATGCACACATTAAAATATTTTCACACCTCAGTATTTAAAGGTATTATATCCTATGAGCTAATAAAATACATTTTTCCTTCTGTCATGATTAATTATTTTGTCTTTCCTTTCCTTAATTGAGAAGCTGGTTCAGAAGTAGCCAAAAAGTTTTACTTTATTAGGAACAACTTGCCTTTTCAACAGTATAAAATAATTGTTGTTTTTTGTAAGTAGTGGCAGATTTTTACATTGTATTTATGTTGTGCGTATGCTTGTTCCAAAATTAGGAAATATTTACTTGATCTTCCTAGTTTTTCTAAGAATGAAAACATGATGGTTAACGTAAAAACACAGGACTTTTATTTTTAGACATTCACTCACGTATGTGTCTTTATTTATCTATACCTGTTTGGCTTATTAGTCATCTCTTCATAGATGCCATAGGTGCACATTTTGAATGAATTGATGCACAAATGTGAATTTTTCTGAGAGCATGCATACCTCAACAGAATTAATGGCCTCAGAAATTTCTCCATTTGTTCATGAATGTTTCCTTTTAATAGCCAAAAAGGCTGTTTTAATAAAAAATACTCTATCTTCTGATAGCACTTCAGAATTGCTGGCCTGGGCTCTCAGTTTACCATTATCTGTTTTGGAGGGATGCCTGTTTTCAAGTTAGAGTGTTGTGCAGTCTACAGAAGAGTCTTTTAAGGGTAATGCGCCAGACTATTTTTCATTCCCAGGTTAGAGGTTAAGTGTACTGGTAGAAACTCAGCAGGAACTGGGAGATGCTGCTTCTCAAAAGCAAAATGCTGCCAGTCAGCAGATTGGCAGCACTGTGCCTCTACTTAGGGTGGTGATATCCAGATCCTAGTGAACGTAGAAATCGGTGGGAGCTGGAAGCAAGGAGATGTTGCCTCGCACAGGCGCACCTCTCAGGGTGCTGTGATCCTTGGTTCCTGGCCCTACAGTGGTTGTACTGTGCTGCACGCAAAATCATGCCTGCGTAGTATTTTTTTTAGGTCTCCAGAGTGCTGACCTCTGTTTTGCACATTCAGTTATGAACATTTCCTCTTTAGGAATTAGTTTATAAGGAAGAGATCATACCATGGGCTACTTTTTTTTCAGCTTCCACATCAGGATTAATTTGACTTCCCGGCAGTAGTTCTTGTTCTTGGAAGCATTAAGTAATTTTAGAACAGCAATGGGGAGAATAGAGGAAATTAAATGTTTAGGCTCTAGGTGTGGGTAGAGTGTTCCTCCTTCTCTCTCCATTTTGTGTTTTCTTTATTTGTTTTCTGCTTATGGGTGTGGGATTTCTAGCATATTGGTGCTAAATTACCTTTCGCTGGCTGCAACCCCTATACCTCTAATTACTCCAGATCAGTGGTTCTGTCCTTTGGCTTTCTTGCTCCTTCACATTTTCTTCCCTGTCCCTTGGTAAATTTTATCGCTTCTATACAGACACTCACACTGTAGCCAGGAAGGGTTATTGGGGCATTCAAAAACATCAAGATTCAGAGGCCAGATTAAGGCAGCTTGACTTGTAGAGCAGTGAATGAATGTCCACTCTAAACTTTGTAAAATAGCGTGAATAAATCTTGCTCCACTGGCTCAAAGTACACCTTGTAGATGGAAACAGTTTTTTATTAGATGAAAGTGTGCTGGAAGCAACTTGAAAGTATGTGAGGCTTCTGGTTATCCTTAAGTGAGTGTGTGAAGACCTCTACCTTATAATGCTTCCTGCCAGTACCACTAGGGCATTCACTCATAAAGATGTGGTTTATATGTGTACACACATGCATACACAAACGCACGCACTTGGAGCAGGGGATGTTCTTTTAATAGTGTTAGGAAATTCTGCAGATGTCATTATGAACATGTTCATACTGGCTCTGATTCTTGGCAGACTAACCTTTCCGTTCCGTTGAACTGGAAAAGAAAAAAAAAAAGAAAAAAGAGCTTTCTTATCACTTACCCTGCTTGCAACTTTGCTGACCAAGGAAAAAGAGGCACTAGCAGGAAAAAAGTGCGAAATCCTCAAAATTCTTGTACCCATGCTTTTACAGGTGCAATTCCTGCCTTGGAGCATTTTTGTAATGACCTGAGTCCGTTTCATTCAATATCACCAGTCTGTTGAACACACTGACTTTGCCCAGAAAATGTTCTAGAAAATTGGACTGTGACTAGGTCAATAGTTGTCAGTGAAAGACTTTCTCTTTTCCATAACGGAACACTTTTTTTTTTGTTTGTTTTTTGATTGTCTGACATTTTATTCCATTTAAGAAAGTAGACAAAACAAAAGCAGAATATTTCCTAATGGTCTGGCATGTGCAATGACGAGCACTTGTTATGGACACCTTGCAGAGCTTGTAAGAGGGAGTCAGTAGCTATCACTGCAAATGGAAGAGCAGAAATAACACTGTGCCTAGATGGAGAGGTAATGCACTTCTACCATCACAGGACAAGCACTGAGCGTACTTTGCTGTTCACCCATTCCACTGTGGTCTATGCCTCTGCCATAGTTCACTAACTCTTTTAGTTTTGCTAAAGTTGTACCCATATGGTTTGTAAATGCACCTTTGCTTTTGAGTAACAAATGACAAATGGCTTCTTTGGCAGCTCAAGGCTTGACTTTTCATCTTGATACCCTTGGGCATCTGGCAGATGACAGATGATAGATTTAGACAAACGGTAAAACCTACAGAGTGCCTTGCATATGTGTTCAACTTAACTTCATAACGCAGTCCAAATGTTATTTAACTTTATGTATTTAAAGGAGACCAGTTGGGAATGCCATTCATATACAGTAGGACAGCTGATGCTGTTGCTCTAATTACTCATTTGGTGTAGTTACTAGCAAGTTTATAATTTCCTGAGCATGCCTGGGTCTGTTGAATTAAAGCAGGGTGTTTGGAAACAGGGGGAAAGAGGAAACCAAATGGTAGTTTAACAATAGGCAGTAAATGTAAACCAGAACTTATTTACTTGACACATTATTTTAGTCAGATTTAATTTAGTTTGGGGGTTTGCTGGTTGGTTTTGTGTTGTTGTTGTTTTTTTTTAAGGCTGCCATTTGCTTTGCCAAATAGCTTCTAGGGACAAAATCTTTAGCATGTTTTCTAGACTTAAGGTAATGCTGCTGTTTCCTGTGAAATGCTGAGTTGTTAAATGTGCAGTATTGCAGTGTGTTGGAGGAAAGGGAATTCTTTCTTTGTACATATTAGAAAATACTCTTTTCCATTAACCAATGCACCAGGTACTTATTTTTTTATTGCAATAACAGTGATGTCAATACTTTATGTATTTGCAGGAGACATTAATTTTGAAGTAATATTTGTTATTACTGGCTTACAAAAAACTTAGCATGGAAAGGTAAATTTGGCTGCAAATGGCTGTTATTTTTAAATTACTATTAAAATCTAAATTGGTGTTTATTATTTTTAAATACTGTATTGCAGAATTTCTGACATCCACCAGTGTGTGTTCCTCCGGACTACATTTTGTGCCCAAAAATGTATTCACATATCTGTTTCTGCAGGTCATTTTTCGTTATTAGTACAGTAGCATGAGTATTCATCTAAAGAAACATAAACAGGTTCTCTGTGCAGAGAAGCTAATAATTCAAGGGTTGCTCAAGCAAAATTTACACAAAATGCAGTCCTAGCCCACTGTGAAAGGTTTGCACTGCATGGGTGGGGCAAATCATGTTATAATGCTTTTTGCAGACAAAACCAGCTGGTGATGACAGCAGAAAAATTACAGGTGGGCTGTTATTGATAGGATATATTCCTATATGTATATGTTTTTGATAATTTTTTTGCAATTTTTTTTTTAAGTGGAAGGTAGACTTTTAGACAAAATGCTAAAATAGTTAGATTCCATTTTTCTCCTCCTTGGATTTGTGGTCTCATTACTCTGAATTCTCATTTCTTCTCTCTTGGTTGTGTAGTGGGTTACTCTGAATTTTCATGGGGTAAAGCTTGGGCCAAATGTAGTTGCATAATACAGTACTTTTGAGGAACATATGTGAAGAATAAAAGTGTAAAATTCTTCAGATAGCAGATACTTATGAAAATTCATCAAAAAAAGGTTTTGGTTGAATAATTTGACGTGTTCTGGGGGTAGAAATGTGTCTGCATAATATGCTTTTTTACTGTGTATTCTACCAGTCTGTATATACATTAACATTGTTGGTGTGTGTCTGTATGTAGGAGAGGGAAGGTGGTTTTTGTGGGCAATGTAGGACCAGACAGGAATCTGTACGTGACTCTGGAACAGATGTCAGAATTGCCAGACAAGCCAGAAATTACCATTGAGGAGATGGAAGATGAAAGCAAGTAATAGAATACTGCTGTGAAGTATGAGGTAATTGCAAGAGGTGATGGGATGAAACCAAAACAAATCCAGTAAGAATCAAGCAGGAGCACATTAAAAAGAAGAGAACCAGCATATCTTTAGCATAATTCTCTACCCCGTTCCCCACAAACATACAAAGGGCCCCTCTGGCTCCCTGAACTGCTGGGATAATGCATTGGTGAATATGCATGAAGTGATCTTTCTATTTAGCTTTCCTTTCATGTGTCTTATGAGGTGTTTTCAGAGTGGAGGGGTAAGAAAGGTGTGCAAAGGGAGTTGACTAGATGGTAGAATAGAAGAGAAGTGGTTTGTAAACCAGTTTCAGCCCCATGAAGTTGCACAACACATATCCCACTGGCTTTGGGAGGCTCTGAATCAGACCCTGCTCACTGAGAAAAGCAGGCAGAACAAGAACCCCAAAAGGAAAGGGGGTTATGGTTTGGTGAGAGTTCGTAATGTGGGGAAGGAGAGTTGTAACACTTCATAAAGGTTGTCTTAAAACAACAAAAAATGTTGCTATTTTGCATCTTGTTGTAGTGTAGTAGCTAAGATCAGTAAAGGAAGTGAAAGAAGTTGAGATAGTTACACTTCCCAGCTGCTCAGATTGATCTTGTCTGGAGAATGTGAATTTCATAATACATTTAACTTGGCACCCTGGGATTTTTTTCTCTGCTTGAAATGTTTTTTTTTAATGAGAAGTTGAATTTTGGAGAATTTGATATTTAACTTATTTTGCTGGAGAGAAGGTAGTATACTTTAATTAAACTCACAAAATTAAATTCAATAATGTTTGAGAACTCGTTGCCTGGATTGTGAACTGTGAGGGGTTTTTGTCCTATATCGATGTAGGTTCAGTTATGCTCAGCATAAAAAAAAGCCCTAGTGAAACGTCTCTGAACATCTGGATTAAATGGATCTTTGAATTGATAATTGTTTAAGGTTGACCTGGTAGATGTCCAACAGCTGTCTTTGTGTTGTTTGTGGTACACAATTGCACTCTGTTTAGAAAAAAAACACAGCCAAACAAACCAACTCCGCCCGTGGCCAAGCGGTTAATTCATGCACAGAAAGTGGTGGTTTATGTTTTATAACATTAATTATCATACACAGGGGTGGGCCTACCCAAAAAACAGGTAGATACTACATGATGAGTTGCAAGCAAATGAGGTATAAGTGAGAATGTTGGCATAGATGTAACTGAGTGGGATGTTCAATGCTTTGAGAGAATGTCGTGTGAGAAAATAGGGCACAACTTAGCTCAATCAAAGACATATTCAGTCCTTTGCTGAACCTTTCTATCTGAACGGTAATGTGCTTCCAGATAGTGAGTGCTGGTAATTAGTGCAGATGATACAGTTGCATGAATCTGACTTGCATTCACTGGCATGAAATATGTAAATATAAATCAGGAAAAGCCCAGTTACTGATATATTGATAATTCTTAATTCCCGTATATCAGCTATAAAGTTTACTGATCATCTTCACTTTTCATATCAATGCCTATATAAGAGTACTAGCACCACTAAAAATGTTTATGGTTACTATATAACTTTGGTGTATTAAGAAAATGTCAAGATGAGGCTACCTATTTTTAAGTCCTCATTTGAATTTATGAATATACCTAAGTAACTTGCCTAACTAATCATATATTTTAGATATTGTGCTGAACTAATCTTTAGTGCTTCATTATAATAGATTTGTAAGACTAGTTTGGTTTTATCTGATTTTTTTATATATTTTGTTGTGCATTTAATATTCATAATGGACTAGATGGGTTGGACTAGATGACTTGAAGTCACTTCCCACTCAGGTATTCTATGATTCTGTGATTTATAGTGTCTGTGAAACAATGATGCTCTGGTTCACAGTGTATGATGCTACCCAAACAGTACCTAGTGCCACCCAAGAAGAAACAGCTGGGAGTGCCTTGATAAATGAAAGTGACCATGCATTACAAAGAGTTTTCATTGCAAGTGAGCTATTTCTTCCTTTTCCAACCCAGTATGGTATTTTAATATTGCCGCTGAGTCTTTAGCTCCTCTTTCTTGGTACAACTGGACAGCATAGATGCAGAGCAACAAGCAGCCACTGTATAAAGTTGTTTCTAAAGCTGTGTTCATACCACTCATTTTCTGAATTTTTCTGATGTCTTGATTCTGAACTCTGCTAAATCTATTTTAATTTCAGTTTCTTCTCTGTGAGCTAGTTTTTTTTAATTGTCTTTCTCTAATCGGATGTCTTTTGGGGGGAAAAGACTGGTTTGTTAAGCAGGTGAGGGGGAAAAGAATAATTAATAAAATCTTTTGCGCTGTTTCTGAACAGGGACGAAGAGGCTTGGGTTCAGTCTTTGTTTGGGCATCTGGAAATGGTGGAAGAAGTCGAGACCACTGCTCCTGTGATGGCTATACCAATAGCATCTACACCATCTCCATAAGTAGCACAGCTGAAAGTGGGAAGAAACCGTGGTATCTGGAAGAATGTGCATCCACACTAGCTACAACATACAGCAGTGGGGAATCATACGACAGGAAAATAGTACGGTTTTTCAAACTTTTTGTGTGTAAATTTGGGTTGGTGTTGTGCACAATGACCTTGGAGGGAGGGGGAGAGAGACCTAATTTATACTAATTAATGGACTCCTTTATAAAAAAAAATCATATGTGGGCAAGTTCATTCAGCCCCGGTGTTTTACTTGGTTGGAATCACCATACTGCTTTTTGAAACCAGCATGGGTATCTCTGCATGTTGCAGCCCAATGCAGTACAGGTATACCCAGTTTACAGCAAGTAACTCATCTAGTTGCTGCTATCTTTGAATAATGCTTTCAAGGATCCTATTGCCACTGCCATCAAAACAGATTAGATTACAAATATCTTGTGGCCTGTCAGCAGGGGGCTGAGAACATAGCCTCCTTTTGTTTTTTAATCCAGTTATCAATAGTTTCCATATTTACATGTGTGATATTAGCAGTTTTCGTACATGCCTCTCTTATTTTCTCAAATTTGTTTTGATCCAGCGTCATTCCTCTTTTACATTCAGTGGTGGTCAGTTATTACTCATATTACTGCCTATTCTGGCTAGCTGATATATTGTAAGCAAGATTAAACTCAGTGCTCATCTTTCCTGTAAGTGTTCCTCATCTCATTCCTAAACAGCCAGCATCCGTTTTCCATTATGTTTGCATCTTGTCTGGAAACCAACAAAATGTTTTAATTCTGTTTGATAAACTATTGATACCATTAGTATTTGTACACTATATCTGTTTTTTCAAATAGAGTACATTCAATATACTTCTCAATATTCAGTATACTACTCCTTTTAACCTTTGAAACCCTTGTACTAGGATTGTACTAGCTTTGTTAATACTGTCCTCTTCCCAGCTCATCTGTTGTAGTGTATAACTTACAGATCTTTGCCGCTGATGTGGACTCAGTCGCAGACCAATGTGATCAAGCTGTAGCCGTTTATTATGCCTTAATTGCACACTTTTATACAGAATTCACACAGATTCGGCAATCACTGATTGGATACAATGATTTTAAAATCTTAAAGACAGAGTTACTATTGGCTAACTAGGGTCCTGGGAACTAATCCTGTTGATTGTTTACCTTCAATTTCTCCTTATCTCACCGACATCCTGAACAACTGTCTTCTTTCTCATCCCCTGCAGGTATTATCTTCTCCTGCAGTAGATATCAACTACATGATGTCCCTTTTCTAAAAAGGTTCTAATAAACATAAGTATTTTTCTTCTAATAAAGTTCTAACAAACATAAGTATTTTTCTCCTAAAAAAGTTCTCACAGACATAAATATTTTTCTCCTAAGGAAGTTCTCATAGACATAACTATTTTTCTTCTAATAAAGTTCTAACAAACATAAGTATTTTTCTCCTAAGAAAGATTTCCCACAGATCTTGATTTCTAACTGATCAGAAAATTTAGGTATTTGGGGTTTTTTTCCCCAAAAATGTTTTCTTAAGCACCATCTAACATTACTGTCTTTCTGTTCCTTAACAGATTCCTCTCTTGGTGTCAGTGAGGAGTTAAAAAGTCTTGCAGCTATGTTTTTTTAATAGTGTCTGCCTTGTCTTTCAGGATTCTGGGATGCTGGCCATCCTTTCTTGGATCCTCCCTTATTTTCAGATGATCTAATTTTTGTTTTAAACTTTTTCTGAGATACTTCTTCGTTCCAGTAATTTTTCTGTTCTTAACTTGCTTCTCTGTACTGAAATCTTATCTCTCTTCCTGGCATGTTTCTTGTTCTCCCTGATAAATAATAATAAAGACAAGAAATTACTCTGTCTCCTAGCAGTCCTCACTTCAGTGATTAAAGCCCTCTACTGTCCTTCAAAAGACCTTCACTAGCTTCTGCATGTTTAAGTGAGAATAATAGAATACTAGGTGAGCAGAGATGATTGTGATTCCTTAGACTGACCTCCTGCTTAGCCCTGTAGGGCTTCCATGAGTCCTTCAAATCTAGCAGCTGCTGTCAACTCCAATGATTTTTATGAATACAACCAATCTTGCTTTCAAAATTTCCAGTGACAGAAAATCCCCTTAAATTTAGGGCAAGTGGCTTCAATTACCCATTGCCATTAAAAAAAAAATATCTTTTTTTTTGCCATCTGACCTCCTCTAGCTTCAATTTTTAGGCATTCAGTTGTGTCACAGATTTTATTGCTAATGTGATGCTCTGGTTGTCTTAGCATCTTTCTCTCTGCCCATATAGCCTGATGAGTTAATTCCTTTTGATAAATTGAAGTAATGTTCTTGCATCATTCTGCGTAAGGCATGTTTTCTTCTAAGACCTCTCCCATTTTACGAGCTTGAGTGCCCAAACTGGACACAATAGTCAGGCAGTAGCAGTATCAGTGCCAAATGCACAAGAAAATGTGTATCTATGAGTGCCAGCTCGCTTCCTCTCTCTTTACACATTAAGCCTGACTGAGACTTGCTAGCTTCACCGTCATGTAATGTGTTCATCATTGTGTGACATCCAACCCAATTTCAGAGCTGCTGCTTCTCTTTTTCAGAGTTGATGGTCCAAGGACAGATATAAAGGTAGTTATGGTCTCTTCATTGCACCATTTACCACTGGTTGTACTGGTTTAGTCCTCAATCCATATGAGCCCTCATCATCACTTTCTCCAATGTTTCTCCAAATGCAACATTCATCAGCAGGTGCTGGTGTTTTCTTCCAGGTCTTTGATAAAAGCCTTAGGTCACATTAAGGCCAAGAAGCAAATTGTAGAAGTCCTGATTAGAAGCAAGTCTCATTTCTTATATGAGCTATAAGCATATATATAATTTCTCTGCTTCTAAGTATATTTCTGATTTCTTATATATGCTTACATTTTGAGACCTCATAATTATCCTATTCTGTGTATTATGTATCATGTATATTTTTATTCTCTTATATTTTAATTTGGTTTTTTATTGATGTGCAGTATTGCATTATGCATCTCGTGAAATCCAGACTATACGACTTTCAACCAAAGTGGTGGCCAGAAAAAAAATACTGCAGCACTTTGGCAAGCTCTCTTTTCCAGCAGCTTGTGTTGTCCACCATTAAATATACTACTAGTTAATTTTTGTTAATAATTAGTTTAGATCCTGTATCAACTGTTTTACACTAGGTAAAAACTTGGCAAATAGATGAAATTATTAGAGCAATACTGCTTACACTTTCAAAATATTGACACTGTGTGAGTTTTCTTTCGATCTTCTGGAACTTCTCCAGTGTTCAAACATTTGCTAAAATCAACAGTATGGTTCAACATGTTCCCTGCCCAGCTCTTGTAAAAAGTCTTTGATGCTTCCAAGCTCTCTGATTTAAACTTTATAGATATTTAAAATAGCTATAAATAGGAAGATTATTTGCTTTCTTTATATGCTCTGAAAACTTCATTTAGATTTTTTTTCCAAAAAGGAACATTCAGTGAAATAGCCATTTAGTATGCACCTATATTGACTATTCTATTATTTCTAGACAGTTAAAACAATATTGGCTTGGAGGTTCTTTTGCTTATGATATATTTGAAAATAAAACGTCCTTATACTTTATTCTGTTCTTATAGTCTTCAACATTTGACTGTTGTCTTTCCTAGCCACCTCTATGCCTTCTGTCTTCTAATTCTTATTCATTGCTGTCTGCTTCTTCATTTATTCACTTTATTTATTTAGTACTTCTTGCACAAGTCAATACATGGCTTTTTGACCAGTGTATCCTTGCCTATTTTTTAAAAAAGTATTTCTATGTTTCTCAGTCCTTATTTGTAGTTTCCTACTCAGCTGATTTGATCTTTGTGCATTCCTGTGCTTTTTTAATAGATGTGATTTTTTTTATTATTGTCTTGTATCCTTTTTAATTAGCATGGACTTTCTGCTTTCACGGAATTACTATTTCAGTAAGAGACCATTGCTTATTTCAGACAGGTCACTCCCTTATGACTTAGCTACAATCAAAAACACCTGGGTGTGATCTCACCTTTTTTGTTAAAGACTTTCTTATGGAGCATGAGAATCAATAATTTTTTAGTTTACTGAAGTATAGTACCCATCACTTCTAGAATTTATGCGCTGTGCTAATACTTGTGGTTTTGTATTTTATTGTAAGCTTTTTGAAAGGCATATTTTATAAATGAAATATTAATTATTATATATAGAATGAACATACATTGTCTCCTAATCAAGGAAATAATGAAGAGATTTTACATAAACAGTATTGAAAAGATTTAAAGATATGCCTCTTTTAAAATCTCTTTAATTTAGAGACTGCATTGGAGATCTCACACAGGCTATCAGAGATAAGTAAAAATAACTTTTAATTGAAATCCATCAATTCTGTAAACACTGATTGCTCCATTCTTTTGGGAGCAATACAGTTGCATATGCCAATTTTAGATTATTCCTACAGAATGCATCCTTTTGCAGAGCGAATGGTAAAAATATAAGCATACTGAGGACACATAAGAATTAACCTTAGTCTGTTGATCTTTTGTTTACCAGGATTTAATTTACCCTTTCACTCTTGTGCAAAGCAACTTTGATGTTGTGTCTGCCATAAAATTCACTGCTCTCAAATGCTTAAGTATTAGACCATAAATATACCCTCCAAGACTCTTTTTCCTGTTCTATAGTGTCGTTGACTTCTGAAACACACAGCCTATCTATTTATTACAGGTACTTGTAATTTAAAGTCAGGCAAACCTGTTCCCCCTCCAGACATCTTCAGTGACTGTACAGTAGATGCAGTCAGTAGTTTTCTATTCATGTTGTGTGTAAACTTGTTGCTCCAATAAGGGATAACAACTGCGTGCTTCTGTTATGCTACAGCCTGATGAGATATTACATGAAATTGTGAAGCCAGCATTTCAAACTGAGTATTAAGCAGTCTCCTTTCAACATGCGCATGCATGGAAACAGGGACATTACTCTCATGTGTGTGACTCTCTTGCTCATAGCTTGATTTTGAGAGCAGTAATAGTATCGCTATTCTCTTCTCTAACTTGTCTACTAAAATCCAGCCCTCTTAAAGACCTAGCAAACCTCATTTACCTTGGAAAGAAGTCTTTGTTTGAAACAAAAACTGAACTAAAGACAGAACTGAAAATTTTAGGGACAAAGTTTTTCAACTGCTGTAAAATGCTAAAAGAGTCCAGAATAAAAATGTCTATTTGTTTTCATTGTTGTACCACACATTCTTTTCACTGCACTGTATCTCACATTTTTGTTTAGACTGCTGCTCCTTTTGAGTCAGAGATTGTCTTTATGTCTTTCCACAAAAAGCTTGGAGCTTTCAGTAAGTTTGAACAGAAAAATAACAATAGAATAGAAAGATGATGATTAAATTTATATTCTCCAAATTCTGTTATTCAAATGCTCAGCTTCATGCCATAACATAGAAAGAGTAACAATATTTGATCAAGTCATATGGTGGTTTGGTTTCTTGGAGTGAGGGTCCTGTATTCAAAATAGGAAAAAAAAACCTGCTGTAGTAAATTGGGAAGAAGTGACCTGTCATGGGATTTGCAATTAGAATCGAATTAACTCATTCTTGTTTATTGTCATGTAACTCAGAAAAAACTCAAATATCATGTGAGATTCTGCAGTGTTGTAATACAGAAATACCTCTCCACAGATAAGGGACAGTGAATGCTTACAACTTCATAGTTTCATATTCCACAGTCCCTTCATATTTTTCCTTGCAGTTCTTCAGTTTAATATCTTTTTTTTTTCCTATTTTCCTATCCATTATGTGCAGAATGTCTTATAAAGTAGAAACAAACAGTAAGCAAATGTTAGGCACTCATTGTGGGAACTAAAGTTTTGGTTTCAATATGGACTAGTAGAAGCACCCATACTTTTATAACTACACAAAATACTTTTTTTTTCTCTCTTAATTACAACCTGTGCTTTTTTATAATTGCTTGTTACAAATATACATAATTATATACATAATATTAGACATTTTTCTGATCTAGAGGGTTTTTTAAGTCTTGTACAATGATGGCTTAAGAACATAATTTCATCTACACCGCACTGTTTTCCATATGGAGCTTTTTTGCTGACTTTGAACAAAAGTAAATGGGGGCAAATTCTGGCCTGAAATAATTTGAGCTAGCAATTATAGTTAAATACACACATCTTGCATGAGTTCCTTGTTGCTCAGTGGAGGTACCTCAAGTGTGCTTGACTTCATGCTGTACCAAATTTTGTTGTAGTAATTGTTAGCCCATTATGGACCAAGTTTCCAGCCGTTGGATGTATTAACGTGCCCAAAGTGTACGAACATTTCACAGGTGCAGCTAGATGTATGCCTTTTATATAAACTCTTAGAGAAAAAGACTAGAATGACTTTTAGGTGTTTTCAAGAGAAGCTGCAAAGTGCCAGCATAGATGTAGAAACTCACACTCTGGGACAAAGGCAAATCAACAGTAGGTAAAGACCCTAAAAGTACGCATCTTTATAGAGGTTATCTCTCATAACAGAGTGTGTACAAAAGTATTGGCTAATAATATGCAGTTGTCAATGTATTTTTTTCCTGTTACTCTCTTCTCTGCTTTTTTAAATACTGTGGGACAATGCTGGGAGATAGCTTCCCCACTCCAGACCATGCAGCTAGGATAAGTGAAGCACCTCCTAATCTCATTAGCTATATGGGCCTTTCATTATCAAACAAGTTGCACAAATGCATCACATTTCCTTTAAATTCATTTTTCAGGTTATTTCTTAAACCACTAAGGAATTTACATATGAAAGTCACTCAGATATAATTTATAAACCTATTTCATGACTTCTCTCTACTTACTCTTCCACCTTTTTCCTTGTTTTCTCAAAAATGCCAATTTGTCTGCTGAGTTTCTTTCCCTTGTAAGATACATTTCTGCCTTGCTAACTAGCTTCTGCTCCAAGCAGAACTTGACACAAAACCACAAAAAAACCGCAACATCTCCTGCCAGTTCTTAAAACACAAACAGTAACCTGCTCTTGTTCAGAAACTCTTTCAGGGTATGATGATACACACAACATGGCACCTTGAATTTTGGGTAGATACAGATGCACAACGGATGTGAGAAGGAACAGTAGGTTTTTGTTAAACCCTTGTCACTTTTAGGGACACAGGTTCATAGAAACCAACGTATCTTGAAGAACTGTAACAAAAGGTGAAAAATGGTTCAATCAGTTCAGAAAGCTCACAAAATGAAATATGAAATATGAAATAGCAAGAAGTGCTTGGGAGAGGAAGGGTGAGCATGTTTTCTGCTAAGAGAAATCCTGGTTTTGACCTTATTCATTAACCTCCCAATTGGTGAAACTGTGGAAAGATTGATGACACAGCCTTCATAATGCCTGTACAGAAATGGCATCTTCTTAATTATTCAAAGCAAGTTAGTTCTGTAAAACTAGAAGAGTGTATCTAGGTTTTTTTCTTTAATAAATGTGTTCATTTTCTGGGAGCTGTTGGACTTCTGCATATGGCAGGTATTACAGTGCATTGTGGTGGTTCAAATTTTTGTCTGCCTTTCATCAGTGTCTGTCATAGCTTGCTACTTTCATGCTGATTAAACTATGTCTGTACCAGAAACCTTATCATTGTTTTCAGTCAAATCTAGTTGATTCAAAAGATTTAGAGGTGCATATAACTCATGGCCCTAGAAGTATTTTGTGGGCTTCTCTTGGGTAGTCTGATCAGCGTTTTCATAGATAGCCAGTTGTTACAAAGGTATTTGAAGTGTACAAACGTGTTGTACTCAACAAAAGTCTCAAAAATTTATCCATCTCCCCACCCTATTGACCAGAATGACAGCTAATACACACTAATGACAGCTTCATTTTGCTGTGAAATACCACATCCTTTAATTGTGATTAATGATGTTGCCCTCATGTTCAGGATGGTTCAGGAATTTGGGGCACCATTTTTCTTCTTGAAACTTGCTCACCTGTTGGTGGTCCAGTACTCTTTTTTCAACACTTCTCTGACAGTCAATCCATAGTGCTGGAAACACGCCTCAGATCCTGGAAGTAATTTACACCCAAACATCTTAGCTCCTGTCAGTAACTTTCATTTGAAATAGCTCAGATGGAATTTCAACTGAGGAAACTTTCCCTACACATTTCCCGCTGAAATATTTACTGAGTAAAAGAGAGAGATGAGGGTCCTTAGTTCAAACTGCTGCCACAACATCCACTTAGAACATGGGAGACAACGTTGCTGAATAAAGAGATGTCATGGTTTATTGTGCTTCATATCTGTAGCTACAGGACAATAAAAACACTATGGAAGCATGTTCTCCCAGAGGATGAGAAATACAGATAGCACAATGCAGTGTGCTTTTCACTGTATTGAGAGAGACTGTCTCTTAAGGAAAAGCTCTGAGGGTGCTTCTGCCTGCCTGAGCTCCTGTAGGCTTTGCTGCCCTTCAGTTCTCTGAGGAAGGTGCCTGCTGCACCGCTTTCTTTGCAGGGGACAATGCACCAAGCTACAAAAGAGTATGTATTAGTCCCTTTTTCTGCCCTCTCTTTTTCCTGGCCTGCCTTCGACTCCTCGCCACAGCACTGACCTGTGTTTTTCCAAATGGGATACCTGAATCTCGTGTGTCTCTGTTTGTGTGCATGTCATCGTGTAGTCCTTGGCCACATTAATCCCACCTGCAAAATCACTACTTGCATTTGTGCATGCAGGCAGTGTAGTGCTAGGGCTGTTCCTGCTGCAGTTTCATCTCTTAATATTGTCAGGGCATTTATGGAATTAACATGCATAGTTTTTCCAACACCATTAATTTTCATTGTCTAAATTAATACAGAGTCAATAGGAGGGAAAGGAAAATATAAATAAAATATATGAACATTTTATTTATGAGGTTCAACTTTTAGCTGATGACAGGTAAAAGAAGTTGTTTAACAAGGTGTGAATTAATAATAGCGAAAAAAAGGTTCTTTCTAGACTTCATTATTCTTGAATCTGGCCCTTGGTAAGTTCACTAATTTAAGGATATGACATTATAAATGCCTTAATCCATATTTTTCAACTTCTAGAAGCTTCCATTTTGTTTCATTCACTCAGTACTTGCTTTCAACAATCATTTCCTGGATCCTGATAGCTCTTTCTCTATTAGAAGTCTTTTATGTTAGCTTGCATATGCTTACATGTCGTAAAAACTTTCAGCAGCCTTATGCAAATTGTGTAATGTGTGTACTACTGAAAATGGCTAATAGAAATGTGTGAAAACTATACAAACTACATGCAGTTGCTTGTATTCTGCCCAGATGGGATGTGGCTGTTTTTTCAGATCATATTTTACATATCTTCCAGTTTCAAAACTAGACAGGCATTTTTACATACCCTGTGCTTTTTGTGATTTTTCGATCCTCTGATCCTCTTCTCCCATCTTTGTGCATATTCGTGTTGCAAATGAAGTATGCTACTAGTGAATTAGGTGAAATGGAGAAATGGGACGGAATAATTCTGTATACTTAGGTAAGAAGCTGTGTAAGCAACTTCTCCCCTGCCCCTCAGGCAGGTATTTTATGTCTACAAGTGACTGAATCTCGGGAATAAGCTGAAATGCTGAGAATAAGCTTTGACGTCACAGGTCATTCACTCTGCTACTTTCATGGAGGCTTCTGTGCTATGGCCTGCTGTCTGATAGAAAATGTTCTCAAGTCCCCGTGGGTTTTTCTTGAGCTTCTCTTGCATGGTAGTGAATTCTTTTCTCTACTACCTTGCTCCTGCCACGAACCACTTTTTAGGAAAGAAGAGCATAGATTAGAATCACTTTAGATTAACATTGCCTGAAAGAAGCAGACTTTAGAATAAACACATTCCTGTATGTGATTTACTATCGTACAGAAAGAATCTGAATAAAATTCATTATGAGATAGGAACGTCCTAACATTAAGTAGAAGTCTGTACATCTAGTTGGTATTATACATTGTAGTTTATACATCCACTTAGATTGCATATAAAAATTTGTGGCAGCATATAATGAACCAATACAGAATTTAAAGCTGCAAATGATAAATTGGCTGGTGATGTCTAGGACAAGATTTTCCAATGAATTGTTGCTTAATTTCATGTGAATTATTGCATAAGGCATGAAGGAAGGATTAAACACGGTACTTAGCATGAGTCCAACTGTATTCTATTCTTTCACATACTTCCGGTGTGACTTCAGACAGACTAATTAACCTCTCTGTACCTCTTGTACAGTCTCTAAAATGGGTATAACCAGTCTGTATATAGGGAGCACTGTAAGATTTCAGTCATTCCTGTTTGTAAAGCACTTTGAGATTCTTAGATGGAAAGTGCTCTTTAAGTGCAAATAGAAGGGCAGAGTTCTAACTGTGCATTTTTAAAAATCTCTACATGTTTTTCTAATTTACAAGTCTTTTCGTTGATCGTGCCATGAAAAAAAATGGAGACTAACTTGTTTTCAGTGCGATGCAGAAAACACTTCTCCAAGTTAGCAAGTGACTTCAAGCTCAGAACATGCAACGTCATGTATTCAGACACCTTATTTTTTTGCCTTTTCTTCCAATGAAAGAAGGAAATACCCTTCATGTACAGGTGACTCATTCAAGCAAATGAAACCTGTTCTGATTTCTGAAGCTGTGTTCTAAATTTCACACATTCAATTTCTTCCAGATCACCACAGACCTGAGGCAGCGTTGCACAGACAGCCATACTGGAACCTCAGCCTCTGCACCTATGGCTGCAGGCATCATTGCACTGGCACTGGAAGCAAAGTAAGATCTGAGTTATACTCTGGAAAAAAAAGAATTAAGCATATGGAAAGATCTTTCTCACTCATCCAGCACCTTTATCCAGAGATCTCAAAGTGCTTTGGAAACTTTGTTGTAGTAATTCACAGTACCCTTCCGAGGGCAGGAGAGATTCACATGCGCATTTCACGTGCAGGGAAGCTGTTACGGTGGAAATGACAACAGACTACTCACTGTTGAAATTACTTGAAACACTGTTGAGCGTAGGTAGTTTCCACTAAGTGCCATACAGGATCCTCACAATGTCTCACGGTACTTTCACAGTGCTGCCCAGATCTGCTGTACTCTGCAGGCTACTGTAGGTTGCCTCTTGCTTTCATCAGGCTCCTCTTAGCGGTGACAGTTCTTGGACATTGAGGAAGGTTTTGGGACAGTGTTAGGCAACCATGAACAGAAATTAATGTAGTAGAAAATTAGAAATTCTCAACTTCTACATGCTGACACAAGTCTGTTTTTTCTAATGGATATTGTAGCTCCATAGTCCTTTTACCTTTAGCTCGGAAAAGTTTGTCTTAAAAGCATTTTCTCAACTGCAGGATTTTTTTCTTTGTGTCTAATATGTATCTTTATTGTGCTTTATGGAGCAGCAGAAATACTGGAGATTTATCAAGTAAATCTGCATTTCAGAACCTTTTGCATTACTTTATGCTCTGTTGGATAGAATTTGGAGGTCTAAGGTGGAATGCTCTACCCCAAACACTGCTTGAAATCAAATGTTTCTAAGTGCTAGGAGATTGATTCTATTAAATTCTGAAGAAAACCAGTTTCCTCTGTGAGCAGCCAGCTCCTTTGAAGGGAGTAAAAGATTTGCAAACAATAGTAATTTCAAATTATATGTAATTCATAGCAGCAGAATTATGTTTTAATCTTTAATTATGCCTTTTTTGAAGAAGCCATGGGCCAGCATTCAACACAAAACACTTTTTGCTGTTGAGTTATAGTCGTGAGAATGAGTTAGTAATTGAAGAGCTGACATAATCTTAAGTATTGCAGCACTTGTATAATTAGAATTAGAATTTCCTAATGCTGTCATTAGAAAAAAAGGTATTTTGAAAAGTTAGTATAATGCTAATTTTTAAAAAATCTTTTTACTATCTTCTTATTCTCAGTTTTAAAATCCTTAAGTTCATTCTAAACAATCTGCACTTAAAATTGCATGTGCATAGATTTCATCCTACTAAAAGTTTTTCTAATTATTTCTTAATGAACAGAGGTTGCCTGAAGTTGGTGGTTTGTATTTTATATTATATTTTGTGTGCTTTTTTTAACAAGTTATTTTCAAGGAGTTATAGCACACAATACCTGCGAACAAGCTATTGCTAATTGAGACATCTTAAAACCCACCAAGAAGTTTACGCTTTACACAGCCTTTTTTCTCTGTGAACTTTGGTGAGTATATCAATGGAAAACCAATGTCACTGCCTATGGATTACTATTTTTTTTTCCGAATTAATTTTTTCTGTGATAGGAACAAAGACAAGACTATATTAAAGCTTCACATGTGGTGATGGAGACAAAATATGCCAGTGACTAAAGAGTCTAGTCTCTTTTTTGTATTTCTAGTACTCTGTTGCATGGTGCCAACAAGAGATTCAGAGTGAAAATGTATTGATTTTTCCTTCTTTCAGATTCTATTCTGTTTCAGTATATGGAGGGTTCTAACTTATTTCCGAATCTTAGCCTGTGTATTTGTGTAGATCCAAAGGAATGATAATATCATAAATGTAGTTTTCTTCATTTGTATTCCATTCACTAACTTTTCTCTCCTATTGCCTATTGTACTTGCAAACAATTTTCTGAACATAGCCACCACCAAGAAATGAAAGAAAAAGGAAAAAAAAAATAGGGAGAGAAATATTTCCAGATTTCCCATGCTCTATTTTCCCATAAATTAATCCAGTCTTAGTGCTGGAGAAAACTTTGGTCTTGAGAAGTTATAGATTATGAAGTAAGGTCTTTAATATTACAAGGAGATCATATCATAATATATTCAATTTTAATGTCTGGGATTTGTTTGTATGAAATCCATTCAGATTATTTTAAGCAGTTAATGAATGGTAATTCTTATTTATTTATCTGATTTAAAAAATTGAGGTTGTGTTTTTCGCCTCTGATCCATGGCAGTTTAGGTGATCCTAAGTACTTCTAGGAATTAAAGTATTAAAAAGAAGTTTTGGAGCCATCTTAAGTATTTTCTCCAATAATTTTAAGTTATATTATATGTAAAGGACACATGATTTTTTGGCTTAGCATGAGGGCTTGCTGGAACTAGTTTGCATTCAGAGTTTGCATTTACATAGATTCTTCCTTAGATTCCATATTAGTTCCTGTGCTAATAGCACTAGTGTTTGTATGAGATTTTTAAAGAGACTAGTTGAAAAGGGGTTTTGCAAGGTTAATGATACACTTCATACAGCAAGATCCTTAAAAATTGGTGCACTTAGTCATGAACACTTCTTGAATGTGTCTGCAGTAATGTGTAGTTTCATTCATCTTTGTACGGAAAACACAACAAATTATACCGTGAAAGGGTTTTGAGCCTACAAGGTTGATTTTCCCCAGTAGCCAAGTTCTGTTCCTGGGAGATGTCAGGAGGTGAACAGAGCACCGTCTGGCCTATGTATGAGTTAAAAGAGCCAAGATGTTGCTTCAATTCACATGCAAAGGTGCATTAAACCAATGGAAAATAAGCAAGGCAGATTTCCATTCCAACCTGCCACTTTGATAAGCCTCATATGGTAGGATTGGCAAATAGCTGATGGATGACCTCTTGCCTGCCTACTGGTTTGAACACTCCACTTAGCTGGTTTTTCAAACTGGGATCTGCTCCTGAAATCCTGGCAACAAATTGTTTTGGGATAGTGATCTGCTTAGTAGCTCAGTTTCAAATAATACAAACGTATCTTTTTTTCTGAATTACATTTTCAGTCCAGTATTTGAGTATCAAGTGGATGTTTTCCTTCAGAAACCAAAGAAGTGTAAGTGAGTTTCAGACTGCTTGTTTGGAGCCCCCGAGGGTCCCAGAAGTGTAGATATGCAGCCCAGAAAGTTAAACATATCCTGGGCAACATCAAAAGAAGCATTAGCAGCAGGTTGAAGGAGGTGATTCTCCCCCTCTGCTCTCGTGAGACCTCATCAGGAGTACTGTGTTCAGATGTGGGGTCCCCAAACTGTTGGAATAAGTCTAGAGGAGAGCCACAAAGATGGTCAGAGGACTGGAGCACCTCCTGTACGAGGACAGGCTGAAAGAGTTGGGGTTGTTCAACCTGGAAGAGACAAGGCTCCAAAGAGACCCAATACCAGCCTTCCAGTACCTGAAGAGGACCTACAGGAGAGATGGGGAGGCACTCTTTATCAGGGAGTGTAGTGACAGGACAAGGGGTAATGGTTCTAAGCTGAAAGAGGGCAGATTTAGATTAGATATTAGGAAGAATTTTTTTCCTGTGAGGGTGGTGAGACAGTGGAACAGGTTGCCCAGGGAAGCTGTGGATGCCCTGTCCCTGGAGGTGTTCAAGACCAGGCTGGATGAGGCTTTCAGCAACCCGGTCTAGTGGAAGGCATCCCTGCCCATGGCAGGGGGGTTGGAACTTGATGATCTTTAAGGTCCTTTCCAACCCAAACCATTCTATGATTCTGTCATGCCTTTGGAGAAGCCAAATTTTTTAAAAATCTTATATTGCTGGTGGAAGAGTACATTATACATTCCCAAGTGAGCCGCATGCTCCACTATCCATAAGCCAATGCATGTTTTCAAACCCATGGTATATAAACTGCAGTTACACTGGTAAGAAGTTGCACCTAAAATTGAAGTATTAATCTGCTATATTTCTGCAGTGTGCTATAATCAGTGGTATAGCTTTGGAGAGAGTCTGTTTTCCTCCATGGTTCTCTTCATGCGAGCTGCATACTTCATCTGTCTTTGGTTACATGAAACCAAGGCTAGAACAACATAGTGCTGTGGAGAGCTAGAGAATTTCAGTGAATTGTGATACTGGCAATCTATTCAGAACAGTGACAATGCACTGCATCTTTCTAAAAAGCAGTATAACTGAGTGTAATCACTGAGGTGAAAGGAAAATGGAGTCCACATTGCACAGGGCAAGAGTGTCAGAGGAAGATACTTTGGATTTCTGAAAACAGATACTTGCAATACCTCCCCTATCCTCTGTCTGGCAAGGGGCAGTTTTTCACGTAGAGAACATATTTCTGTGTCACCAAAATTATGAGGAGTTTGGTTGTTCCTAGATATGGTGAGAGGCTGAAGGCGATGAGACAGTTCAGGCGAACTGTGGAAGTGCTGTCAAGTGACCTCGATATCTAGGCTTCCACTGTAAGAGGAGAGGTTATCATGTGAGTCCATCAGCTTTAGCTAGGTCTTTCCTCCATTGATTGACTGCCTATTATAAAAGGGAGCACTAGAGTGTGTTAGTGAGAAATTTTCTTGTGAATCTTTTAATTTGTGGAGTGGTTTTAAAATAATGTTATTAATGGTTAAATATTTGAAAAACGTAAACATATATGCGTCTAACTCAGAACTTGTATTTCTCTTGAGCTTTAACAACCTGCACCACTTATGCAATTTCAGTTATTATCTTGAGACTGACTTGGAGGTATTTTCCTGAATTCAAGTTGTCCAGTGTTTCTTCCCATTTTAAGGTCCTGTTTTCAGTTATGTGTAACTTTGCCAAACAATAATCGTTCAGTCTGAAATTTTCCATGTAACTTGCTTTAAAAAGGTTTTAAGAAAATTCCATCCAGACATTTCTTAAACTCAGTCTAGTTTAAGAAAAAAAAAAAAGTTTGACTGCGATAATTTTTAATCTTTTCGTTGAGTTTTTACTGTGTCTGCACTATGGAGCAACAGCTAGAAATAGAACAAGTGGATTGCTATTGTGCTGGTGCCAGGACAATGCTTTTTACTTTCATAAGCTTTTCAAAAATCTCAGTTGGCATGTGCTCAGATGAGAGTTTTAAGTTTGTCAGCTCTCCTCCCTGTAGTTTCTTGGTTCTCCAAGTGTTCCCCAGCCTCAGCTTTTAGAGGCTGCTTAGGGTTGTCTCTGAAGTTGCTCTTAGGGGTCCTGCTGGCTGTTCACTTTAAGAGCAGGAAGCCACTTGTGTTCTTGCAGTGTGAGGAAAACAAGGAAGGTAGAAGGAGCAGATTTGCTGGATTGCACTCTCCCTGCAGTCTTTCTTTTGGTTTCCTTGTGCCGCAGTGTTGTAGCTCAACTATATTAAAAGTGATCAGTATCACTGGACTTGGCAGATAGGTCAAATCAATAGCCTGGGTATCACACTAACCACAACTGCCTGCATCAGCCTAAGGTAATGTAAGGCTTCTCCTCATGCACAGTCACAACTGGTTCTAAAACTGGCAGCTGACCTAAGGTTTTTGTTGCTATTTCTTCCATGCTGCTGTCCCTCCGCAGACTGTGCACACTGTCTTTTAGGTGGTGCCATTTTATTCCTCCTCTGGAGAAGGCACAATAAGGGATGTGATTCAGGTACCTCCCTCTCAAGGGACTTCTCCTCAGAAGGTCATCATTATCAACCTGCAGTCGGGCCACTGATTGTTTTGGTTTTGTCACTTAGGATTTTCTGTCTCTGGGAAAAACATGATATTCTGTAGGCTCTTGGTCTGCCACCACTGTGTGCACTGCAGATTTGACACAGGTACACCAGAACAGCATGACTGGTGGATGTATCGCTGTTATACTGCTGTTCGTCTAAAGGAATATATCTGTCACGTCATAGCACAACTTGTCTGTATGCTATCCTAAAAACCAATATGGACATAACCCAAAAGATGGTTGTAGCCAATGCAAAAGCCTTCAAACACTGACTCATGAAGAGACTAGGATACATTGTAGAAGCTATGGAGATGCTGCACAAATATAAACTGAATTACATAAAGTAGAGCCAGACAAACTGAGAAAGATTATGTTGTATAAGTAAATGCTATTACCTTGAAAAAATGTTCAAAAAGCTATAGCTTTGAATGGAAGATTCTGATACTGTAGACTTTGTCAACTTGAGACATTTAAGATCAATATGTTTAAAATATGAATGATGTACTGAAGCTAATGACTGTTGAAATGAACAGATCCAGTGTGCCTTTCTACAGTGAAACATGACGAGTATCAGAACACTTCAGAATGTAATTGGTTTAAATTATGTTCTTAATCACTTTTAGTCTACAATTTGTTTTCAGATGTGTTATCACTGCTCTTTTTATGTCCAATACCTAAATTAAGCTATTAATGGAAAAAGAGGAGGAATGTGACAATTAGTGTAAAAGGCTACTGAGAACAATTTTTGATGCTAGAAAGATATTTTCCCAAAACTTCATTAATTGTACATCTCTTTAGGCAGAGGTCTATTGTATATGCCATTAACACTACTAATTACTGACCTTTGACTTACAGTATTTTCAGTTGCCGCTAATTTTTTTAAGGGATTGTCATCTTTAGCCAGGTTTGGTTTTCTTTCAAAGGGACCTCACTCAATACAATACAAATCAGAAATTAGCAAGAGAAATGGCAAATTTCTGAGAAGTAATCTGGAACCCGGAGAAGAAGTGTGAGCAAAGGAGGAACTGAGAGCTAACTCTGAAGTAACCAAATGGTTTTCTTTGATACACTGCTTAAATGAACAGTAGTTTACCAAGTAAGAAAATTAAAAGACCACTAGAGCAGAAACTTAAGTTTACAGAGGAAGAGCTACATGCTGATCAGCAAGCACATAATATTCTTTTACTTTTCTGTCAAGAAATTAATAGGATTATGTGCAGCATGTATGACAATTACAACGTATAATGGTGTTGGACATGTTAAAAACATGTTTTGTATGTCCATGCATATGCATGACTGGATTGTTAAACACTGGCGTCCACTTTTGTGTCTTCTTATTTTCAGGAATGAAATTGTTATGGTGTAGACCATTTAGACACCTAAACACAGGATAAGCACAACAGTTAGAGGCTATCTTCATACCTCATCCCTCTAAAAATTCTGTGCTGCAATAGGCTTCTTCACTCTGACTGTTTATGCAACCTGGGAAAGAAAAATGTGTCCCATTAACATAGCTAATATGTCCATGGAGCTATATATTGGGGTCATTAGGACAGGTAGTAGGGTTGTAGATCTCATGGGACAATTTGGCTGATCTGCAAGTGACAGGAATGTGTGAATCAACCAGGCAACTATTTCTCATGTTTTGTTTATAAATTTATCATAAAGCCCTTAAGGGTGGCATTATGCAGAAATTAGCAATGAAAATTATCTCCTGCTGCTCTACAAGATATCTAGATGTTCTCTCATAGCCAGGATTTCCAAAGGTCATTTGATACTTCCAAACTGAATCGGGGTCCTCTTCTTAATGCACCCTGTGGTATTGTGTTTTTCCTTGATTCTTTGGAGAAAAGTTTATTGTATTCTTCCAGCAACTCTCATCAGACTCTGCTATTTTGGCAAGAAATATTTTTTTCAGATAGGCCACCTTTGTCACATTCAAATTGCTAATTATGAAGATAATGTAGCACTCATTATTCATGTTGCTAACCATAACATTTTGCTAAAAAAACCAAACCCTATTTGTTTATTACAATGAGTGATATTTTTTCCTAATTTCCTGTCTCGCACCAGTTTTTTATTCTGAGCAGTTATTTTTGTCACAGTGTCATTATGTAAAAGGATAGAGCTTGAATTCTTTACTGCTTCCAGGATTAGCCCAGTTGTCACTTGGGAGACTGCTTGTGGAATGAAGAAATCAGATTTGGCCAAAAATTATGATCTACTATTTCTAAGCAGCCTGTTTAAAGATAGTTAAATCTTAAATGAATATTAATGTAATATAATTTAATAAATTTGTCCCATTTCACTTTTTCTCATTTACCTTGTTTCATAAACATTTTGAGAGGTCTGAAGGAAGAGGGCTGTACCTCAGAGTATAACTATTGGTTAAGGACACAACATTCATTATTTTTTGGCTGCTCTACAAGCACTTTTGTATGTAGTTGTTCTCACTTCTGCTTACTGTGGTTTGATTTTGAGTATTGTCTGCTATGTGTAATTCCAAGGCAATTTCAGATGAGACATTGAAAAAAAAATTTCTGGAAGTAAACTGCCCGTATTTTGAAATCAATCCATTATCAAGCAGAGTTAGTACTGTTCTTGTTAGTGCATTTGTTCATTTCAAGATGTTTAGCCATTAATTCTTCTGAGATTAATCAAGTGGTAAAACAATTAACATCTCAATGACATCTTGTCTGGATCTGGGGCCCACATGGCTCGCAAACAACTGTTTATTCATTTAGGAATCAATTTTGACATGTTTTACAAATATTTGACCAATTCTCTGATTTTTCCAGATGTTTTAAAATTGGCTGCTACACTATCTTCTTTTAAAAAACCCAAAACAAAAAAATCCCTCTTCTTTCTCCAAATTATCTGCTATTTTGATATCACTCCAGTTTTTTCCTTTTTTTTTTTTCCTTTTTTTTGTTAAAGTTTCAGAAAAAAACTATGGTCAAACAATCGCAAGCCTATTTTTTTAAAATGAGGAGTCTATTGTAGAGAGAAAAATTCAATTGTCAATAGCTCAGTTCTTACTATACTTAAGGTCTTATAATAGGCTACAGAAATTGGTTTGAATATTGTTCTTATGCCGTTATGTCTCTTAGATATAAATATACCCAAACTTCCATTCCTTGAGAAGAAAACATTAAAATCTCATGAATAAAACAGTAAGCAACCAGATTTGGAGGTTGCATAGGAGACAGATTGATTTAACTGGATACCATGTCGTGTCCTGGAAATCAGACTTTTGATCAAGGTTTTCTGCCCCAGAAATTATTACATTAATTTTTGTTACTAGATAAGGCTGGTAGATACAACAGTTAATGGCTCAGTTTTCAAGATTCTGAGACATAGTCTCATTTGCTGAGTGAGAAAATAAGTGCAATTTGTGAGAGGTTAGAATTATCAAATGAAGACTACTATATCTTTAGATCCTTTATCTAGGCATACTTAGAAGGCATACTTAGATCCACTATTAGATCCATCGTTCATCTTTAAATAATCATTTGAGTGTGCCCTATCTTGAACCACTGCTTTGGAAGTTGAGAGTATTTTAGTGCCTTATTTTTCACCAGTTGCACGGACAGCTTTCTTTATAGAATAACAGATTGTTTAGATTCCAGATTATAAAGAATGCAGCTCTTGGGATTCCTGGAGGTCTTCCTGAAGGCCTGAAATGTGTTTTTCTAAGACTTTACACAGGCTCTCAGTGAAATTCCTGAGCCAGTATAAAATCATATTGAGTTTTTTTCTTGAACTATGTTACATGACTGTCCAAGCATATCCTGTCTTACAAACCCTTTATGCTCCTTACATTCCATTACTTTTTTTTAACTTTTTTTTTCAGTCATTGTTACAACCTCAGGTGGATAAACAATTACTCATTCTAGTCCAACACAGTTGTCTAGTGTGAGAAGTTCCACTTGAAGAAAAATAATGTATCTATGGGCATATTAATGCTTTAATAAATGCTCAGGGACAGAAGACACCAGCTCTCCTTAAAAATAATGGAATAATTCAAACATGGAAATACCCTTATATCTTGCAGACAAAAACACAGAGAAATTAAATGGCTACGTGAGTAAATATCCTGTATGTCCCAAGTTTTTCTCTCCTGTATGAAATTATGCACCATGATTCTGAAACTGGTTTAATTTTCAGTAATTCCACCAAAGCAGGTGAACTTCCATTGGTTAATACCCATGAGTATATGTCTACATGCACACAGAGGATGGGCTAGAAGCAAGTTTTTCTATAAATTAATTTACTGTAGGTTGGCAATACCTTCTGCATGCTTACTGCCTTCTCCTACAGCTGCAGCTTGTGGAAGCTGAAATTCGTCCCCTGAAAACCAAAACTGTCACGTGTCCCCAGGTCCCCCTGGGCAATAGGTTTGCAGCCTTGGACATTGAAGGGGAGGTAGGTGGGGAGACGCGGGAAGGTTCCCCTGAGAGGTTTCCAAGGGTGAGGCAGTCGACTCTGC
>WKFP01014840.1:3213581-3239666 GCA_011057875.1 Pterocles orientalis | reverse complement strand
AGCCCTTCACCTCCGTCCTACCGCCGAAAGCATCCCCGGGTCCGGCCCCCCCGTCCCGTCCGGCCGCTCCCCCTTACCCCCGCCACCGGCCCTCGGTGCGCGGCCCCGGCCCGGCCCCCGGGGCGGTTTTGTGCTCCCGGTTACGCGGCCCCTGCCCTCTTCATTTCCTCCTGGCCGGTGTTCTTGTCCGAGGGGGCAGGGACAAGGAAGGACCACTTTCCCTCCCTCCCCTTCCACCCCCCGCTCCTGGTTCAGGACTTCAGTGTGGAGGTGGGTGTGCAGCACCGAGCACCCCGGGGGAGGCAGCCAACAGCCCCCGGGGATGCAGCCTGGGCTGGAGGGTGGAGGGCTCCGGGGGGATGCTTCTGTGGGTGATACAGAGCAGACACACTGTGCTTGCCATGCTGGCCAACCACCCATCCCCAGACCTTTGTCCAGTTTAATTTTCTAAGGATGCTTCTGGAGTTTCAGACACTTCTTATACGTACCCCCCTGGAAATTCTCCTCCCAAAAGAAAAAACACAGAAGTCGTGCAGCGACTGAGTGAACACCGCAGTGGGGACATGCTTGTGTTTTCCTAAGTCGAGTGGGTCGCACACACATGCACACACACACAGAGGCTGGAGCTGGAGCTGAAAACCAAGGACAACGAATATGGAATGGATCAGAAAGATAAATAGCATAAAATCAGGAACAGTCCAGTCCCACACTTGCCATTTGTTATAGAGAGAAGAAGTAAATGGGATTCACATGTCGAGCATTAGCTGGTTGTTAGTCTGTAAGATAATATTAACTTTAGTGCTTGCTGCTTTACTCCAGTTTTCCAAAGGCAGTTCCAGGAGGCGCCCAGCCTGTAATTTAGGATGGCACATACTGTGTGAAAGAGGCTTTGGCACTGGGGCCTACCAGCACATCAAGGTGATATTAACATAATAAAACGTTTGGAGAGGGAGTAGGAGCTCATAAATTAATGCATTCTACTGTTTTAATGCTAGGAGCTAACAATGCGCTTCCTGTTAGGCTGATCGTCCCGCTGCAGCCTCACAGCTGTTTTAAAGGTGCTGTGAAATTAAAGAGAGGGAAGATGATTGTCTTTAAATCAATGTTTAATGATGTGTTATTAGGAGAAAAGTCTTCCTCCAGCAGATGTTTACATGCTGAGGATGGAGGGGAGCTTCCCAGGCTGTCTGCCTGCCTGACGAACTGGGGAGACTCCCCTGTGTCCCACAAGTCTCGCAGATGGCCCTGATGTCCCCAGCATGGGGGGACTTGCTTGCTCAGCACCGGGCTTGGCTGAGAGCTGGCACTGGGAGAGGCTTTGCCCTGGTCTTTGGGTGGGTGTGAGGAAACTCCTCCAGGATGTTGAGTTGCTACAAGGTTTTTAAGTAATTTGAGTTGGGACTATGAGCAGGTGAATACAGCAAATGCTGATCACTTCCCACCCATGTTCAGCACAGGTCATGGCTGCCAGGATCCTTCCCCTGTAAAGATCAGATACAGATGCAGGAATATCCCTTGACCCAGGAGTCTTTCTGGAGGGACAAGCTCCGAGTGATGTCCCTTTTAATGGGGGTTCAGAAGAGCTCTGGAGAGCCAGACAACTGGTCAAAGACCCACAGCAAAGGAGTGGGGCTGGGGCTGGGCTGTGGGCTGCAAGGGCAGGTTGTGTACAGACCCCGTCCCTCCTGGCCTGGGAGATGATCTTTGCTGAGCACCTATACTGGGCTGGAAGCCTGTCCCAGCTCTTCACTCGGGGATCGGTTGGACTGAGACACCTCTGGCTGTGCCCTAACAGCCAGCTCCAGGTACTAGAAAAAAAATGTTGCTTTGAGGCAAGATGTAGGAGTGAACTTATGGATGTAATGCCTAGAATAAGATGGAAAGAGAAGATGTGAGTGTAAATCTTTCTGCAGATGCCCAAGTCTTGTTATTTCCTTTGTGCTTGATCCAAAGATGGATTAATTAGACACAGTGTCTGTGCTTCAGCTTCCAGTTTAAATGATGGCCATCATAAAGCTTCTCTCCCAGAGAAGACATCAGATGGATTCAGATGCCAACTACACACAGGGGCTTGTGCCCAAAAGATGTGAGGAGTGCAGAGTGTTGCTGGGGGTCAGGAGGGAAGGGCCAACCCCTGCTGGGTACCTCATCGCCAGGTGACCCTCCTGCTGTCAATCGTAACAGCATCAAGTTGTCTCCAACCCAGCCCGGTTTCCAAAAAGATGTTTTCCACAGCTCGTATTCCTCACCGTGGTGGCACAAATTGTTCCTACACAAACAGAAGAATCCTTTGCAATTGTTTTTTTTTCTTTTTTTTAAGTCATCACAAACATTAATTAAAAGAAAGTCTCTCTGTATTTCCAAATATAGTGAAGAAATGTCTCTCCAAGATCGCCCATTCCTTTATTTGCATCCCTCCCTGTCAGTGCATCCTTGGGATAGAGGCTGTGCTGTTTCTTTGGGAGAAACCGGGATGTTTGGAACATGACTGGATTATAACTTTTCGAAACTTCCCAGAAGAGGCAAATTGTAAAGGAATAAGGTTCTTTCTGTGCACGCACATTTGTTTTGGAGCCAACTGGAAAGGAGAGCTCAGAAAAAAAAAAAAAAGACAAATTGTTTGGAAAATATTGTCCTTCCCAAGACAGACCTAACCATATGGGGGGAAGGGAGTCAATACAGAAATTTTCCCTTCCGATTCGAGTCCAGCAGCCCTCCCATTCCCTCCGCTGGGAGGTTTGTGTGAGTCAGACCTGCAAGATCATCCGTTCAGGGTAATATTTCCAGCATTTCAGTCTCCTCCCTGCTTCACTCCTATTTCCCAACGAAAGAAGTGGGGGGTGAAGTAGGGGTGCCCTCATCAGAGTTGTGGTAAGAGCAATGGGAGGGGACCCAGAGCTGTCCCTGTCCCTCCTAAGCTCATCCACAGCCCAGCATCACCGAAGATGAACTAGAGTGAAGGAAAAGGCGGAGCTGCTCCATCGCTTAGAAAACATATCCATAAGTTTTTGCAGATAATTGCAAAAAGCAAAAAGCACACTGGAGCAAGGAAAATGAAGGATGAGGACCAGGAGAAGTCCTCTTTCCAGCCCTGCCCAGCCTCCTGGTGTGACTCCAGCAAACCCTACAAGGTTCTTGTGCCTGCAACCGACTATCCCGACCTCCCCGCAGGGCGTGGGCAGGTTGAGGCAGGAAAAGGTGTTAGGCAAATGGAAGAAGCTATAAAAGAGCAAAGTTTATTGGCATTTTGATAGTGCTTGTGAAAGGCTGCTGGAGCTGCACTGGATCGATAATGCTAGAGCTGATTTTTCTGAGGACAAAATGAGAGGTGCAGTGCTGCCTCGGTGGTTAGATGGAAACACAGAAAATACTTGTGGCGGCGAGGAAATCCCTTCGCTCCTTTTAAATCACTGAATTTATCATCCTTGTCATCTTTAAGTAATAAACAAATGTGATATTTATGCATCCCCGACTGCTGATGGTGACGTTTATGCAACAACAACAAAAAGAAGCTGCAGCAATTGTGTACGTTGGCAATTAGCAGCGTGCAGAGCGTGCGCGATGCTTTGAAAGAAGATGTTGGGAAAGAGGGTTTTTTTTGTGTGTGTGTGGTTGTTTTTATTCCCTGGTGACAAGCTCCTAACAAGCTGCAAACCAGGGATCACCCACAACAAACAAAAACAAACAAACAAAGTTTTGTAGAGGGTGGTAATACTTAGTTTAATTCTTTTAGGCCTTTAAAAATAATTATAGCCCCGTCTGTGACAACTGGGAAGGCCACATTTACCCCAATAAAACTGCTTGTTATTCTTCGAGAATGACTTTTGGAGATGTTTCCTTATACAATGTGGACGTTAATGGGAGTAGATCTCAATCAATGAAATATTGATGTATTTCTCGTCTTTGTAATGGGAGGATTTTCGATTCTGCAGCTTGCGGTCAGCTGTTTCCTTGCCAGTTAAATCGCAACACATTTAACGACTTTCTAGAGATCTGTCTGAGGACTTCCTGCCAAAGAGCAGCATCCTGGGGATTTGGGCATTAGTGAAGAGTTACTTAAGGTCTAGACATCGATCCAAGTATCTCTACTACAGTTTATTCCATGGTTTTGGGGGAAAGTGATAAACGACACATATACCTTCAAACCAGGAAACACGCCTCCGGTGTTCCCATAGGGTCGTTGTCACATCTGACTCCAGATACTCTGCTGTTCTCAGTATTATTCATCTGTGCTTTGACAGCACAACTGTGTCTGAGCTCGTGTCATAGTGGATCTTATCCTGCCACCTATTAGACCTTGGCGTCTACTTAAACCAGCTTCTCAGGCCTTGGCGGAAAAAAAACCCCACCATATAGATAAATATAGATTTCGATACTCAAGTCTACTTTCAGCTGAGAAGCGTTTAGCTTCAGCCCTGACAGGGACCAAGAAAATATTTAAGGGTAAATTTGTTCTCATTCATAAAGAAATGGCTGAGGACAGAGATGTGAGGTATTCTGGGGACTTGTCCCTGGGTAGGTGTGTGCTTTATTCCCCCTTCTTCCCCAGGGATTGGCTTTGGGCCATGGCGAGAAGCAGCAGAGGGGACTTTGGCGTGGCCACCCTTCATCCCTGATGTTAAGCAGTGCCGTGGAGCAGGACTGCCTCCTCTCCAGCCCTGTGGGACCTTCTCTGTCTTGTACATATTGCTGTATCTATTACAACTAATAACTTCCAAAGTTGTTTTAAAACTATTTAAGTGCCTGATGATCCATCTGAAACTCATCTCCATCCTGTGCACAGGTCCCAAGCATCAATCTTTATAGGTGACCACGCTGGCCAGCGAGTGGAAATGAGGTAAATACACATGGTTTGGCAGGAGCTGTGTATCAGAGATCCCTTTCTGGCAGCGGACACAGGTTCTCATACAAATGAAAACTGATGGCTTAGTATTTTGTTGCATTTTTTTCCCACCAGAGTTATTACCCCCTAATTGCAGGGATGGAGTAAACCGAAGAGAGCGTGCTGGTTCAGGGAGAGGCTGCCATGCATCAGCCTTGAGCTGTCACCTGGGGAGCTGAGGCTGGGGGGCTCCCCTCCTGCTTCCACTTTCTGCCCTAACCGTGCTTGGCACCAGCACATCACTCACCTGTGGGTGAAGCTGGGATTAAACACAGGCTGGCGTTGCACTAGAGGTGGCATTTCCAAGGGATTTTGTAGTTTCTGTGCAGCTCTAGGGATGCAGAATGCAACCAACTCTGCATCTCGTTACTCATGGACCTGCCAGAGCAAGCTGGATTTAGATGACCTCCACAACTGCCAAACCTACCCCCAAGGTCTGCTGAATTCAGCCAGGCAGAAAGGAGAGGTGGCTTCCAGAGGGACCCTGAGAGCGGCCGGTGGAGCTGACATGACACAACATATTTTTTTATGCCCGTGTGTGTTTTACAGCAGAACCTGTCACCAGGCAGAGGATGCTCAAGGTGGCTTTGGTAGCTGCACGTGTAAAGACCTGCTGGATCTTGTTACTCCCAAAAGCTTTGCACTGCATGAACCTCCTCAAAGAGCTGCCCTTGCACACGTGGTCCTCCTGCCATCTACCCCGGGGACATCATCCTGCCAAAGATGCCCAGACCACCACCCTTCTGCTCTCCTGACACCTCTCTGTTCCAGGCCACTGTTTCAAAGCTGGATTGGCAGCTTTCTGGTCCACAGCAGACGTCTTGTTGGTGTCTCCATCTCTGGTTTACCATGATCGGCAGCAAAAGGAGCACATACCTCTGAAAAGCGAAAGGGGCACGTACCTCTGAAGATAAAGCAGCACAGAATAAGGATTCTCACTATCATCCCTCTCTGTTTTCAGAATCAGCAGGGCATTTTGGTGAAAGGCAGAGACATTTTTTGTGCCTGTATATTTCACAGACCCTTCGTAGAGACCAGCTTGTCCATGCTGTGGGGCAGAGGCAAGTTTTTATACTCTTGTATGGGCAAAGCTGGACAGTTCCCAGAGCAGGATCAGGCCCCCAGGAGGTATCTTCCCAGGCTGGAAAACCACCTGGGTTTTTATTTGCAGTTTACCACTGCAAATACGGTATGTAAATACGATGTAAATACATTTTCTCCAAAGGTATGAAAGGGCTGAGCTCTCTTCTGCTACAACATGACTGCACCAAAGCAGAGATGCTCATAGCAATGAAAGATCAAGAAAATGAATGAGTTTGGGTGCAAATATTTGGTGTTTAGAAAGCAGATGAATTGTCCATGTGTGTATATTAAAAACACCTTTAGCATTTTTGCTGTCCTGAAAGCAACATCTATAGAAGAAGACTAACTTGGAGCACTCCCAACGACTGGGCTGACCACAACGTAATCACCAAAACTAGGTTTAAGGTTAAAATTAAACACCTGTGTGGAAAGTGTTTGCAGAAGTCCTCATTTGCCTGTAAGCAAGAAAATTAAGGCATTCATCCAGCTCCGTGAAATGCTGTGAGATCTATGGGTGGGAAGTGCTAAGTCTTACAATTATTATTTGCTATATATTCATATTTGTTGTTCAAGAGGATTTGTGTGCGGAGAGAACTTGGAGGATCTGGTCTGGCTTTGTGTGCGCTGGGACTCTCGAGGGATTTTTCAGTGTCTACCACAATTATAGATGAGGACCGAGTGAAACCTTGTGGTTTTACTCTACAAAACATTAAGTTCAGCGACTGCCCATGTTTGCAGGGGAAAAAAAAGATAAATTAAAAAAGTATTTCAGAACGTATTTGAACAGTATTTCAGTGGTGTGGCTGGAACAGAGTCTTTTTAAAAAGGGATCACACCTGGCTAGAAGGGAAAACTGCAGGCTTAGGCTCCTGGTCAGAAAATTGAGCACTATGCAGGAGGGTGTTGGGTATTTTAATCCTCCTCTCTCTCCCCCAGCCTGCAGAGATAATCCACCTGCATGATGGGCACACGGAGGTGTTTTCGCCTCTGTGTTGTTTGTAGTGGTTGATGTTTTGTGTGAAGATGTACCTGGCCGGGGCTTTTCTTGCTTCACCTTTTGGTACCTGCAAAGGAGAAGAACAGAAAGTTTCCCTGTTGACTTGGGGAAGTTGGATTTTTGTGTTTTGAAAGATGACACGTCTTTCTGGGTGAACTGCAAGAATTGCCAAAAAACATTTGAGGTGTGTTTGTATAATTGCTTACTGTACGTCTCCGGATTAGCGAGTGCATTTAGATGTTTAGTTTTAAGGACCAGAGTTTATTCTGCTTCATGCTTAAGTAAACACTGGAAGTTCAGCTCCTCCATACCGGATAAGACCTCTGGTTCATCAGGTCTGGGATCCTGCCTCTGGCAGTGACTCACATCTGATAGCGGGAGGAGCTGCCATGCCGCAGCAATGCAGCTGGGATGTGTGCGCTGGGATGCAGGGACCGGCTGGGTACCGCATGCTCCAATCCTGCCTGTCCTGAGCAGCAAACCCTTTGCTTTCACATCATTGCACCTTCCTTGGTTTTAATACACCATAAAACGTTGGAAATGTTTCTTCGAAAGAGCCTGATCGTCTTCATCGATAGTGCCTGCAGACCTGCTGCTGCTCCATCTTTTCCACGTCGTGGCCATACTGGCACTTTGCCATGAGAAACCTCCCGTGGTTTCTGCTCTTGTACACCGGCGTGTCCTGGCATAGGTGTGCTGGGCTCCTTGGTCATGGCTCACACCTGTAGAAGTTGCTGGTATTAAAGACTGAAGGTGGGAAAAGCATTCCCCAGGTTTACTTCAGCATTTATAACCACTCCTCCCACCGCTACGGTGCATCTGAGCTGAGCTCAGTTTGTTTTTTTAAACTTCAACCCTTACGTGACATATAATAACTCTAAAGTGCGTTACAAGCCAAGATTAGAAGGTATAACATGAGGTGAAACCGTATATGGGAAGTAAGGATGCATGAAGGATTTTGTACAAAGGAAGTAACCCACTGTACATAAACTGGGGAGCTGCTCAGGGCAAACCTTTAGGATTTGATGGATTATTATCCCTGAGATCCAGTGCTAACGAGTGTTTATTTATTATAGCTCCCTACTCCTCCTCCTCCCACCATGTCCCAGCCTTGGGGCTCCAAAAGACTCCGGAATGCCACTTTTCCCTGAGTGCCTCATCACTGATCTCATTGCTTGGGGATCTCCGATTGAGGCTGGAGCTCAGATCTGAGCTGCTCTCCTGCTCTCTGCTCTAAATAAGCAGGAGAAACATGGTACAGCTCTGAAGATTTAATCAGAAAACATGTGTGCGGTTGCTCTGCCCCCCACATCCCCTGTGCCCGCATGTCCCAGCCCTGCCACCCCGCTGATGCTCCCAGGGCTTGCACCTGATGCTTTTCTCAAGAGCTGTGAAAGGTGACATTGTTCCAGTGCTGTTAGCACCTAACGCTGCTGCTGAACATTTTCCATCCCCTTATTACAAATGCGAGTGCAGAGAGTCAGATCCCCATGAATGGCTCTGCGCAGATGCCTTCCTCTTTGTTGGGTGACTCTGACTCTTCCTCACCAAGGCTGGATGGACACTCTCCTGTGAAAGTGACTGGAAATGCTGTTTTCTGGAGGGGTCAGTGGTTTGTGTGGTAGAAAGCTTTCTAGATTTGACTGAAGGAACACTTTCACGCTGAACCGAGGCCAGTCCAGGTCCCTCTCTTGACAAAGGAGGTAGCAAAAGAAGGATATTAGCTGTGAGCTGCAATGGTCCCGTTCCCTTTTTTTCCCCAGTGCTTTATTTGGATGTTTCTTTTAGAATTCTGCATTTCATGCTATCTAACTGCAAATTTAAAAGCTGTGCAGAATTATGCAGCTCCACTCTTTTTTTTTTTTCTTTTATTATTTTTTTTTTTTCTGTTAAATTCAGCTTGTATTTGTTTTGGTTGGAATTTGGCAGAAGCGACTGTGCCCTAAAGGCAAGAGGCGTGACTTGCAGAGCCGGGTACATCCCTAATCCCCTGACTGCAGTGACACTCCCGGCAGCGGCAGCGCTGGGAACAGGGAGGCTCTTTTGTCTCTGACAAAAGGAGCATCGTGTTAGAAGCATGTATGACTTGATAAGATATTCCTCCTGTAGAGACGGAAAGGAAATAACCTCGGAGGCCAGAGGCAGAACGTACATTATCCATTACGCCTGGCAGCACATAGCCCAGGGTTTAGTCATGGGCAGTCGTAACCTTCTAAACTGCTGTGCTCCCGTGGCTCTCTCTCCTGGAAGGATTATTCTGCAGCCTAACACATTTCATCGTTGGGAAATATTTCCTGATATTCAGCCTAAACCCCTCCTTTCTTAATCTCATCCCATTACTCTTAGTTATTCCCCACATATAACTGTAAATAATTCTTCTCTCTCCTTGGTGTCTACAGCCTCCAAATACTTGTAGGCTGCTATAATGTCCCCTTGGTCATCTCCTAGCTGAGCTATACGCAGTCTCCATCCTGGCCACCTTACCGTGGTCCTCCACTTTCCTCCAGACCCCTCTCCAGTCCCTTCCCTGCCGCTGTTCTGCCGTGAGGGGCTCTGGCCAGCACTCAGCCTTCCCCACACAGCTCCCTGCAGGGCTGTCCCCACAGGGTGTCCTTTGGGACACACACCCATCCCCATGCGCTTGCCAGGCTGTCACCCTCCTACACCTCATGATGCTCCTTTCCCCCCTCCTGCAGCTTCTGAAGATGGAGCCAAGCTTGGCTGAAATTGTGTTTTCAACTTGCTTTGCCTTTCTTCTTACGGATCCTTTCTCAGCTCCTCTAGATCCCAGGGAAAAGGGAGCTGGGAGCTGTCTCTTTCCCCCTTCCCTGGGCAGCAGGACCTGCCGAGCAGCTGCAGTGATCCCACCTTGTCATGCCTTTTGTTTTTTCAATCTTTTTCTCACTGAGAGGAGATGTTAAACCCCATCGGCTGTTTGTAGGATTATTAGTGTCAGAGCTGGTGGCTGGAGGAGAGTCCCAGGATAGCTGCATTTCGAGAAGCCCCTGCCCGGCAGGGTTCTCTCGGGAGCCCTCCCGCAGATTGCCCATGGGCTCGGTGGCCGTGGGAAGACGCTGTGAGATTCAGGGTCCCTCTTCCCCAGCGCTCAGCTCCCATCACCCAGCAGCAGCCATGAAACCCGAAACGCCTCCATCCAGCCCAGGGCAGGCTGGCTGTTAATTCCTCCCCGTGTAAATTTACACCCGGAGCTGTTTTCTGACAGCGGGCAGAGGGCAGGCAGGGAGAGAGCTGCCCGGCCACTACAAATTAGAATGCTGAGTGGCAGCTCTCGCAGGGATGCTGCTCCCTTCTCCCCGACGTGCTGGGCTGCCTCAGGCTGCAAACTCTTGATGCTCATTGCAGTCATCATGGTATTTTCCCCTTGGTGTACCACAGTTAATTATTTCTGTGTTGGGTTGCAGCTATCATCTTCCCCGACCTGCAGCGCCTGCGGCAACAAGAGCAAGAGCAAGCAGGTGACTGGGAGCCCAGTGCGGTGGGAGCGGGGCAGCTGGCTCCATGCAAGCTCTTTCCTCCAGGACTGTGTTGCCAATGTTGGGCTGTAAGTCTCAGCAGTGGGAATTTTGCCTTCCTCCTCCTTCACTGCATGAGGAGGGTCCAGATGCACCTTCTTGGTGGCAGGAGGGATGTGCTGGGGCAGGTAGAGGCCCAAGGGCAAGGTCACATCTTGTGTTGCCTGTGGAGGATGCTGTCTGCACTCCAGTAAGTGTCTCTTGTGGTGGGATCAGGGTGTCTTGCGTGGATCCACTGGGGAGGTGGGCTGGGAGGGGAGACGGAGCCCTGGCTCAGAGCGGCAGCGGCCAGCTTGCACTCAGCATCGCACTGGTGATGGCTACAGGGCTCTGGTCTTCCTCTTGGAGGCAGAAATCCCATGTGATCAGCCCACATTGGAGTCTTCTGGTCCAACCACGCCAGTGGGGACCTGGGAGGACTCACTGCAACCTGTACATAGGGACAACTAATCATAGAGTCACAGACTGGTTTGTGTTGGGAGGCACCTTAAAGATCACCCAGTGCCACCCCCTGCCATGGGCAGGGACACCTCCCACCAGCCCAGGTTGCCCAAAGCCTCATCCAGCCTGGCCTTGAACCCCTCCAGGGATGGGGCATCCACAGCTTCTCTGGGCACCCTGGGCCACTGCCTCACCCCCGCACAGGAAAACATTTCTTCCTAATATCTGGTTTAAAGCTAAATCTAAATCTAATCTAAATGTCTGTGGTCAGAGTGCTGGAGAGGAGCCTCCCTCCAGGTGCATCCATCCCTCCTCCAGCACCTCCTCCGGAGTCATGCAGCTCAGCATCACCGACACGGCTCTGCACAGACCGGCCAGTGTTGGCAGGCAGGTGGGCTGGGAGGCCAGAAAGCATTTTATTCTTCAAAGGATGCTTTGAATAGGATGAAACTGGCACCTCCTTATAATTACGAAGTTGGGGAGTTATACTGACAACGTGAGTCACGCTGCCGTGCCTTTGTGAAGCTGGTTGCCTGCGTTACGTACACATGCACTCAAACACACGCCTGGTGCGAGGGGCTGCTGTCACACTTTCCTTTTCCTGATTTTAGCAAATTAGTAGCATTAGAAATGCACGCAAGTTAGTTGTGAGTGATTGTGAGTGGTTTGGGAAGTGTAACTTCACATGCTTCTGTCTAAATTTGCGGTACCCCTGCGTATTTTAACAGACAGCGTGCCGTGACTTTTTTGTTTGCTTGTTTCAGGTTTATAGTTTGCAGTCAAATAAATCAGCAGCTATTGACAGCTATTGACTCTCTGTTTTATATACCTGAACATGACCAAATTCAGGACTTAATTTGCATTTTTCCCCTTTGCAAGAAAAGATTTTGGTTTATCGTTGGCAATTTTGTTGACGTGTGGCAGTTTTGTACAGAAAATGCTTTGCCGTTGCATATGTCCTGTTTTTCCGAAGGTTTTGCTCAGCTGCGTGTTTATACAGCAGAATAGTTTCTGCTGTTCTTCCTCGTACCTATTCTTTCAATAAATACCGTTTCGCTGTGATCTGACAAGCTCATAACTGCTCCGGTGCAACAACTTGCCCATACATATTGTGGTGTTGTATTAAAGAACTCCCTCATTATTCCAGTGCAGTCTGTATCTCCAGCATTTGTCAAGGCTTGTTCCATTCAAACGTCTTTGTTTTATCAGAGGGGAAAAAAACAACTAACCCTTTAGAACTGTCACTGAGGACAATTAATAATGTTTTTTTAAAAAAAACAAACAAAAAAACAACAAAAAGAAGAATAGCACACCATAAGGAATGCCTCAATAAGGAAATAAGGTATTGGAGCCAATCTGGAAACGAGCTCCGTGTCCCAGGCTGAATGTGTGCCCAGAACGGGTGGTGTCATGTAAGGAGACGGGTGATGGCTGGAAGCATCGGGGATGCGAAAGCTCCTGGGTGCCCTCCCTCAGGGGTCAGCCCTGGTCCAGGCAAGGCTGAGGTCAGCCCTACCCTCGTCCAGGCGAGCGGATGGCTGAGAAATGTGCTCTCCTCCTCCTTAGTGCCATTTCAGTGTGATGGAAGCATTTAACGATCTTCTAAGTCTTTTGCCAGGAAAACTTAAAATCCTAGTGAAAAATCTCCAGTGGTATTCAAAAAATCCCCCAAGTGCTACCAGATCCATGACCATTCGGAAGACCTAGATTAAATGTTTAATAGATACAGTTTTCCTTATTCAAAACTCACACTTTTAGCCAAAAGTTGAATTTTATACTTTTTGACTTATTTTTTTTTCATGCCCACAGGTGGAACAGAAACAAGAATTCCAAGTCCTTTACCTGCAAGGCTTAATATTAATCTTATATCACTAATACTAATTTTATACTGACATAGTGTCAGTCACATCGCTGATGCCATAGAAATTACACAGGTGTCAGCTCTGCTCTGGAAAGCTTCCACGGAGCTCTGGTAAGGTGATGAGGATGTGTCAATCTTCTGCGGTGGTTTTACACCTGCAAAGCCCCCACATTCGGTTGCTCTCCAGCGTGAGTGTGGGCTGTCACTTCTTGCCTTTTTTTGCCTCGGGAGCCCATCAGTAAAATGGATGTCACCGTATCCCATTTCAAAATCCTCTGCGGTAGCTGCTGCTGGTGTTACAAGAGTATTCCCAGATGTCTCTTATACTGGATTCATTTAATTTTCAGATAATAAACGTACACAGCTTTTTATGTCTTAGGTTATAGTTTAATTTCTTATTCTTTTATCCAAAACCCTGCCGTGCCCCAAATCTGAGCTGTCGCAGGGAACAATATCAGCTCTAACCTCAGAGGATTTGGCTACGTGGGCAGTGCAATCTGAATAGCAGAATGCAGGCGAGATGACTTTACCGGTGCTAGAAAAAAGCAGATCACTGGCTTTTGTTCAGCACTGGCTTTGCTCTCACCATCCTACGGTGCAAAACCAGGAGCTCCCTCCCCTTCCAGATGAATTTGAAGTTGCTCAGTGTAACTCCCTGGGATTTGGATCCGCTCTGAGGAACAGAAAGCCAAACTTCGCCTTTGCTCAAATCAGAAGATTTATGAAAATTATAAAGCTTGGCTGGTATGGCTTGTTGAGTGCTTGGAAGCGTGGAGCATGGTTGAACAGCCTTGACTTGCAATCTCCTTGGTGCTTTTTACCTGCTGACTTCTGTGCAATTACTTGCACTGTTCTGTGCTGTGCGGGACCTCGCGGGGTCCCTTTGAAGGCAACCTCAGGGTCCCTTTGATTTCCAAACAAAGAGTGAACAAGACCCCAAGGAGAGAAAGAAGATCATCCCATAAGCAGCATCCTTTCACCGTCATGAAGGACAGACTAAAATATCTTGAACCAGATATTGCCATAGCGTGGGGCACTAGAGCGCGCACGGCTTCTTCTGAGCCTCTCTTTCTTTTCCTTCCGTAGCCTGTAGATTCCTGGCAGGAGGATGCAGGGCTGTTTGGACTACTGATGCGGTGCTCTTCTACGCTTACTAAATGGAGCAGAGCAATTCCCATTGCTCTCAACCTCGATTGTGTTGCCAGCGCTCAGTTCACTTGGAAAGCTTTGGTCTGATCACACACATTCAGCACACGCTCTTTTAAGTGGTTTCCAGCACACTGCATAGAAAGAAGGGGAAAGGATAACGATCCTGTGGAGGTTTTGGAAAGAGCTGAGCATAACCTTGGTGTCCAGGCTGACATTCCACATCTTCAAGACTCTGTGCTTTGCTGCACTTTTGGACTGCTCCAAGGCAATGGACCAAGGCAAAGATAACGTCAGGTAGTTAAAGCCCTTGTTTCCAAGTCCATCTCCACATACAGACCCATCTCGTCATCGGTATTTGCGTGTGCACACATCTGCGTAAAAGCAACACCTGCTTTTTCTCCTTTTCTACCATTTCATTCCATTAGATGCATTCTTTCCTGAAATGGTCCATGACTGCATGATTCCAAACCTTGACACACTTGGATTTTGTTGGGTTCTGTGCACATGTCCCTGGCACTTGTCTGCAATCCTCCATTATGACCATTAGCAGAGGTTCAGTACAACTGAACTCAAAACTTGAACCCCAGAGCTGGTCTTCCTGCCCACAGCTGTGATTTCATGATGCTTTCAAGTAGGCATGGCTGCCAAGGAAGTGGATCTGTGCTTCTCCAAGGTGAGGTTGCTCCTCATCCACCCAAGACCATCCCCTTGGTGCCCTGGAGAGCCACCAAGACCCAGGCCAGGTTAAATCAAATGAACCATGAGAAAAAAGTGCAGAGCTTCCTGACATTTTTCCCCAGGGGTCTTGGACATGACAAGGGAGGTTGAACATCCCTCTTGAAGGGATGTGGCAGAGCCCAGTGCGCACTGGATGGGACCAGTTCCCACCCTGCAGCCTTAGTGGTCAGTGCTGGATTACTCAACCCTCCCTTTTATTTCTACCAAACAGAAAATTTTCCAGTGTGCCCCATACGTACTGCAGTCCTGGCAGGGAGTGTGCTGACAGTGACTATTGTATCAGAGCTCACTAAATCTTTTGAGAGTTCTGGCTGTTTGGGCTTAAGCCCCAAGGAGAATTTCCATCCCTGTTGCTGCTCTTTGGTCCTGCAGTGGCTCTGCCGAATCCTTTTTCCAGTTCGAGTCCCTGTTCCCCAGGGAAATAAGCTGCAATTGCCTCTTGTTTCCTCCTGAGAGTCTCCCTGATCAGCTTTGAACTTTATAGGAAACACGAGCAACCGCCATAAAATGTCTATCTCCTTTGTCCCTGAATGGCACCGTGTATGCAGTAAGTTGCACATCCTAGATTTTGCATCTTTGAAGCCGTAAGATGATTTGTACCTCCTCTTCCTAGACATCAAGGTCAGCTCTGCCTTCCTCGGGAGGTTTGAAGAGCTGAGGCTGTCAGGCTCTCACGGAGGATGGCCCAGGTTTGGAAGGTGCTGTTCACAAGTTCACCAGAGCCTCAGGCCAGGCTCTGCTTTGGAGACTTAATTCCCTTTCCCACTAGACCATCTGATTACAAATAACCGTGACTGGATGTTGTATGTCGAAATCCATAATCCCCTGCAAATTGTTTAAAGTCTTGTCCATTGAACTGCAGACTATTATCAGACAACAATTTATGGGATTCCATGTCTGGCAAATGCAAATATAATGTGTGCTGTGACGTGTTTTGGTGTCAGATTCTCTGTATTGTTGGATAATATTGTATAGTTCCAGGCTCTTGTGAGTAATCGCCCCAATTAAAATGTGATCTTTGCCAAAAAAGTAGAAATAAATCTATTTTAGACAGTTCAAGTATTTTGTTGTCAAGCCATTTTATTTTTAAGCCCCCATTTTTATTTTACAAGTTGCCCGTCTCTGCACTAATCTGGGAGCAGCACACTGCATCCAGGGCTCTCCTTTCATTTTGCTCTAAGTAGCAAACGGTGAGTAGCACTTCCATGTCCCAAATTCGTTGCCTATGCTTGTGCTGGATGATTTCGAACAAAAATTGTACAGTTGCACCGTGTGGTGAAAGAGATTTTGAAATATTTTTTTTTCCTTTTTACCGAACTTAACTTTGCTGTATTGGGAAAGATATTCAGTTTGTGCAAAGGGTTGTGGTGCGGATATCCTCACGCAAGACCTACACGAGCTAACAAGTCAAAGGCAGCAGAGATGGACAACGTGTTGTTGCTCCAAATGAGTTATCCTGGGCTCAGCGCTGCATTAACAGGGTCATTGGGCTTTTGGTACCTGAGTGACGGGCTTTGGGCGGTGTGACATATTTTATAGAGACATATATTTGATAGACATATTTTGTAATTGCTTGGAGCGAACTCACAGATCTCCAGCAAAGTAGCTAATTTTTCAGTGGAGACATGCTAAGATGCTTAAAATAATGTCTGCAGCCATCGGGCTGTACTCAAAAGCGGCGCAGATCTTGGGGGTTTGCTTGGCAGGGGATTGTGCTAAGTATAAGGATTTATTGCCTGCTTTGCACTTGGATGCTATATTTTATTCTACCAGTAAATAATGAGGGCAGCAGAATTGCAATTTAAATTCTTAGAGAAATTTGGATCTTAACCTCTTACTGGATGGCTGCTCTTGGAAGAACAACTTATTCCCTTGCTTAGGCAGCTGAAATTGTGATAGAAATGAGCATTTTTAGTCATTTTTCTTTGAAGAGATAGTGTACCTAAATATTTCCATGAATCTTATCCTTACCTGGAGAAAAACACAGCTAGAAGGTGGAAACAAAAAAGAAAAATGGGGTGAAACGTTCTGCAAGCATAGACCCAAGTAGTGCTGTAATGTGACTTAGAGCAGCAGTTCCACGTGAGAGAAATTGGAGCTAAAATGGGTGGTGTGCTGGTGAGGTTGTGCATGGGGGAAAGATGCAAAATCCTGTAGGATTGCATCTCCCACCACCACAGAGATGGGATTGCTTTCCTCTCCTCGATACCCAAAACCACTCTGCTCCTTCAGCGCCTGGATATGACTTATTTTTTTGCTTGCTGTGGGACTCGAGTAATGCTTAGCTCTCCAGTTGGGTTCCTGCTGGCTGGGGAGAGTATAGTTTTGAACAGCTTTAGTGGAAATTTTGATTCAGGGCTTTCTGAAATCCCTGGAACTGAGAGCTTGACATTCAGGCTGTTGCATGCTTTCCCTGGACATGTCCTCTTTTTCTGCCTGGAAATTTTACACCAGTGGAATTAGAGAATTTTAGATATTTATCCAGGATTTCCAGCATTTGCCTGGCTGGAGACGTAGCCCTGCCTGCCCATCACCGACACGGACTCTGGGTGCTCCCACGCCCCTGTGCAGCCCTGGGGCAGCCTGGTCCCTCCGGCATCTCTGGACAGGCTGTGTGTGCCCAGCCAGTGACCCAACGCTTGCCAGGAGCATCTCCTACAAAGCTCCCAGTTCACTTGGGGCAGAGAAGTTGCCACTGGATCGCAACTTGGGCTCAGCTATGCCGGTGAAAATCAGGAGCGATGCTGCTCCGAGGGATGTAGCTTATCTATGGGACAGTAAAATGAGCATCAGCCATGGGACTGTCTCATGCAGCAGAGCGACTGAGAGCGTTAACGACATGGGGACAGCCAGGTCTTTTATTCTTCTATCTCCTCATTTGTTGTAACAGCCCAGAATTTGCTTTATCCTCAGGTAAATTCTCCAGGAGAAATGGTTTCTCCTTTTGCCTGTGGACAGTAGCTCGGTCTGAGAGAGCTAAACTGAATCAATCAGTCAGGGATAAAAGGAAAACCAGTTTCAAGAGAACTGATGATAAATTTACACTGGGCTTGGCAGAAATCTGCGATGCTGGATCCAACCAAAAATTGGCTCGGTGGGTGCTGAGACACGGAGCTTCCTCAGCTCTTTGGCTCTGTCCTCACGAACAGATTTCAGCTTGAGCTGGAGAAGATGCGGAGGATTTCCAGTGCCTCCCCCAGCTCCACTCCTCCCGGCGCCCATCCCTTGGTCCTCCCGGCATTTCACGGCACGTGACAGAAGAAGTTCTGTGAGCGCGGGTGGGCTGGAAAAGTCAAACCTTCTGTTTGTGCAAAGGACAATTTGAAGTCCTCTATTTCCGAAGTATTTAAAAAAAAAATCCTTTTCCCCTGTTTGCCAGATTTCTTGCATGAATTTCGTTTGACACCTTTCCAAGTTCTTGCAGAAGCATGAGAAAAATGTTGTTTAAATGGATCTAGACATTTTAGTTTATCAAACCTCTGTTCAGTCGGTGAATTTGACAACCATTTCAATACAGTTTTCAAAATATTTTGAAAACTGGAATAGAGAAAAGTGAAGCTTTTCATCCAATATAAATATGTCCAATGCAATGAGCAAGATTTCCTTATAGGTTGTTTTGGACAAAGAGCTATTGCTCAATAAGGAGTATTCACTTCTTTTTTTTTTTTTTTCTTTTTCCTAGGCTTGACTGATTGTCTCTTCTGTGGAGAACGGTGCTGGGTACATCTGGTGGCTTTGTTGATTCACAGACATGGTGGAAGCCAGAATCATCAAGTCACAGAAAGCAGTCAAGGTCCAACCACTGGCTTTATAATTTTGATGGCTTATTGTCTTCTGTTTTAATATTAAACTATCTCATGCTTTCAGAACTGAATGCCTACAGTTCATTGATGTCACTATTTTTGGAGCCTTGTTGCACATTTTAGGCACCTCCTTGCTGAGGGGTTGCCTAAAGCAGGTGGTTAAAAGCAGAAATCTCTGCTGACAGTGCTCCACTTCTCTTTGCCTTTATTCTTTGATTTGTATCTTGCATTTTAAAATTTGAACAAAGTGGAACAACGGAGGTTTATCCTTTTTTTCTCAAAGTAGTGTTGAAAATTATTTGACAGGGCAGTGAAAAATTGTGATTTAAAATGATTTATGCTTTGAGTTAAGGAAAAGTAAGGAGCGAGGTAGTTTTTATGTAATTTCAACTTCCAGGAGACCTTTCTGTGTAACAAATCTATCCCAGTCCCGTGGCTCCAGGAAGGGCCAATCATTAACGCTTTGGGGGAGAATAAGAAAATTCAGAGAGCTTTGCTAAATCTGGGAACTGAAAACTAACACGTGGTTTAAGAGAGACAATAGAAATCTCTTTAATGAGGTAAATCTGCCCAAAGATTAACTTTATTCAGGGTAATTTCTAATAGGAAAGAAGCAGTGGGGTCACCCAGATCCCTTTGAAAATTTATTGCCGCGCTCAGGAATTCCTTGTACATACCAGGACAGGGAATCTGAGTAGCAGGCTGTTGTGGCAAGTAAAAAAATAAATGGTGTTATCTTGATAGCCAGATAACACAGTATCTGCTCACATAAAGTCATTTGGAGAATATTGTTTGTGAAAACCTCTTTGCTTTGGACCCATTCCTTCTCCTTTCCGTTTTCTGATAAAAAATCCTAAACACCAAGCAGTTAAAGGCTGCCATAAAACTGAGAAGAAACACTGACACTGGTGCTTTATCATGCTCCATCTGGGAGGCGAGCCAGCTCTTCCTACTTCAAGTTTATTTCTCCTACTCTGCTTTACCTCAGATAATGTCTCATAAACAGTTAAGAGGGTCATTTATAAACGTCTCGGAATGGTTATTGCTCTCATCATAGGCTTTGGATCTTCGTGCTTTCAGCTAGCGAACATCAAGGTAAAAACCAAAACAAATTCCCCAGCCCAGGGCACTGACTCTTTGGGAAATAGAAAATCTGCTGTTTTCTACACCTTGTTTTTTTTTTAATTGTAAGCTTCGTCTCTCTGGTTAGGTGAGACTTGCTAGCTTTCCAAACTTGTTATACAGTTGGACTTCTGCAAAATCAGGGACTAGGGTACCTAAACCATGAGCTTAACTGGAGCATTTTAACAGAATATGGCCCAAAATGAGTGGGTTACTCAGCAACAAAGTCTCTAGGGGGCAAACCACTAATTCCAACCAACCTTAGGTGCATTTTACCCAAAGTTTTGCCCTAGCTTTGTTAAATTAGTTAAAACTATTCACTGGTGACAGCAACATGTGTTGGGAGGGCATGGAGGACTCCTTCCTCCTCCTCGTTTGCACCTTGCTCGTAGGTGCTCCCGTTTTTGGGTGCAGAAAGACCTCTGTCTGCAGGTATTACCCAGCTGCTTGCAAAACCCAGATGCCTGTTCCCAGATCAGTAGGCACACGTTATATCTTTGTGTCTCTATAAAATGTTGCATATGCATCCCCTACAGCACGCGATTCCCGCAGCCGGGAATGCCAGTGGTGCCCCATAAGCTGGGCTTTGCCGTGCCTAAGCCGCGGGAAGCACACAGAGAGGAGCTGATAGAACATAACCATGCTCGAGCTTGTGATGAGCAAAAATAGCATCCCCCGGCTCTGCTCCGAGCGGAGGCAGCAATAAGGGCTCCTTCCCCACGCTCCTGTGCGAGTCAGGCCACTTTGTGAAAAATCAGCGTTTGGCTAATTTCTTGTGACTGTGTTTGAAGAGGCGGGCTGCATAAAGAGACATTTACAATAATCTTTCATGTTCTCCAAAGGAAAAGAATCCACCTGTGTAATCTTTCAAGTTAAGCTTCCCTCAGGTCTTGTTTAACATTATGAAAATGGCAGCTCATATAATTTTATTACCTGAGCTAAATATGATTCTTTTTCTGTCTTCCAGCTATTTCTCCTAATCCATATCAATAAAAATACTAGGGTATAATGATTTTATAGGCTGCTGCTTCTTCATCTTCTTTGTTTTATTACTCCAAATGTATTATCTTCAAATAAACTAATTAATCTGACAATTAGAAACTCAAAGAAACATTACTCAACACACGCAGCTGCATCAGTCAGGAGTGCAGAAGCAGAGATGACCAGATATTTACTTGTGATGTGCCAGCTCCGAAAGGATTCCTCGGAAAACAGCAAAGAGAAGAACTGCTGAATTGGAAGAGGAAATTGGGGACTCCTGGTATGTTTGATCTGGATTGTTTGAGGCTGGGCTATTTGGAGAGGTTCTGCTCTGAGCACCTCTGCTCTTCTTTTGACATGGGAGGAGGGAAGATAAAATATTCCCCAGATTTATTGTGTATGGAGAGGGTGGTGGGTTGGTGGTCCAAAGCTCTGGAGAAGGCTGCATCCAACCAGAGAAATCAAACTGCAGGAGGTGCAACGAATTAGAAATTTTTATTTACTGCAAATACCAAGGAAAACCTAACTGCTTTGAATAACGAGATGCAAGGCGGGGGCTTGTAGACTCTAACGTCATCTCTGATGCTGGCCTTGGGCAAATTGGGTATCTTCTGTGTCTTGACTCTCCATAAGATAGGAATGATGAGAGGCACCTACTTCAAGCAACATTAGAGAGGTTTTTAATGTACCCTGCAGCAATCACTAAGTAATTATTATGCACTAATTTTTTTTCAGCCCCAGCCTGTAGCCCCTGCTCACTAAGGGGTAGGTTTTGACTGCTGCAGTCAGTGTGGTATGGTATTGCTGCTAAAGCTGGCATGAGTGGATGTATCATGGCCTGAGCTTTGGTGAGACAAAATCCCTTCTTGTGCAACACAATATATGCCATTGTAGGCAGGGTGTATTAGTTATCCTTACATACAGGGAAAATAAATGACCGTAAAGCCTGCTAAGTCACACTGTCTGTATTGATAATCTGTGTCTGCAGAGATTCCAATACTGGATCTCAGTGATTTAAAAACAAAATTAAATGCTCCACCTAATTATAGTCCTCTGCACGTATAGTTGCCTTTGAGTATTTGCAGCTGTCAGGTTCAAATATTTCTAATAACTGTGGCTGTGACATTTGTTCAACAGATGAGGTAAGAATAAAAGATAAAGGGGCAACAGCCTGGTTTGAGGAATGGAAAGAAGATCGGATACATAACTGGATGCCACGGAGCATTGTAACACAAGTTTGAAGGTGGACTTGAACGCACCGGATTTTGCAACTAAAATAAAATAGCAGGTGGTGCGGTAGCAACACTGGAAAACAAACACAGAAAAAACACCTCGTGGAGGAAATGCTGGGAAATACGTGTTAGCCCAGAGCTGAGAAGGCTGACTGTCAAGGTTTGTCTCGGGAAGAGTTTAAGGTTCTTGAGCAGCTTGTGTCATTTCTGTCATGTTTTCCTGGGCAGAGGTGTGCAGATGTTTGTCTCACTCGTGAGCACCAAACCCTCTGTGCAGACGCATCCGCCTCCAGGCTTCCCTGCAGAACCTGGTGCCCGTGCCCACTTCACCCTGCATTTCCCTTCCTTTTTCTGCACAGGAGTTCATCCTTTCCAAGCTATGCGGAGGTTTCAGGCCTGGAACACCCTGTCCGTGTCTTGCATAGCTGACTTTTCTCTTTTTTCCCCTTGCAAATAACTTTTTACACATTTCTGTCCTCAACCGCTGCGATGCGCTGTGCGTAAGCCACGAGGTAACGACAGAAATATAGTTTTGCAAAGACTTCCACCGAGAATTCCCATCATGACCCTGCTGACAGGAGATACCTTAAAAAGAAAGCACCATAAGGAAAAACACATGTTTGGGGTTTTTTTTTTGGTGGTGGGGGGAAGTGGAGGGAGGGAAGATTAGTAGACTATTCTCAATGTGTACGTCTTAGATCTATGATCTTTGCTGCAGAATCCAACTGTGCAGATCTATCAAGTTCAGCCACGCTGGAGTATGCCACACAGGTGGATGGTTTAATCTTGACAGTTGAGCTTCCAACTGAAAGGAGACAGAAAGAATGAGATGAAAAAACATGCTAAAACCTGTTCGGCTCCCAGTCGGGCTTCGGAGCTGTGCTGCTGGCTAACATTGCTGCTTGTAAAACAAAGGCATGGCGAAGGGTGGCTCTTTCAGTCTGTATTGGTTTTCCTAAAGCAATTGCAAAACAGCAAAAAACCCCTCCCACCTTACAAAATAAAGGAGAAGGGGTGCAGCTTTGCTCTGACAAGGAAGAAACAGTAATGCGGATATGCCCTTGGAGAAATTCCGACTGCATGCAGCTGAGATCTTGAGCAGAGCGTGTGTTTCACGGCGGAATGATTGGATACGATACCCAAAAACTGTACATTCAGCGCTGGACCTTCAAAGCTGCCCAGGTCATCCATCTGTGGAGTTCTCATTTAATTTCAGTAGAAATATTTTGAAGCTACCGTGCTCTGGATCATGGCAGGTTTGGATGCACGTTGCATTTCTGCTGCAAACTTCCAGCTGCATGCATAGAGGTAGCATGGCTTGGGTTAACGTTAAAAAAGGGAAATGTTAATGAAATGCTTAAGCACATACCTATGACCCAATCTGAAACAGGTGGATGTGGGGCGATTGGAGGCCTCACGCTTCACTCAAACCATATGTGGAACTCCTATTGCCATCCTCGGAGCAATGATCAAGGGCAGGAGATGGCTGTTAGTGAGCGTGATTTAAAACTGACTTTGCAAAGAGTAATTTATGCTTTGGAGCCTCCTCAGATGTGTACCCAGTAGGAAATTCTGTAGCTACACCTGTTTACACATCTTTCAGCTCACTGAGATGCTAATGAGAAACCCAGCCCTCATGGGCACAGTGAGAAACTGTAACAATTACTGAACCCCAGAAAGAAAATGGGTTTCGGTGACTGATTTATCAGCAGGCTTTCCTGTAGGACAGATAATTCACACCAGGAGTTTTGTGGGGCCAACAGGGTGCACTCAGATTTTGAGGTGTATCCAGCAGCCCCAGTGAACATGCGGGGCTCCCGAGCCAGGGGCTGCCCCAGCCAAAGCTCCCTTCCACCTCTCTTTCTTTTTGCTTGCACCCACATTTTTGAATCTCTGTCTGCCCTTCACATTTTTGAAGATTTTTAGACTCGATGGGGCTTCAGATTGCTTCACTGTTTCTCTTGAGATGCATTCATCATTCATTTATTCTTGATACCATGTGCAGTTGAGGGCCTCACGCTGCACCACAGTTTGCTGGGGGCTCAGCATCAGTTCCTAGCCATTGGTGCTACCTGTTCATTTAAGTAGAGAGAAATCGGTGTCCTTAGACTAGAGATGCGTGCAAGGGTGAGCTTCCAGCTCATCACACTCAGTCCCTGACGGACGCCTCCAGCTGCAGACTGATGGAGCATCCTGCAACAGTGTGGTGGCTGTCTGGAGAGGTCTCTGACCACCCTCTGTAGAGAGAGCCTTAAGAAGTGGCCTTCCTTTGGCTGCAGTGAGCCATGGTGCACCTTCTCAGAAGCCACAGAGCGGTGGCAACTGCTTCACCAAAGGACAGAAATAAGGCTTGGTGTTAGAGGACCTGGATGCTCTTCCTAAAATCCCCATGGACTTCTTCCTCCAAAACCTCACCATTTCCCCAAAAAGCTTCCCCAGGCAAGTGCTGGTGCCAACAACAGAGACCCACTTTGAAGTGCTGGTGAAAACTTTCTGCAGACATGCAGAGCTCCTTCCATTAGAGATGCCCAAACCAGAGGCTGAATCATGAGGTGGTACCAGCACCCCTCTGCAGGGCGATAGGTGCCTGCACCTCGTCATGCATCCGGAGTTTGGGCTGGGAGTGGTGGGAGTGAGGAAAACGCTCGGGGAGAAGATTGCAGGATCAAATGGGTTGCCTAAGTCCTAGTCATTATGATTTTGTTTGTGAATCATCATTTTACCTTGTTAAAGATAAATACAAACATGGTAAAAGAAGGATAAGGCTGAGTGTAAATGGCCTTGCATGTGTAATTTTTGGATGTGATTACACGGTGCGAATATGCTCCCATCAAAGCCGACTTTGAGAGTCCAACCCCAATCTCATCACTCCCCTTCCTAAAATCAGATTGCAAATGAGCAACAAGACTTCTGCTTAATTATAGCCCGAGGAGCGATGTTTGGGCCATGAATCACGTTAGATTTCACACTGATAGAGGAAGAGTACATGTGCTGATACTATCTGCAGATTGCACACAGTTCACCAGCGGCAGCCTCGCAGAGGTGCACACTGTGGTGAGGAGACATCCCGCTACGGTCCATCCCTGCTGGGTCCCCAGTGGGACCCACGCTGGGACCAGTGACCACATTTATTCTCTGTGCCAAATGGAGCTTTCCTACCACGCAGCCTCACTGCTCACCCTTCCTCTTGTCTCCAAAAGCCTTGGGAATTGGAAGACTCCTTTTTCTCTTTGCATAAGCAGGACATAAATTCAAAGGGTTCTGCTGAATATTTGTTAAGATGCATATTTATGTGCAAAACCCTCCCTACCCCTCAGAAACCATTTAGTTAAAAGAGGATAAAGATGATTTACTCATGCCTTAGGGCTGTTGCTATTTAAACACTGCACATTTATGTCTATTTACTCTGGTATTTACTAAAAAAGCATAGTTAAATTAGCAGCCGTTGCCTCTCCTGAGACGTTTCTGAAGGCTCTTACAACACTTCTTTATGGGAACACACTCAGGGATGAACAAACCGCGTCACTCTGGCTGTGGGACAGTGAAAGCAGTCACCCTCTTCCAGTGGCCACAGGGCAAGAAGGCGATGTCCAGGGATTCCTCAGTTTGGGCAACCAATTATTTTGGGAACAAACTCAGCTTTGCAAATCCTGTTGTCGCCACGCAACGCATGCTGAGATGGCTTGCTCTGTCACCCAGCTTTGCAGGCAGGTTCCTGCTCCATAAATGGTATGTAAAAAGTAAAATCCCCGGGACTCTCTCTCTTTGAGCTTGACAAGTTGGGTTTTTTTCTGCTCAGGGATATTAGCAGTAACAACATGGGTACAGTCGATAACTGGCTGGCTGCTCTTAATGACCCGAGGCACGCCAGCTCCTCTCAGCTGGCTCCCAATCCCCAGGAAATGCGCCCTGCCTTGATTACTGTCGCCTAAAGAGTCACACATGTACGCTGGGAACCTTCTTTTCATTAACTTAACCTGTGCGCACAGAGCTGCTGCAGAAACATATTTTTTCAATCAGATAATGCATTTTCAATTAAATGACTTGGTTTCTACCCATTTTCTCTTCCTTTCCTGCTGTACAGGAGCTATCTGTGTTTAATGTTGTAAAGGGACCTTGCCATAAAGTTGGCTGTGTTCTTCTGAAACGATGGCAACGGTAATTAAGATGTGTTATTGTTTTCTGCTTGCTATATTTGTGCCATATGGACATACAAAGTGACTCAGAGCAAAAAAGCGTTCCTGAAAATTCAAGTTGAGATGC